>JBAIZZ010000369.1:176871-322952 GCA_037355905.1 Heliconius aoede | reverse complement strand
TTTCGAATTTTTTGTGTACACAGGATTGACTTTAGTATGTTATTCTCGCTACACAGTTCATCACGCGACTTTCCATAATCTAATTATAATTTTTCAAAAGGTGATAACGCACGTTTTATAATTACGTTTGGACATTTTGTATACCTTTATTCCCTTGTGCATAGCATGTGCGAAGTCATTCAAAAACAAACGTGTCAAAACGTGTTGAAACCTGTCCCAACTTGTTTAATTTGTCTCATTTAATAATTATAAATAAATAAACACAGTGAATTGAGCAGCAGCGTCTCAATTATAGTAGTAAACATCGAATAGGTCTTAAAATTTCAAATATCATACAACCAGATTCGAAAACTCCCATTAACATAGGTAATTTAATGAAAAAACCTCTATTATTGAGAGTTACCTCATAGTTACTCTCAATAATAGAGGTTTATCACTTATCCCAGGCCTGGTCAGATATTATAACATAATTATTAATTAAACATGTAATTCAAAATCAGGTGATGGGTCGAATGGGTCGCTAGTAAAAAAAATGGGAGTTTAATACATACCATCAGTATCCTTAAACTTAAGAATATCACGAGTTATTTCAATGAGAAAAGAGTCAAGTTCTCCTTTATTCCACTCGTCAAATACTTGTGCCATTTCGTCTTGTTCCATTCCTGCCAGTTAAATATATATATATAAAAATACATACTTATAATACTACAAAGAAATAACTAAATAAATCAAAATAATTAAATGATTGTTGTTACCAAGAACATCTTTCATGAGATGATATGCTTCTGTAATGAGTTGCATGTCCCCATATTCGATACCATTGTGTACCATTTTGACAAAATGGCCGGCGCCATCCTCTCCCACCCAGTCACAGCATGGCTCACCGTTCACTTTGGCACTTATAGCCTGTTCAAAGTAAAACAGGGTTAACATGTAATATTTTTAATTTTAGAAAGAATACCTAGTATTAGGACACTCCATTCCCTATTTCCAATCATTTTACGAGACATTTTGCGTTTAGTGACGGGACTCAAAGCGGCATTTTGTCTTGTTACCAGAGGCTAAAGAAATTAAAATAGATTAAACCATGATTAGGTCATGTATAAGCATAACAGAGGCCGCTGTGGGTTCTAATTCTACTTATTTGCTTGATGACTACATGTATAATCTTTAACCTGTTTTTGTTTACTAGTTAAGTTAAATTTATTTTCCACGTTTCCGCTTATATTTGTACACCCATATTATGTAAAACAGGAAATATTTTTAAATAATCCATTTTGAGGTACATAAATAATTTTTTTTCCTTCCTTATAAATTATCAATGAATATGTATTGATATTTATATTATATTTACCAAAAAGCGGCAATTAATTTTAAAATAATGATAAATTACCTGGAAGATTGGTTTAACATAAGGCCAAGCTGCTGTATGACCTCCAGGCATAAGAGATGGTCCATATCGAGCACCATCCTCACCACCACTCACCTGTATACCACCAAATACAAATTATATATTATAAAAATATTAAAGCTGTCTGTTATACATAGCATTAGTTGGCGTCATCACTAAAATATTTATTTTAAGTAGAATCATTATTTTATATGCCTATTATTGGTCCAATTTTAATAAAATGATGAAGAGTTGAGAAGAGAAGGTGAAGAGTGGGTGGGGTAAGATTACATTTAGACAAGATTTCTTGAATTATATTTAATATTGTATTACATTAAATGTAAAAGTCAATAACATTTAATTAATGGTATATGTGAACAGATTTATATATATTTATTAAAGATTTCAACTCGCACCTTTCAACTCCTTGTGATATTAATAACTTTTTGTGATCAATATAGAATTTATGATTTAGAATTATTTCTATTGACAATATTATTATTCTCAGGTGTATCTCTAGATTAATTATAAATTCTTACAATTTTAATAGCATTGTTCATTTTATTACATTTTATAAATATATATTTATTATATATATTTCTTTATCATTGTTTCTCTAACAATAATATATAAATAACAAATTTAATCACTTGTCTTACATAAATGGAGGTTAATATAATTAGTATATGAATGGCAATAGAGTCATAAGACATAATAAAAGAGTCAGTCTGTTGTAATGTGTTGTTATTTATTTGTGAGGATTTATTCATCTACAGAGAAAAATATATAATTCCTCAAAAATCATTAATAATGGCTTGTCAGTGAAGGTCAATAACTAAGTACTTTATAAATTGCTCTATAAATGGCATTGATATAATTATAACATTGGTCTCAGGTCAATTTTATGTGGCATAATAAGCAAGACTTGACACAATTATAAATATACATATTTTTTGGTAAAACACTTACCCCCATGCCAATGTAATATATGCCCGTAGGTGCCAGCTGCTTACACCAGCGTTGTGTATCCATATATTGAGAATTACCACCATCAATAATTATGTCTCCCTTTTTAAGTAAAGGTATTAATTTGTTTACATATTCATCAACGGCTGCTCCAGCTAAAAGAAAATGTTAAAATTATCATTTAAAAATATTTTTAAATAAATTGCACAATCACATAAAGGAAAAAGCTATGATAATATACTTAGATATATACAAAAAAAAATTATATCATGTACCTTTAACTAACAACATAACTTTTCTAGGTGCTTTTAATTTAGCAACCATGTCTTCCAAAGATTTTGCTCCAATTATATTCGTACCTTTCGCTTCATTTGCCAAGAACTGGTCAACCTAATAAAAATATACATAATTAAAACAAAATAATTATTAAAGAAATTATTATCCACTCAATCATACCTTTGAGACTGTTCTATTATAGGCACAAACAATGAATCCATTTGAATCCATATTCAGAATTAAGTTTTGGCCCATTACAGCCAATCCTATGAGAGCAATGTCAGCTTTTGGTCTGAAAGAAAAAAAATAAGTAAGATCCTTTCTTTTTTTGCTTATTGTTCAATTTAATAGTAAATATTTAATTCGGTACGTAAATGGTAACCTTCAAATAACCTTGTCAACAGTTACTTCAAAGTAAAAACTTAACCTATTTAAGTAAATAACTTTTTCATCAAAATATTTATAAAAGCTCTGATGTGTAGTTAACAATGTATACATTTGTTAATAACTAATAGGTGGTACATTTTTTATAACATAATATAGCAACAGGTAATAATGAATCAGAATATTCGCTGCCTCAACATATTCGCAGATAGCACACAAGTTGTATTATTAATTTTAAAAACTAATTAATGTATATAACTATTTAAAAACCAAGCATGTAATAAAAAAATGTAATAAATAAATTTTATGTAGCATAATGTAATAAATGTAGAGTCATGGTTAACATGAATCAAGATTATTGTCCAGCAAGATGTTTTTATTAAAAAAAAAAAAATTAAGCAAATCCGACTTACTGTGCCATTGTGTAAAATACTTTTGGTTTATAATAAAATACAGTTAAGTTTCACTGAGTCAATAAGTAAAATAAAAGTTAAAATAAATGTTTTAATGTATTTCGAACAGACTCTACACCAATGGGATTATGAACCTAAGTAAGACCCAAACATTACAGGGTCGTGTTAATATATGAATTACAAGTACTACACAGATAAAATAAAATCTATGACGTTGTCACATCGATATTAGCATGGCTACACAGAATAATATTGTCAATACATATAATATTGTCAATACATAGAATATTACATTGACAATATTTCGTCGTAAACTCTGGTGCAGTAGCTTTATTTGTGTGCGGATATATTAAATGTAAAATTGATAGAAAGCCATTGCTTTAAATATTGCATTTCGCTTACTTAAACAGGCAATATTTTTTTTTATATCATAGACTGGACGAGGAAAAAAACTGAACGTAATCATTTCATTAAAGAAATACAACTAACAGAGGTCATTCGTGAACAGGGACAGAAAGTGTGACTGAAAGCGCGCGGGTTGTGGGTTCGATTCCCGCTCGAGGAAATAAAATATTTAATATTTTCATTTCTTCGCTCTAGTGTCGAAGTAAAGCGCAGCTTTGATTTCTGAAACGTAGGCTAGCAACATTCTATGGTCACGTGCAACTGTATTGATCAAGGAACATATACTACAGGCATTGATCCAGAAGTCGACAGGAGCCACTATCCAGGGCTTATGTTACATCAGTAGGAGTAACTACGCACACTATATACCAGCAATTGATTTAACCGCTGCAGTGCTGGTGCAGTCTTGTTTGGAAGTACTCGTTTCATACATTTTCTGTTCCCATATAAAATTATATTCACATTTTGCATCATGAAATTTAATAATAATCGATGTATGTTGTGTTTTAGGTGCGATTTTTGAATTGCGTTGCGCCAAAATCTAAATATTGAAGATTCATTCCATTTTAATTTATTGACCTGGTGATTTGACCTGGGTAATTACTTAAAGGATATTATTTCATGTTGTGGCCTTTCTTTGTTTTGATATTCATGTTTTAATTGTAAAAAAAAACAATTAGAAATGCTGATGTTCTTCGATTCATAACAAATAATTCTAAATTTTTTTAATATAATATATGTGTATATTATCTTTAATAGATAACAAGTTTATATTTACGCACGTTTACAAATGTATATATATCGGTAATTATATTTTCTTTAAAACCTGTATTTGAATGTATTTTTTATTGTTGAATATATTTATTAATTTGTTGTTTATTACCTACTTCTTTGTTTTTCTTCTGACTTACCTGTTTTAATTTTTGACAGCGTTAATGCTATAAGTACCTTGCTTATCGATGTTAAAATATAAAGAAACTATATTACATTCAGCTACCACCATTGGCCAACTCGTATAATTATTATGGGAATAATTAAGTTATTCCGCCAACAAAATAAATCGAAGTTCTAGTAATGTCGCATTGGTAGCTATATGTAATCCGTCAATTAATGTATTATACTTTAATGTTTTCAATATAGTGCTTTTTTATTTGTCTAGATCAAAATGGAGAATATTGAAAGATTATTAGCGGAATTAGCGCTTAATAATTTCGAAGCAGAATCGATGCATTGGGTAGATGTTGTATACGTAGTTAACCCATTAGATTTTTATGTGCGTCCAGTCAGGTATAATAAATTAGTCGCAACGTTCGGAAAAATGACACCCACTCATAAATTTTTGGATATAAAAATTCAAGAAATGGTAATTTATAATCTCTACTATCAGCATGTTAACGGGCGATACTTTATAAGGGGCCGAGTTTCTCGAATACAATCTGTTCATGATCAAGTGGAATGCGATATATTTGCTATAGATTATGGATTTACTGATAAATCAGTGCCTCTAGAGCAATTATGGCGGTGTTCACCTGATTTACTGAACACTCCAGCGCTCGCATACCATAGCCAGCTAGCGAACTGTTTCCCAGTGGGATCTGCGTATTGGACTGAGGATGCAACAAAAATTTTCATCAGTAATTTAGGACATGGTAGAGTAAAAATGACGGTGTTAGGCAGGACATCCTGTAAACTAGTAATAAAATTAATGAATACAAAACTAAATGACGTTGCTACTGTGTTAGCAGTAGCGGGAGTCTCAGATGTAGGCTCTCACTATGATTGCATACCCTGGAAACCTCTCATTGTGCGCAAAAGATTCAATTTTGAGTTTAAAAAACTTAATCTAAATGAAAAAATACGTGTAACGGTGTTAGGAGGTAAGTCGTTAAAAAAATTCTATGTAAAGGAAGTAAAAGATTATCAACAATTTTGGACGCATGCAGATAACATTACGTTCTATGCTCGGCGAGAGTACTCACTTATTCCAAATCATCTGATAGAAGGAGCTATAATTTGTGTGAAAGATAATGAAAAGAATCAGTACCATAGAGTTATTATAAAAAAGGTTACAAAATTGAATTCAACTGCGATTGTACAACTTGTTGATTGGGGAAGACACGAAGAATTTGCAGTGGAGAGAATGAAATATATGTCGAAACAATCTTTGAAAACTCCTATGACAACAATCTATTGTTCAGCTGCCGAGAACCAAGCCTGGGACAACGGCTTTAAAAAATTTTTGACACCAGGATTTGAATTTTACATAACAGTTAAGCGTCTCGGCTATGAATTTGAATGTCCATACACTGTTGATATTTCACCAGTTGAAGATGAGAAGTGTGAGGGAGCTGTAGCCCTGGAGCTTGAAGAATCAAAAGAGGAGAACAAAATTGAAAAAATAGAAGATTTCATTCCATGGACAAGTTCATGTGGTCGTGATATTGTAAAAAAACGACATTTAGGATGCGGTGATTTCGAATTTCTTAATACACCAGAGATATCACCTGCTCACAGTGATGAAGAAGATAATTGTCAAGAATCAATATCTTGGAACAAATTACTCACAAAAAAGATTGTACCGTACAAGGGTATCGGCTATAAATTCATTGTTTCTAAGCCTATTGATAGATCATATAGGTGCAAGCAACCACAAAGAAATTGTGTAGGTACCATTCCTTTCCTAAGGGAGTCCTCAGAAAAAAATGAAGAATATGAATTTGAATTTTCAAATATCGGTGACCCCTCTGTTATAACTGATATACCAGAAAAAAAATGTGAAAGACCAACTGCTCCTCTAACTGTAAATGAAAATCTGAAACCAACCGAACACATTCATAAGCCCCTAAATTTGGCCACTGTTAGCAGTACATTAAATAATAAAGGCAAGAAAAACGAATATAAAGCCACAAACTTGAACTCAATTAGCAGTAAAATAGCGACTGTTACTACCACTAACTGTAATTGAATATCTGAAACCCGTTGATAGTACGATTACAGCCCCGTTGGACACTGATGACATTTCACTAAAAACTGAAAATACAAAACATGAAGGTAAACAAGCAGTAGATAAAAATAAATACATTGAATCTACTGAGGTTCAACTTAAGTGTATCAATTAAAAAATGTTTCAAATATATAATTGTGTAGTAGAAACTATAAATAAATGTAAAAAGTCTTAAAATATTTTGATTTATTTAAAAAACCCATTGCAGGTATAATATTAAACATTTCAATACTTACATAAGAACAAAATAATAATTTACAAAATTATCAAAATCAAATCAAATCAGCTTCACGCTGGATCCCTAACACAACAGGATAAGCAGAGGGAACCTAGTGTTAAGACACTCCGGTCCCGACTTTGCGCGAATTTTTTCGAAACATTCCTTGTTAGGGGCGGAACGAAACGTCGGAATTATGCCTTGGAGCCAGAGCAAATAAATGAAAATATTAATAAATAATAATTAATTCACCCGAGGGGGATCGAACCCACAACCGTCGCATAAACAGTTTCAAAGTTATGATTAATTTATAATAATACAGATTGAAAACCTTCAAAAAGGGATGCAAAGGGTTTTCGCAATGTATCTCCTTGACTGACCATTCTACAGAAAAATTTATAATCAATATTTTTGATAAGTTAAATTTTCTGCAGCTTTGTTTGTATTTCTTTTTATTGTAATATAAAATAGAAACTAAAAAAGGTAAAAACAAAAATAACGAAAATTTTTCAACAATTTTTCGTTTGGGCGTTATAACTCTCTTCTGTTGATTTATAAAATGGTTTTTCACCTTTCACCACCACCATAATATCCGCTGCTATTAACTGATCCATTTATTTATCTGGTTTATTCAGCGATAGGAAGTTAAATGTAAATAAAATATAAAAAGGAAGTAAAATATAAAAAATAAGGAAACCATTTGAGTGATGTAATTTATGATTGGATAATGTACATACATTAGTTAAGATTAGGATAATTACTTTTTAATTATAAAAATTAACAACTAGTAATCCATTTTTTATTTTGCAAAATATACAAAAAAAGCGTTCTTTCATATTAAATATATTTATTCTTTGTTTTAAAACTAATAAATATTATGTTTATATCAGATATTATGACAGGTTTACCTCAGTGTCAGTAGTAATGAGGTGTTCTTTTTTAAAAAACCATAGATATATTAAAATATATACACCAAGGCTGCAATTTATGTGTTAATTTTAATAAATAGCACAAGATATACACATTATTTACTACACACTGTATAAGATCTATAAAAAAAAACTAATATTAAATAATATATTTATTTATTTCATATAAAATTATAATATATAAGAAATATATATTATATATATAATAATAATATAAGACTCATGTAAGAATTGTGACATGTATATTAAAAAAATCCTATGTATTTTATTATCAAGTAAGCGAGTCGTTACGACTCATTCAATATTTTTGAAAAAATAATTTTTCATTAAAAACAAATAGTCAAACTGCCAATTCACATTTTTTTCGCTTCACGCTGCATTTCACATGCAGCAGGGTAGGCAAAGGGTTCGGGAACCTGGTATCAAGACACTGCATTCCCTTAATACACTTCTAACCAGAGCAAGGAAATGAAAATAATAAATATTTATTCCTTGACTGGCCTCATTTTTTCTATTCTAATTCTACTATAAATTAATCACAGAATAAAATCTTGCGAATTATAACAGAACTTTAATGCAAAGTTTGCAATTTCCGTAAAGAGGGGATGCAATTGACCAACACTCTACACAAGAGGTGTTGAATATGTAACATTTTAGGTCTGGATAAGAATACTATATAATAAAATTTATTAAATACAAATAAAATTTGTAGAATTTGTCCGGACCACTTATATTGAATGAACTATGCAGCATATACAAAACATATAATAACAATAAAAAAATATAAAATATATTTAAGTCATGTAATAAAGTATAGAATGTAGATAATAATAAATATAAGAATCCTCGATACGCAACTATGACAACTAGTAACAAATTGTATGTGTACCTTCCACTATATTTAATGCTTACAACAATTTGTACAGATAAGTACAATATTCTAATACATAATAAATATTATATAGGTTATCAAAATCTATAAGACACTTCGGAAGTTTGTATGATTCATAAATCTCACCGCCTAAAAATAAACCACAACACTTTCATTTTTGTAACTATCAAGAAAGTTCTGGATGATTTTTATAATATTTCAACACTGAATAGATTGTCTTTCAACTCCTACTATTCACTTGTATTTTGGATTATAGCGTCCAAGAAAGTGTTACATAATTTGTTCATATTTAAACTATGAATTAATAGTCTTTGATGTTATGCTATTCACTTTTCAGGTCTAACTTGGAGACGAGTGGGAAACGTACTATACGTAATTGATTAGCGTAGTCACACACTATTGCATCTTTCAGTGGTAGAATTTGCCGTACAAATATACAGCCATCACTTTGACCTGAAATGGAAATATAATAAAAGAATTATCTAATTATTATTTTATCACTAAGGAAAGATTTCAAAATTTAACTAAATTTGAATTGGAGATATATATGTATGTTTTTTAAAGTAAACACCTACGTTTTTTGCAATCTTCATAAAATTTGGTGGAGGGTAAATATAAAATGTGATTATAGGGACCCTAAGACATAGAACAGGGTAGGCAGAGAGAACCTAGTGTCGAGACATTCCGTTGTTACCAACGTTCTTACTGCTATTTAGTAATAGTTTTCGGCACTTTCTCTTTTTAACAGAGCGAAGATATAAAAAAAATATTTCTCAAGTGGGTATACGACGCATAACCATTACATTAAGACGCTGTACCGCAAAAAAAACTAAGACATACCAAAGAGTACTCTTCTTATAACGTCACCACTGCTCAGGTCATAGGCTATGAGGCCGCTGCGGTCACCCATCACCAACAAAGTGTGTGTTAATGGCAGCATTCGACTCATATAATTGAGGCCCTGTGTATTGACAAAATGAATCTTTTACTACTAAAATAGATTTCACACAACATAAATGGTCACAAGTCTCTTTTTAAGCATATTCAAAAGAAAATGTACAATGACTTTCTAATTTTATACAATACTTAGATCCATTTAAATAAATATATCTAGTTGCTGTACGTTTAATTTATTAATCTTGATTGTGGATTTAGAGAACATAGATGAGTGCCATTTGCTCCTATGGAGCATTTGGTAACATTGTAGCCTGCTGGTAAAGTGAAAGAGCAGGCGGAACAGATTTCATTTTAAATAAAATAGGCTTACAATTCCACCAATAAAGAGTTTCGTTGAAGTCACGGGAGCAAACTGAACACTTGGATTTCCACAAATAAGTAGATGGGTGGAAAGACTGAACGGGGAAAGAGTTCAAATGAACATGGCTCTAGGAAGCACAGCCAAGTAATTATTGAATACTGAACGATAATGAACCCTTAGAATGAAAGTTATCTTATTCAACATTTCTACTTACTTCTGATAAACTCTTAAAACGGTCAATATAAATTATTTTATTATTCTATAAGGATTTTGAGCTCTCAACGTGATAGCTAGCGTAAGTCTACGGCGAACTTAGACACAAAACATATACATACTGGAGTGGAGTATAACTGCCTTTTACCTGCTTTTTAGATCTCATGGTGAAATAGAAATAATTAAGAGTTGTATATAACACTAAAACTCTTCAACTATCAAATAAAAGTTTGAAAATTATTACAAATGTGCAGAGATAATACTCACAATGTGCAAAGAGTTGAGCATGTGTCCCTGGAATCGATCCCATATACATAAACGTTCATCGGAACCAGCAGAGATGACGTAGGAGGTGGTGTACGCGAGTGACGTCACCGCGCCGTCGTGCGCTTGCATACTGTACACGCACGCACCTGTGTCATGTGAAACTTTATAAATAATATGTTATACCTTTTCTATGGTTCACGCTGTATCCCGCATATAGCAGAGTAGACAGAGGAACACTTCATTCCTCAAACAACTCACTCACAACACAATTTCCAACACAATGTTGAACGGCAGAACTTAACGCCGCGCTTTGTATTGTTACAAGAGCGAGGAAATAAAAATAATTCAATTCACAGAATAGGAACCGAATACACAACTGTCACGTTTACAGACAGATGTCGTACTGCTGCGCCACGACGGCCTCATGCATGCTAGGTGTGTAATAATAATGTGTAATAATAATAATAATGTAATATATTTTTAAATATATCCTAAATACCTATATCATCATTTAATTTTCAATTTGTTTGAATAAATGTTTATATATAGTGAAATCTGAAAGGACATATACAATTTAATGTCTATAAATATACACCACGATTGACGACTTATGTTTCTTTATCTATAATAAAGAAATATGAGTCGACGGCATTTACCTGACCACGCGATGGTTGTGGGTTCAATTTTCACTCGAGAACATGATTATATTTAAAATCACTCATCAAATCAAAATTCTGATGCAGTTTTCAAAGTTGCTTAATATTTATATAATGGTATTAACCTAATAGTCACTGAATTCTATGACTACAATCATTTATCATAAAATGGTCAACAAACATTATTATTTCTAACATTATTTGTTACTTGATTGGACAATGATATATTTAATCTGTATGTACCAGTATGTAGATCCCATACACACAGTAGGCCGTCCTGCGAGCCACTCCCAGCTATAGTAGGTGTCGCGTGGTCTATGAAACAGCTGGTTATAGGGCCGCAGTGGCCGTGAAGTGTGAGTAATGGCGTCAGCTCCGAACTTGAAAACACCTGAAAATACAAATTACAAAAAGTTCAGAACAGTTTCAGAAATCGTCAATTATAATACAAATATTGAATATAAATCACAATTAAGAGTAAAATATTAATATAATATAAAAATAATACACTGATTTAATATTTTTCAATTACAACTAAAAAAAAAGCCTAAGAAAGAAGAGGCCAGTCGTGGCGCAGGGGCACAAGCGTGTGACTGTAAACATGACAGGTTAGGAGAAATAGAAACTATTTAATATTTTCATTTCTCCGCTCTGGTGTCAAGGCAAAGCGCGGCGTTGAGGTCCGCTAGACAACACGCAATGCCTCCAGCATTCGGCGGAAAGTGGGGTGCGGACTATTTTAACACTAGGCCTTCTCCGTCTACCCTGCTACCTGCAGGGTACACCATGAAGCTGATGAAAAGTACCTAAGAAAAAGCATACTGAGCAAACATAAAAAATCTATCACATTGTTTAGATTTCTGCCATACCATTGAATTAGTTTTATAATCGATACATCGATAAAAAATTTATTTCATATAATCGATAACAATTGATATATTGATTATTGTTATAGCTTTAGTGACATTCGCAAGGTTAAAGACGAATCGATTGACGTTTGTATCATTAAAATAGGTCAAGCCGTTTGGTCTGTGCAACGCCACATCGTAACAAACATACATACATACAGATTATAAGTTATTTTCGCAATCTGTATCTAACCTTGAGTACGTGATCCTGTCCACCTGTTACTATCCTCCCGCCCTCAGAGTGCATTTCTGTTATTGGCTGCTGATGAGGCCTACATTGTGCGATGTGGACGCAAATCACTTCTGAAAGTAATAATGATAAATATTTTAAAAATAGCAGTAACAAGTACTGATGAATAAAATTTAAACTAAATAATATATAGTATATTAAAAAAATACAGTGTTCATTGATTTTGGTCAAATGTTTGGTGGATTCAAGATATCTGTTCTCCCTCCTTTTGCTGAGTGGAAATCAATGGCGTGCTTTTTCTCGTTAGTAGAGAGAGGAAATGAAAATATTATATAAATAATTTCACCGAGTGGGAATCAAATCCACAACCTGTCGAGTTTACAGTCGCGCGCTTATTCACTGTGCCACGACGGCCTCAAATGTGAAGAAATATAACGTTTTATCAGTATACGGTAATATATATTTTTACCCATACCATCATTAACGCCATGATCTCCGTCATACGAGAAGCTCATACGTCCTTTGTGGTCATCTCCTAAGCCGTGTCCACTCCGCAGTGAACCAGCGGAGCCTGTCCGTTTGTGTGCTGTTTATGATAAGATAATCTTTATATTAATTTAACTTAACTTAGCTTTACGCTTTAACAACCGACATATTTAAAACTTTATGAAAAACTGCACTTAATGATTTATTAGTGGTCTCACTTTTTTGACCAGTATTGTATAAGAGATATTTAACGTCAATAATGACTCCCTCGATTGGTAATCGAACCAATAACAATCGCAATCGCAATTTTCTAAAGGGCGGGTCCCAAAAAGAATACTACAAATATTATACAATAAATATATAAAAGTTTACTTCGTCTATGCGCTGTACTGAATCTCCAGTCGACGTGAGCGCCGGACTGCGCGTTGTAAGCGTCGATGCGTAGAAGCGTCAGGTGGCCGGAGAGCGTTGCGACGCACACGCGTCTCGCACCTGAGAGCGCACGCACGTGCGTTACCCCCCTACTGCCGGGCCGACCCTCGTTGAACCACCACATGTTCTGTACATTGATAGAAATAGTGTCAAATTTAATAAAAACCCGTCAAATGCTAGTTGGATTCCGTACCAATTTTATGATTTTAGGTCAAAAAGATAACGTAATTTATAAAGAAAGTAATAATATAACCTATACAAATTTGCAGATATATATATTTTTTTATTTGTAGGTACTGTAAGTCAAATTAAATGCCAAATTCGATTCAATGCATTAATTTTAAAAATATATATATTTCAAAATTTTTTTATGCATAGCTCATCTAAATATGATTAATAAATCCTCAGATAAAATTTCTTTAATGAAAATATGAAAGAAATGTTAATAATATATGGTAAAATGATTGAATTATGTACATATAAAAATGGACAACAACAACAAACACAACAGTCATGTATAAATGGACTTACAACTAATTTTCCAGAGCTGGCCTCCCAAAACTCCAACCTGCCATCAGCACAGCCCAGTATAATGAAGTCATTGCAAAAGTCCATACACCACACAGGAGATTCACTCATTACCCTCCCTCTCCAGTCCACATTACCCACTATATCACTATTAGTTATATAATTAATTTTACAGCCACCCCTATTTCTTAAACTATTCACAGAATTGTCACTAGAATTTAATAAATAACTTTGATCACTAACACCACTGTCATTGCTCACTAAATTCAAATCTTGTTTGCTTAAAGTTACATCTGTATAGTAGAGGTCTCTGTTGACAAACATGTTAAATATTATAAAAGAACAGTATTGTCATTTATATTTTACTAAAATAACATTAAGATTATTTATATTTTAATAAATTTTCAATTTTAATAGAATTGGAATTTTTTTATCTCTTTAAGAGTATGCAATTTTTATTTGAATAATATTTAAATGAAATTAAATATTTCTATAATATAATTTCAACCAAATTTTATAAATAATGACAGAAAATACTTTTTGCGAAGTACTAACTATTTAATTGTTTATTTTGTTATAACTAACAGACAATAAACTACAAAATCTTCTGTCTTTTAGTTATTAAATAATGCAATGAAATAAATAAATGTATCATGTACCTGTAGGCCTTAGCGAATTCGTATTTAGTATTTTCAGATGGGGAAAGATATTCTGTATTCATCTTTCTGTTAGGTCTGAAACGTAAATTACTTAGATGATTGCTTAAGCCCTTCCTTAGTCGAGGTATGTTCTGTAAAGAAATTAAAGTTTTAGAAATATATCTTCTATCATAAAACTAAAGTCTAATACTTATGGCGCAGAGAATGAATATGGAACGCGAAGTTGTTTGATTATGGTGTATTCAGAAGACGGCAACACTGTCAGTTGTCAATATCAATGTCAGCTTTTAGGGAGGTGGGGTGGATGACGCGTCGTTCTTAAATAGTGGGAACAAGCGATGCAGAATTTTCCCAGACAGTCTAGGTCAACAGCAATAAAGTACATTCGAAAAAAAAATGCAGACTTCATTTCTCGTTTGAGTGTCACACTGCACAGTCATGCTGAGACGTAGCATGACTTCACGCGTCCCTGTTACTAAAATTAAATTAGAACTAATCGAAACGTGATTGTTTTATTTGTTTCGACTGCACAAAGTTAAAAAATAAAATTTTTTTTTTACCTCATTTGTTGCTGGCATTGCAGTATGATATGCTGTAAATAAAGATAGATATAATTACATAACATTATTTAAAATTATAATTCTTAACTTTCCCAATGTGTTTTACACTAAGCAGGGTTGTGATAATTTGCTATATTAACATCAGATGACATGTAAAATAAAAAATAGTTTACTGTATTCAAATTCGAAGTATTTAGAGTTGGTAAAGTGAGAAAAATAGTGACATTACACTATCCATCTTGTTATTTATAAGGTGATAATATGAAAAAGTGTAATAGTAAAGATATATTATACTTGCATTCGATCGTAATTTGTTGTTCTTGAGGTATCTTAACCTTTTCGTACAATTCCATTTGAAGTTTAAAATACCTGCAAATAAGTATAAATTACATTATATTATATATTGTTTAATTATAATTTTTAACATTTTCCTTATCCTTATTAATGAAACAAATGTAGCACAACCAATAGTAATTAAAACGTAGTGGCCCAGGGCCACAAGCGCGTGACTGTAAAATCGGCGGATGTGGGTTCGATTCTCACTCAGGGCAATAAGAAATTTGTATATTAGTGAATCTATGTTATGTATATTGCAGTCTGCATTGATTTAATTTTTTAAAATAAAATTAATACACTCTAGGAGGCCCAAGTGATATTTTCATTTGTTTTTGTTATATAATGTAATATGAGGTCAGACTTCAAGCATATTGTATCTACAACATATCCCTTGCTTCGCCTAAACCGTGCCTTACTTCTTTTTAATAACCAGCCACCTCTCCAGTACCAGTAATTTGTAGTAGTCTCCATATTTCTTTTTTGTATTCGATTAATTAAAAGTAAAAGATGAATTTGGCACTACCTCTGTACTGTACTGTGACCACCCAGTAAAAAAGAACAAAAAAAAATTGTAGAAGAATTGGAATTTATATTTTCTATATTCGAGTCTAATCTAGTACTAGTAATAATCTTTATTTGCAATAGGTTTTATCTGGCTCTACTTCTAGCGATCACTGTGACGTGTTAACTGTCAATACATACGCGTATCGATCTATATTTGTTATTATTTCGCCATTTAGCGAGTCCCACACTTTTATGTTTCCCTGCAAGCAAGTACTGACGACCTTTTCACCGTCTGTCACAAGACATTCCACTTCTTGGCTGTGACCAGCAACTACTAGAGGCACAGCTTCCATAACCAACTAAAACAATTATAGAACTTTAAGTGACCTTTTCACATTTAAATAAGCTTGAGAGACGACAAGGCAAACGAGCGTTCGGGTCACCTGATGGTAAGTGAACACCGCTGCCCACATAAATATTGTTGATATCGAATAATATATTTGAAAAATTAATATCCTTAGATAGAAATAAAGTATAAGAAATTTTAAGCTGCATTAATTTCAGATGCCCGCGAAAGACTTATGGGTAATCCATTACTATTTAATAGACCATTAGAGAAGCCAGCATACACAAAATATCTTTGTCAATAGAGCCTGCACCAGTTATAATAAATTGTTTGCCAACATTGATGTTTTTAAAATCAATGATGTTAATGATTTAAAAAAATATACTAATGGAAAGTTTCAATTGTGATTAATTTATGGTATTTTTTTTATAATTAATAAATTTAATTTTTTAATAATAATATATTTCATCATGTGTTTTTATCTGAAAATTCTAATCAGACTATTTATTTTAGGTTATTGTCAGTTATCTGTAATTTTTATATGGAAACCTTGAAATATGTTTAATAAAACACTATTTACATTTTGACCACATATTTTCATTGTAGTGTTTAGCTAAATCAAAAGCCCGCTATTTTATATTATACTAGCATTCCCTCTAGCGGTTTCCCTTAGTTTGGTGTTTTTATAATATTATCATTGTAAAGAAAATATCTAAAAAAAAAAAACAAAGTTTCACTCAATTCAATAGAAGCTTTTTACAGCAATTTAGTCGATAATAAGATATTTTAAATTACTATATATTAATTAAGGACCGATCGAGATCGAGCAAACACTAAATGGTGGTGGAAGTTACTTTATGAAAAAACTATTCTGAAAACTGCATTTGAATGGACTAAGCCGTTTCTGAGATTAGGATGTACGACACATACAGAGACAGAAATCAATATCTTTGTTTTGATATCTTTGCTTTAAAAACTACAAATAGATTTTCAATGAACTATTAAAAAACTACCTGAACAGCTGGCTGTTTTGCTATTATTTTCTTATATTCATTGTCATCGTTCCAAGAAGCACGCCATTCGGCATAATGTCGTGAACACACGCATCTGGAAATTATTTCAAATATTGACGTAAATAAAGCGAGAAATAAAAAGAAACGAAAACATAAGCATTTAAAGTCAAACTCTAGCAAGCAATGAAGTCAAAAATACAACATTCAAGGTGGGTGTGTTAATTTATGTATGCATACTTATAATGAGGCCGTCGTGGCGCAGCGGCATAAGGATGTGACTGTAACGCGACGGTTGTGGGTTCAATCACCACTCGAGGAAATGAAATATTTATTTACATTTATTCATCATTTATTCACTCTGGTATCGAGGCAAAGAGCGGCGTTGAGTTCCGTCAACACCCAATGCCTCCAGAATTCGGCGGAAATTGGAGAGTATTAACACTAGGTTACCTCTGCCAACTTTCTATATACGGAATACATGCTTTAAGATTACAAATAGTAAAGAAAGAATTACCTGTAAAGAACTACCATCATATAAGCAATAACGGCGACGCTTATAGTGCAAAGTATAGCAAGAAGCAGTATTTCCATAGGAGTGGTTGGATATATTGGCAATTCAGCGCCTTTACCCCATTGGTGTGTCGGGTTTTTGTCAATCAAATCAAATTCTGAAGAAAACAATCGTTAAATAAATAAATATATGTGCTTACATACATTTTTTAAAACAATTTTTTGTTAGATGCCCATTTAGATGATTTTAATTTTTAGGAAAAGGAAATGGGAGAGATATTTTCATTTAAAATATATTTCAATTATTTATATTATATATTTCTATAATATCCTAACGATCCATAATAATCCATTCCCTCGAATGAGAAGCGAACTGCGAACCGCCGCGTTTAAAGTCAGACTATGTACTGTTGTACCACAACGACCTCAAGTATTTTCTTTCTTCTACTTATAAAAATAAGTTAAAAGTAAAAGAATGCGCTTGCCTGGTAATGTGTCGATAGGATCAAGGGCGGCGGCGAGGGCTTGCCATCGTAACGGCGGCGGGTCCCTCTCGTCGGGGTGGCGGAGCCCAGCGGCCACTTCCGGACCCACACGATGGCTTATCAACACCGGAGGTAGTACTACTACATATTTACCAGCCACAGATTCATTATACTGCGATAGTATCGATGACCAATGGTATGGAGACAGCCTGCAACGTATACACGTACAATATTATATTGTTTAGAGATTTTCACTGTTTCACTTATAGTTATATTCTTAAATTTAAGTTGACAAGATGATTTTTGACAAGAAATCGTTTTATGATTTTTTATGTAAATTAACCTTAAAACTGCAGTTATTAGGAATGGTTTGGCATAAAACTAAAACAATCTAACTAAAAAAATAAATTCTACTATTAATTTAACTAAAAAAAAAACTAAATATAAGATAATACGTTGGATGTTATTTTATTAGGACTATATGTAAACAATTAAGTATCTTCTAGTATCTAATCTTAGTATATTTATGTGCTATTTATTACATATTACACTTACATGTGATCATGTCATATTTTTTTACTTGTCGCAACTGTTGCACTAACCTTAAGTTAAAATAAGCCGTACCGATTTTAAATGGCGAAACATATTTAATAATATTTTGAATCGTAATATTAATATTTTTAGCTGACGGCTACAAATTAAATTACCAAGAGACGACCTTATAGGGCGCAAATGAACGCATTATGAATATAGAAGCTGCCTTTGTCTCTAAAGTACTCTTGAGGTGCTGTGGGAAATTTTTTTTTATGACATTAGAGAATGAATGAAACAAAAAAATAGATATTTTAACTAACATATGATCATCATTATGACAAATCTATTGTATTAGAAAATTAACACAATTACATTTATTAAAGTTGTAAAATATGCTACCCTACTTACCAACTCATATATTTATTATATTCTTATAGATATTTGTTCAGCCTTAATAAATAGATACTAAATTTACAATACGTCGATTTTAGTAAAAAAATATCTTTATCTCCCTTCACAATTCTATTGCAATCCATATAAAATTTTATTTTATATGCATTTAACTATCAGAAATTTAATGTACCACAGACGGGTTAATATCATTTATATACTATATACTTCAAATATCATTATATATGTTTAATGTTAAAGTTAATAGAAAGTACACACGAACTTGTATGTCTAAATTTCATTATTATATGTTATACCCTTAGTAGATATTCGAGGATTTATTTCGTATGGAGCATCTATTTAATATATATTTTCTCTCAGATAAAACTTAAAGTAAGGGGATAGTAAGCAAAAGACAATTCTTAAGAGCCCTATCTATCTATATTGAGATCGTTTCGTGTTTAACCAATCATCTTCAATTGTTACGCAACTTATAATTGCAAAAATGTTTCCACATAGCAAACGTAGCAACGGCAAAGCAATCATGACGTTAATCTGACGTCCACATGTAATAGTAATAGATCATTTACATTCTTTAACTCATTGAGAATAAAGTGTTTTTTTAAATAAAAACTAAAAGCGAAGCCAGTCGTGGCGCAGAAGCACAAGTGTGCGATCGTAAACGCGACAGGTTGGGGATTCGAATCCCGCCCGAGGAAATGAAATACATACGTTGAATTCAGCCACTCAAAAAGTCAAAAAAAGTTAATAAAGGCTTTTATAATTACTATATAATAATAATAATAAAATATTTAATTTAATTTTATTTAAAGCTTACCTAGAAAATGGACGATAATGAGATGAATGTTTTAAAATAATTGTATCATTTGCATCAATAGTGTTGGTTTTGTCATTTTCGGTATTTTCCAACAGAGGGGAGAATACAAGTGGGTGCTGTCCACTGGTATTGAAAATCATATACACTTGTTCATTTGTATCCTTTCTATCATTGAAATTCGCGCGTCGTTCTGTACTGTTATCTAATTTCTCTATTGTTCCAATAAAATAATCAACTACTCCTGAATTATATACAATCATTGATATCCAAACAAGCATCCATACCATGAAGGCCCTTTGGAAAAAGCGAGTTCTGGCCCACATATTTACCAATCTTATTCTCTTTGGCACCCTATCTTGGCTTCCAGGACTAGCATTTCTCTTAGCTACTACATCGGTTGGACTGTTCTGTGCTAAGCCATTCAAACGAGGATGTGATTTCGACTTGGTCATCCTTTGTGGTGATATATTAACTTCTTCAGGATATATTTTATTGTATCGCCAATTAAAAGCATTATTTCCATTAAAATACTCATTTAAATGCAATTTTGAGTTTTGTTCTGGATAGAATTCCATGCGTCGCACATCTACGCCTAGAATCGTTGCAAATGACACCATTTGCATAAAATAATCAGAAAGGAGGCTGACCATCATGAATATTGAAAATTCCTGTATGAATGGTACAAATGTAAAAAAGCTGACGGTGAGAATTGTCATTTCTGTCAACAGATTTTTCGTTATTGACCACCCCTCTTTACTTAGCCCTTGGGCGAGGCGGATTTTCACGTCTAGTCTAGAATCTGTTGATGTGACGCTTTTAGTTAAAACTAGTACATTCTCTAAGCCGACGATGATTACGAGATAAGGAAATATTTCTTTTCCCTGTAAGCTCAACGAAAATCCGAAATAGAAACAAATCCCCATCGACATTGACAAACTGCCCGCTATAGTCAGCACGGCGCAGGCAGCCAGGCCGAGTTTAGATTTGATAAATTCAATCTTTCTTACGGAAAAATATACATAAAGAAAAATTCCCACGAATGTAAATAAAAGTGGTACTAGCTCACGATAGTTAAAATAGCCTGGATAATATATAAGCGTCGATTCTCCGGGACGAGTATGTAGTGTGTCTTGATGCAATGGATACATTTCTCTGAGTTTCTCGGATAGTGAATTTACAAATCTGTAATAAATCAACAAAATGTTTAGTGATGCAATATATAAGTTAATAAAAAAACAATATGTTAACGAAAGAACACGCTATATGATTTAAATTTAGTATATAGCTTTAAATTACACTATTACATTAATTATATAAAATGGTTTATATCAGTAAATTGACCGTATATATTTACTTTTGATCTGCATGTTCATAGAATATGGTGATAGCGTATTGTAGAACGCGAGGCCGAGCGCGTAGTGGGTACCGCTTGACGCCCGCGTCACGCATATGCATACCGAAAGCCATTTCCGCTATCGACGCTTTGCCCTTTTGTAGACTCTGTAACAGTAATATATATAAAATAATGTATCAATTCTTTTCTAAAATAAATGACGTTACGTAAAGGGGGATGGACGAGTCGACGAACTTTAATTTTGTGTGATAAGAGGAGGAGGAACTCTACTTACATCACATTTCAAATATGATATTTAAGTATGAAAAAAACACGAAATATGTATGAACATAATTATTTCTGTACTGTTTTATTTTAATAATAACTCGGTGCAAAATTGCAAAATATGAAATGTCACAGGACATCACACAAAATTATGAGTGGCTCTTTATTAAAGAAGTCTCAAGATGTATGTACTATCTATGTACCTTACCTGATATGTATAAATTGTATTAACAATATTAGCATCTAGCGAGAACGATTGCAAGCTCTGCTGCCACAGATTAGCCGGAGATAAGAGGAGGCAGCTATATTCTGGCAAGACTCGTTCTAGACTAGCTTTACTGTTACGTCGCTTGATTCCTTCGATTTGATAGCAGTGCTCCAATAAAGTTTTTTTTCTGTTAACAATACATTAAAAGTCCTTATGCCATTTATATATAATGTTAAAGTTGCAAAAAATTATAAGTATATTAGAAAATTTAAATTTGTCAACATCATTTTGAAATAAATTGTCTTTCCCATCAGTTATATGACACAGCTATTGTAATTACATTTGTCATTAGCTTTTAAGTATTGTCAATTCTTATAATATTTTTTTTATATTTTATACTTAATAGAATTTATGTGTTATGTATTCATTTATTAGCAGATATCGCTTTTTCACGCACAGCGGGCTAGGAGTGAGTAAGCCAAAATAATTTAAATTTAATAATTTTCCTGACTAAAGATCAAACTCACATTAATTGTGTTTACAGTAATCTTACTGAAGATTACTTGATGCAGCACAGCGGTTCAACCTCATATCATATGAATTTATTATATAGATTTTATTATTCATTTATATCGTTAAGAATCTCGCAAGAGCATAATTTCGCACTATACCTAAATATTACTTATATAAAGTATTAATCCTCACATTCAGTCATTTGTTATCTTTACTTGTTATTAATTATCACTATGGCTGTATTGTTTACAAAATCTTTTATTTCTAATTACTTCAGCACATTTGAACAGCCGATAAATGTTATAATAGACACCAATATTGATAAGATTAGGTGGAAGGCGAAGCTCTGTTGGCTTAAAGAGGTAATTAAATTACATAAACATAAATATCATAACATTCCAGATTTTTTGTTGTATAATCTGTGACTGAGCTTTAGGTTTTGGTATTGATAGGTAAAATTTTATCTACTAATACTTACACCTGAATCCTAGTATAGTATTATACAGAGAGATAATTAACGAATGATAAGTATGTCATTAATTATATAAATATTCAATTTAAAGATTGATATTTGTATAAATAATAATTTTTATAGAAAGAAATATTTTTTCCAGATCTCTTTTATTTTTGGAAACTTGTTTGAGACACAAGCAAGCAATTACACTACTTTATAAATGTATAATCTTTTGAATTTTGTTACAATTTTAGGTCAAAGGCATTACATTCAAAGATTGCTTACAAAGCATTCGCATTAAGCTTTATATAATTACATAGTAAATAATAATACAAAATTTATGTACAAATTCAATGCTGTTATGTTTGAGACATAAATAGGCATTTGAGGCAACAATTTTAATGTCACAGTCACAGAGCTATAGGAAAATAACTTCAGCCATTTTGAAATGGCAAAAATGAAAATAAATATATATTTTATAAATCACATATATAATATTTAAAGTTGAATCTTATACAAATATTACACTTATTATATTAATACTCACGTTTCCGGATCTTCATGATTTCGAACTGTCTCTAGTAAACGAAAGACTTCTTGTAAAGGAGCACGAAAAGCATCCCACATTTTTAAATTATTATTCCATGGTGAGACACCTATATGAAAATTAAAAACTAATGAAATACAAAATAAAAAATACAACCTACAGTATAATGTAGGATATATAATTATGTTGTTAACCCACCTAGCTTTAGGGCACCCTCTAGGTGGGTTCATAAAATAAAGTGCAATAACCTGAAGATTGAACTCAGTAGCATACTATTAGAAAGATCTATGTCCAGCATTACATGAGAACTGTAGAGAGTGAGAAAATAGCAGAGTAAGTAATGAGCACTCAGTGTTAAGTCAAACTCTGTTCAATCTTAAGTGCCTTTTTTGTTGTAAACTGATGACATGCTTTGGTTTACCAAACACTTATTTACCTAAATTAGAATTATTTTTCTAATGAGACTCTGAAAGTCGGCAACGATTGAGATTCTTGCCTCAACCATTTACCTCACTAAGACCTTTTTGCCATAATTTGAGTTTTGTTAACTTTATTTTATATTACTTATTTCACTTTTATACTTACCTATTCTCATAATTATTTGATGAATATATAATAAGGGCTTGTCTTTCACCCAAATATAAGGAAGTTTCTGTGTTTCATTATACAATTGTTCAAATTCAAACCTAGAACCTAAAACAGACAATGTCTAGTTTAAGAACATTTACATTTGAAATATAATAACATAACATGTTAAAGTTATTTTTTATATAAAATACTTCAAGTATTTAGATGATGGCAGAGAAAAATATTTTTCAAATATATTTCTCACAGCAGCTAAGATTATGTAGTGATTAATGTAAAAATGTAATTTAAAAGATTAATGTATGATTTATGTAGAAATATAGCATAATTAAAATATATTAACTAAAAGAATACTACATTTTTATGTTTAATATAATAAGTTATACTCTTTTCTTATTTGAATAAAGTAATTTTTGACAATACTCAAACAAATTTCAAACCTTTTGGAGGGCAGGTTTTTACACCACAATCTAATGTTTTAGGATTTCTATTATTCATGTGTATGTTTACTACAGTTGGTATA
This sequence comes from Heliconius aoede, assembly GCA_037355905.1. Taxonomy (NCBI): domain Eukaryota; kingdom Metazoa; phylum Arthropoda; class Insecta; order Lepidoptera; family Nymphalidae; genus Heliconius; species Heliconius aoede. Next base: position 298,515 of record JBAIZZ010000369.1, on the reverse strand, counting down.
TTTCCTGGCAGCGGCACATTGAGTAGTGGATAGCTGTAAATTAATGTATTAACCTTATGAAATTGGCTCATATGTAAAATAACAAGCCATTTAGTTTTTTTAAACAAAAGTGAAGTTATTGAATGTGTAATTGTTTTTATATAGAATAAAATCATATTAAACAACACTAACCAACATAACAATATAACTGACAGTCCTAAAGTTATTGCAAGTCCGGGATATGATGAGCAAAACAGACCGTACGTATAGTACATTTGTGCCACTCTTTCAGGTAAAGTGGATCCTCCCATTGTTGATATAAAATTTTAGAAACTACGTTATTCAATTCGAAGAGTCATGAGCCCATTGCACGTTAACTGACGTCACAGGAAAATTATGGATAGCGTTTGTACACAATTAAACTACTAAATTTGTAAATGTCACTAAAGATCGCCTGTCCAGAAGTAATAAGAATGATTACTTTAGAATTATGCATCATGCATAGACATACCGCCACAGTCAGTGAACACTATTACATCAGTCACCGTCCACGCAATTTTGACAGCGATCTGTTGACATTAAATCATCTTAACAAAACGTATAATTATGACTTATGAATAGTGTTGCCACTTCTGTGTTTACATTACATTTTTATAGTGGGTAAGTCTCTTATTGGTCAAAAGTGTTTCGTTATAATGGTAATCCTCTTAGACGGTTTAACCTACAGCTCTGAAATTTTGCTGGAACGAGAGATAAATTAACTTTCATAGTCAAATAATGGAAAATTTTACAAGCATTCGATGTTTTATTTATGTTTAAAGAAATAATAAGGCTTGGCTGCTATCTAAAAAAAACTCTTAATTTTATAGGCTTTTAGTTTTAAGTCTTTGCTACTTTTTTCCACTTTACGAAGAAAAACTTTTTTCCTTAAAATGATTTGTTTTCTGTTAGAAACGTCAAATAAATGGTTATTTATTACAAAAATATAACCTATAAGTATAATGCAAAGTTCTGGAATGAATAATGTGAGTGAGTTTAAAAACTGAAAGTCAAGTGCAATCTGTACACGATATTTATAATCTCCTTGAACAAGCCAAGGCTTTTAAGAAATTTGTCAGAAATTCTTGCTGTAAAATACAGTGTCCGCTGAAGATGCTTCAGTCATATGATAGAAGCAAGCTTTCCTGTGGAGCGTACAATATGATAAGTCGAAGAGCCCCGAAAAAAAAAATCTTATGACTGCCACATATTGCGTATCTCTATACCCATGGTAGAAAATATCATCTTACATTAATATTAATTTCGTAAAAAAGTATGAAATAATATAACGATACTATATAATGAAAACTTTTAAATGATAAGATAAAACAGAAAACGCCTGTTTCAATTTTGGACAAATTAGTACTTTAAGCGAGGCCATCTTTAGGAACAACACTTAAGTGTAATATTAAAATCCAAACATTTGGGATGCAGTGGAGATCATGAGGGGGGGAGGAAAACGTCTTATCGCGAGTGTTCTGCGGAAATGCCGCGGCCACTCATCTGCTCCGTTACCGCACTTAGGTAGTCGATAGAATAGATCTCAATTTTTTTAATTGGGTATAAATATATAATTATAATTTTGTGCCGGAGTAACGTAAAAACCGAGTCATTTATATTTTTTACATTCATTCCTGATATATATTTATATATTCTATATATTTAAAAATAATATAAGTTTTACCTTACTAATGAATATTAGCATTATATTCGTCATAAATGTAAATATCATTATTATTTTAGAACGATATTTGCGTCTCTACGGTTATCTTTGTTCTGTCTGCTCACTTTTTAACGGCGTTAATAACGGTGGAATTAAAACGCGAGAGGCCGTTGAGGACGATTTAATTAAACCTTAACGAAGACCCCTCCCTACTAGCACTTTTACCTGTCTGATGTTTTATTTAATTTTTTAATTTATTTTTGTTACGGAATATTAACAAAAAATAGCTATTAGCAATATTAGAGACTTAGGGCATAAATACTTATAATAATATTATTATATTTAATGTCAAGTTAAGATTTAAAACCTGAAGGCAGAGAGAACCATTATCGTGGTGTCGTATCATTGGATGTTGACATGGGTCCTCGTCACAGATAGCCCGTACCTGATCCCGTGTGATTTATTATGTACACTATACATACATTAACAGGTTAAATGCATACTATTATAATTTAAATGCAAATCACTTTTAAAATAAAACAACAATAAACACAAAATTTACTCTCATAACCACAATAATCAGCAAGAATAGATAAACGAAAATATTTCTCTTCTCTTCTTGCTTCTGTCTATCTAATCTTATGTTATTTAATAATAATATGACGACTTTCAATAAGCGATAAATACTCTTAGAAATTTTACACATATAAATAAAAATATTATTAAAATTTAGTCTTTATATATTCCATATGTTCTAACATAGCTCCTAGAGGTTCATTGCATATTTTAAAAGTTAAAGAAAAAATTTTAAAAACGCTTTCATTAAGGTGAGTCTGTTCATTTGCAAAATGATAAATATGGCATAAATTATTTCATTTAATATTCAATTCTGTTCTTTCGCCGCTGCTCCTAATATTATGGGTTACAAGTAGATACTTTGGCACCCTTTTATTTTTTTTTTCCCTACAGCAGTGATACTGTTTGTTAGCAGCCTCTTAATTCTAAGTTTAAACATAGGGGAGAAAATATATGCTCAAAAGAATACTTGTTAAATCCTCGTATCAATATATGCAGATTTTTTAACAACCTGCGATTCATAATAATAAATTTAATTATACATATAGATAGATATATTTTATATCTTTATCCATGATAAAGTATTATTAATATTTCATTCAAGAGTCCTTTAAGTACCGTGTGTCATTACAGATAGTTTGTGAAATTTACGGCATGTTATATTATAATTTAGTATGGCGGCTATGAAGCCAGGCTTAAAAGATCAGGATGGCAAGCAATGTCGCCGTGGCGTGTAAATAAAGCTAGTGCCTCCTTCTATTCGCAATTTCCTTTCTTACTTCATATTATTATAATAATAAAGTGTTTGATAGAGCAAAATTTCTTAATCAATTTAATATTTTCTTTATTTAAAGCAAATGTCAAATAAAGAAAAAATCCAAATTAGAAACCAATATTTACAATAAATAGATAATCTAAACAATTCCAAAAATATAAAATAGATAACTTTTAAAACGATAAAACACAATTGCGCCTTTGGATGCCCTTTCGTAATTTTAGCGCGATCATAATCGAGTTTTATCCGCGCACTTCTACGACAATGGGTCGGCACTTAGTCGGCAAAGAATTTATGAAATTTAAAAAGTTCGCTTTCTAGGGGAAAAAAATGTGATTAAATATGTTTTGTTCAAGAGAAAGACATTAAAGCGATGTTAAGGGTGTGATAATGAGGCCGTTGATAAGCGTTTATTAGGTGGCGGCCCCGGGCCAGCGGGCTCTATAGGATCTGGAGGTAACGCTATCTGGGGGGCTTAAATCATTTTAACGTTGTTTGCTTCAGACTCTTTTACGAAAACTCGATAGAATTCCTTTTGGTTTTTAAATGGGTTCAGATTCGATCGTTCTGTATGAAAAGAATTCTCATTACAACTTGTTTTCTTATATTATGTGTTTATATCTCTCTGTCTCCGTTATTCGTATATTGTGCTTAGTAAAAAAATAATTTTAAATTAAAAAAAAATAATATAACTTAATAATATTTGTGTGTGGTGGTATAATATGCTAATGATGAATAGTTAGCTGGTAAATTATAATAAAGCATGTCATGGTTTTTTTTTGTGTAACTATACTGTGTGTGTACTTTGCAACGGCAGTGTGGGGTGCCAAGCGGTCTCAGGCGTGGCCGCGGGAGTGTGGCGTGCGGTCACAGGTGCGCGCCCGACAGCGCAGCCATTGATATCAATCTTACCGTGGATTTACGATGCCGATTGTGTTAGATTCGTTTATGTTAATGGTAAGAATTAGGATATATTTCTTTTATGTAATATAATTAGTTTAGCATTTGTTAACATATAAATCAAATTGCATCAGATTTTTTATGTACGTAAATTTTATATGATTTATTAATATGTACTTGCCAACAGGATTAGTACTAATTTGCCTTTGCAAATTCTTTAAAATCAATTGAAGAATGAAGTTAACTTGTAATAAAAATGTGTCTTGGAGGAGTTCAATTACTTTAATAGAAAAAAAGGTTTTATATTTGGATATTGTTAAAAAAACTAGTTACCTACTAACTTACAAACTCTAAAAATGATTTATGTAGCGTAAGTATTAAATTAATTAAAATGAATGTTAACGTCACTCATCGAATATCGAAATAGAGACGCATTTATATTAAGGAAAATAAATATAATCCTTAATAAGTCTGTGAAAAATCTTTTAAAAGGTACAGAATATTCTCCTAGCATTATAGACATTATTTTTAAAGTATTTAATTTATCGCGTAGTTATTTTTTTCATGAAACTAGAGCCTAGTTATTCTTTTAACGTAGTATAAATATTATAAGTTGTTTGTAGTTGCATTTTCATATATGTTTTATATGAATTTAATTTTCATATTGAAATTATGCTTACAGTCAAGAGTACAATACAAAGTGCAGGAAAATAAAAAGTATCAACTTTAAAGTACAATCATTACAATATAAACGCAGACAAATGAGACATATTTAATAGGTTATATTATATAACTATATAATATAACGTATTAAAAACAACATCTCCGATTACTTTCATCCAATCATGGGGTAGTACAAGCGTTTGCCCTCGCAAATGTCAGCCTGACGCGGGATTAGGAATCGTAGTCGTAAAATATGTCGAGCGTAATTAGTGCGGCAAATTTCAATTTGATTGGTGTAATTGCACCTCTTTACAGAAACCAAGCTGGAACAGTTGTTATTAAGCGTTTCTAATTTAATATCATTTGCATACTGCACGTGACCTGTGCCGCAATTTTGGGATGAAACAGAATCATCATGTGGAACTCGCGACATGGAGTATTTGAAAATTTATTCAAGGTTCCAACTTCACAAATGTATTTTCCTACTATGTGTTGGTTATAGGAATAAGGTATAGTAACAGAAAAAAAAATTCCACACTCCGAATCCACTTATTGTATTTGTGGTAGAAATATTATCTGTCAAATTAATTGTTAAAGTGGGAGTAGCGGCGGGCGAGGGCGGTGGCGGGCGGTGGCGGGCGGCGGCGGGCGGCGGCGGGCGGCGGCGGGCTGCGGGCCCGCACTCCCTTGTCACAGATACAAATCGCGCGGATTTACGCGTACTCGAACCCCACTGGAATTTATCCGACGCTTCTATTTACGTATCCTTTTATTTGTTTCGCTCCTATTAGTCCCGATAGAGAATTTTTATGTTTGCATGCCCCCGTCGTCTGCCGTCGTAAAGCGGCGACTTGTGAACGCTTTAGAGCAACGATAATACAATTTTCGAACGAGTGATCTCCGCTTATCCGATTACAGAGCAATAACTTAGAGCTTCCGGCACCAGTAAATATTTTCGCTTACGTTCCGATGGCTTAACGTGACTAATTAGGGCTGTTTGTTGCGAATACAGGTGCGTTGACAGATATAATCCGCACTAGAGCCGCGCTGTGGCCTCGGTGGTACAACGCATAACACTCTATTTACACTTTAAAGTTGTCATCTCACTTAACAGTATATATGTTTGAATCTACAATATTTTTTTATATAATATTAATTATATTAATCAATTATATATATTTTTTAAATAAAACATATTTTTATAATAACGACTTTCATATTTAAATGGCGTCCATAGTTTTGTGCCATTAACAAAACCGAGTGAGCCTAATGTAATTAGCGACCATTGGATAGATTGAAAAGCAATTAATTTGTGTTCGTTCATATGCCAAATTGCCAACACCCGTTTGCCACAGACATCGATATCCTCGTATAGCTAACTGCTTATATCACAATATCGGAGATTTATTTATGCCGGAGGGAGAGGATCAACGTTAATCCATTGGGCAAACATTTAAATTAATGTAATAAAGAGGCGTGAAATGCACGGCTTTCGCGGATCGGGGGATTAACGTAGCGGTCCGTAGCAGCCGCTGACGTGCTACGCGTGTTCCGAAACGCCGATGTAGTTGGTATACTCTTAGAAAATATTATTACGGTATTATAGTATGTAGTACATTTTTGGTAGTGGGATAGTACGAGAATATGTGTTGAAAATTATTGGAATTTAAAGTTCTATTTTGTTTTTTGTAGTATAATATTTTTTCATTATACTTTTTTGGATAATAAATATTATAACCGTATTGCGCATTCACAAAATTAAATACGCTACAGAATTATTGGCTATATATGTATTTATATATTAGAAATCTTTTTAAAAAAATTTAGTTTGCCAACATAATAAGATTAAAGAAAAAAACGGTTCTTTTTTTGCCATCTAGCCACAATTAACAAAAGTTACGTCGACACGAAGCGATGGTCAATAAGTAATCGAGAATTGAGCTTTGGTAGGAATGGGCGATAGCAAATTACGGGTGGACATAAATCGAGCCCGCGTCGGGGCTTAGTGCGTGTTAAACGGTAAGCCGCCGCTGATAATGGGGCCAGGCCACTTTAGTTCGTTTGTTACTGTAGAAAATATATTACAATAAACATTTAAACAAGAAAAATGATTCAAAATATACAACACAGACCAATTGTGCGGCAAGTGTGGTGTGACTGTGCACGCTAAGGGTCGTGGGTTGATTCCCATTTGGGGAAATGAAATATTTATTTAAATGTATACTTTCGTTTCTTCACTCCGATGTCGAGGTAAGGTGCGGTGGTATTGAATCCCACCACTCAACACTCCATGCTGTCAGAATTCGGAGGAAAATTGGTAACGGAGAGTTTTAACACTAAGTTCCCTCTGCCTATCCTGCTGTCTGTGTGATTTTAAATTAAAAATATACATTTCTCCAAGTCTAAATCGCGAACCATTTCATTTTCTTTTAAAAACTATTTTGTATTATAATATGGATGGGCCATCAACATTGTATGATATATCACTTCGTAACAGGTAGCAGATGTCGCGGCGTGTGACGGGAAGAGTTCCGTTATTGTATAAGTTTGGCGACGTGACGAGCTTCACTTTCTAGGAGAAAAAACATGAAAGTTAGTTTATAATATTAGCATTTAATAGTACTTATTATTACTTAGGTATGTTTTTTTAGATTCCCGCTATATCCCGCATGTAGCAGTGTACGCAAATGGAGCCTAGCTCTACGAAACTTCGCTTCCCACTTTCCGCTGAATTTTGAAAGCATTGCGTGTTGCAGTGGAGGATCTTAACGCCACGCTCTGCCTCAAAACCAGAGCCTAGAGACGAAAATATAAATATTTCATACTTTCTTCGAGTGGGAATCGAACCCACAACCTGTCGCTTTTACAGTCAAACGCTCGTGCTGCTGCGCCACGTCAACGCTTCAACCTATATACTAAGTCATATTTCCAGAATTTCCACATCTAATTATATCATGATCGAGAATATGTTTCAATAAATACCACGTCAACAGAAAAACATACATCACACCAGTCTCATATGTTCTAAGGGTCAAATAAAGCATTCCAATCACGTTGGCCCGCTTGTTTTACAAACCGATACGACGTGGGTTCCGGTGACTTGCCGTTATTGCTTTATCATTATAACTCTTATTACAAGCTGGTAACGTATAAATTTGCTTCCCCAGTACCCGTCCACTAGACATGACAATGCAATCAGCGGTGACCGGGCGGGATTTGGTTCATACATGAGCGGATTTGCGGGATGAATAAGTTTCGACCCCCCACAAAATAACAAAGAGATCTTATATTGGGAGATGCGGATTTTATAAGAAACATTTGCAGAAAATTTTTCTGTAAATGCCACAATAAATGATAAAATATATTTTATTTCAAATTAAATGGTACTCATATAAAGGATCGATGGAATTAATAAGAATTCACTATAAAAATGTACTCAATAAGTCTTTTTGTAAGTTCATTCTAAGCTAATGTCCGCTTAAAAATATGTAGACTAAATACGTACATTCATGCAAATATTATCAATATATTAAACGTTCCAATGAGTATATTTTAATGTAATATGATCAAGTCACATTCGTTACTTTTATTCTATAATTTACAAGAAACCAAAGTAAACTTTACAAACGGTAAGCACCGGATGTTACTCTACGGCCGGAGATCGGACATGAAAACGATGGTAAACCGCGACTTTGCTCCAGAATGGGCTTTTTGATTGTTTGTCTAGCGAAGGCACGGCCGACTGCGGTGGCAGATTAATGTCCCCGATCTAATATTCTGACAGGTGCAGCCGCGGGGCCGCAGCACGTTTAGCGTCACCCGCCACGCCTGTTACAAATTAGTCCAAATGTTTCCCACTAATGACAGTTCGCTTTAACTTATTGATTTAATTAATATTTTGTCCTTTAAATATGTATGGGGCCAGTCGTAGTGCAGGTACCAATGTGTAGTGCAAACACGACTGGTTGTGGGTTCGATCCCCACTCGATGAAATGCTATATTTAAATTTATATTTTCATTTCTTCGCTCTGGCGTCGAGGCAAAGTGAGGCGTTGAGTTCCACCACTCAACACGCAATGCCTCCATAATTCGGCGGGATACAGCGTCAAGTATGTATATATAACCACCTAAAACAGATTTAAATGTAAATTTCCATTGACTGAATTTTGTACGCGTCTCGGTTCTAGTTGTAAGTAAATATTATTTTCCAAGTAAGACAGATGTCGCTAATCACCTAAATCTGGTGCCGGATATCCAAGTTCCGGAAAACTGAAATTTTCTCTCTTCCACGCATAACTTTCTAAACACCATTAAGTTAATGCGGACAGTTTACAGATATTATAGTAATATTGACAATATTATAGTCGATGCTACAGTCGACGTTACATTTATTATATTATTGTTATGGTGCCTATATATATATATATATATATATATAGTAGTGTATATTTTACATAGTTTCGTAAATTTTCAATTAATGTGCCAATTGATAAAATCCTATTAGCGTGTTTATGTTTGAATTAATAACAAATATAAGATTTAAAATTTTAAATTTCAATGTATATCTGCACTTTAGTGCGTCAGTGGGTCGTACGAGAAATCCAGTTATGAAAGTTATGTTTACTAGACCCTACTTTCAATTCTTCCCGCGCTACGCTCGTCAACATCTCACTTATTTACGAGATTTCTTTCCTTAACGACTTCAGCTGGTGCAAGTTAATTTATTTATTATGCCTTTTTGATATATTTAATTAAAAAATAACTTTTTACTTTGAAAGTGCTTACTTAGGTGCTTTTAAAAAAAAGAACATAGTTTTATATACATTGCGTTTATATAAACCTGTTATGACTTATATTCTATTTATGAATAATGTTCAATTTTTTTTATTGTATTTTTTCAAAATTTAAATTTTCATTTTTTTTTTAAAAATACAATAAGCTATTTAAAATAATAAAAAAAAAACAATTTTGAACAGAAAGAAATATCAAAATATCGCAGCCTAAATAATAGTAACAATTATTTTCAATATACGATTATTTTAGAATTATTATACGAATATAGATTTATAAATATAATACGAATTATTTTAAATATTTCTTTTTAATATCATCACTGACTTTCATAAACACCGATAGGAAAATCTGGTTTCGACGAAATAGTGGCTCGAAAACGCACCAGCTGCGGCCAAATTGCTTACACTCGATAATGGCCTTTTCAATTTGCAAGGATTTGCTACGTGTCTTCACTGTGGGGCATGAAAATATAGTCAAATATATATAAATACACATATATTCTACAAAAAAAAAACAAACTGTCATCGAAACCTTTAAGTTAATATGAAATATTTTTCAAATCACCCATTGTATATTCATATCTAAATACATAGTATAACGTAGCGTAGCACCTGTAATATAAAAAGCTAACACATTTCCCAACAGCATTTCGTTCTAAAACCCGCTGATATGGATAATCCTGGCGCGACATAACAGAGATTGTATTACAGCAATAAGTCCGCCTTGGAGCCCTATAAACGGGGCTTAATCCCGAGATTTTTTTTCACACGTCCCCCGCGAGCGTCACCGCGGTACTGCCTTCGGGAAAACTAATAAAGAAACCATCTCGCTGCCTGCTCGAGCTTGAAATGTATTTTTTATACAATTTACCACGAATTGATTGTGCACGACGCATCTGATACTTGTAGCAATGCCGAACACGGTTTTCTTCTAATTTTGTAAGCTTGTACTACAGTAAAGAGTCCGAGGCCACTCGTGGCACAAGGTGTGACTGTAAAATCGATTGGTTATGGGTTCGATCCCCACTCGAGGAAATGACATATTTATATAAATTTACATTTTTATTTCTTCGCTCTGGTGTCGAGGCAAAACGTGGCGTTGAGTCTCCAGAATTCGACGGAAACGACGGACGGCTGCTTTTTTTATAAAACAATTAACTACTGCTAATCCTCGAATAACCGTTTATTTTTAAAATTAATAATTTAAATTGAAATATAAAGTTAATTTAAATTCAAATAATAAATGTACGGTCAACATTACCAGTGGAGAGTTGTAAACATATCGCGCGACGTGTCGACGCGGTGGGGCGGCGGGCGAGCGGCGGCGGTCACGCACTAATTACGCCGTCACGTGTCACTGGCGCAAAACACGTCGTCACCACTGGACCAGGCACGACGTGACGTTTCCAACTTTGTCGATATACTAATTAACAAATAATATATGTCTACATATAATATTCGATGAGCTGTTAGTTCGATTTTAGTAAAATGCGTATTTTGAATGCGTTAACATATTCATTTAATTATTTTATAATTATGTAAGTATACGTTATTTATTAATTTTATTTTATTTATTGAGGAACTGTGTAAAACAAGTTTACAAAAATATACTGTTAAATAATAAATATTAAATTAATTTTATTCGATTACCAAATGGAAAATTAGAAAATATAACTTTAGACCTACTCAATAGATTCTCCTTACTCCATAACAGATAACACTCCGTAGACGTTGGTCTATTACACACACATACATACACACACATATACAGATTAATTGCAATCAACAATATATATATATATATATATATAATATGTTTACAGAGGTGAGATAAAAACAAGTGTAACATTTAATCACTAATACATGTTTGGTTACAGTTAGACAGACAGTGCAACGGCCGCACCTGCAAAAACCCCGACAAAACGTTGGACAGCAATCCTGCACTAGCTGACCGCAAACTGCACCCGACGTCGCACATGTAATATAGACAAAAATAATATTCCATTTTATATTTTCAGAACAAGCATTTCGGAATGTCGCTGTGGTTGATGGCTGACACAGTTGATACCGGACAATTATCGATGTAATTATATTTATTTATGTACGAAAATTTAACATATTAATTGCAAATTTTATTATATATATATAAAATTAATATAAAACTAATTGAAAGTAAGGTCTAAAGCATAATAATTTGAAGTATTTATAAAATAGACTATTTTTTATATATAATTTCTTGGAAGAACGGGGCACACCTGTTATGGAACTATAATAGTTTACCTAAACTACAATTAATACTGTCAAAATTTATACGTTATTTATTATTTATACGTTTTGATACGTTTGATTTTTCACTGTAGTACGCAGTTTTCGTTGAAAAAATAAAAAAAATAAGACCAAAATGACGCAGTTGGACTGTTAGGGCTAAAGATGTAGAAATATTATAACTAATTTTAATTGTTTTTATTTCTCCGCTCCGGTAAGACTAAGCGCATATTTCATTACTGTCATTCAACAATCAATCTCTCGAAGTTGACTAGATTGAGATTGGGTTCGTTTTGTCTACTTCCTATGTAGGGAAATCGATGTAAGCTAAAAAATACATTGTTATGAAACATCTGATGTAAAAATTTAAGAGAAAAAGAAAATTAGTATATTAACAAAAGATATTAAGATATTACTGACTTTCTTTCATTAATGTAAATAAGCTGATAAATTAAAATATGTGAGTAGTAAGTGAGTGTGTGAGTATGATACGATATCGTGTCATTAAGGCTTTGCCAACGAAGTTGCAGGTTTAAGTATAAGAAAATATTTCGGGTTTTTGTCGAAAAGAAAATATATTACATAACTTGAAGAGCTGGCCATTACTTGTATGCATTAACATTTACAACAAAAATATATATTTATAAAAGCTCGGAATAAGTATTAAATAAATACATAAATATTTCGATTCCATTTCTATTGCATTTTAGTTAACGCAAAACGATCGTCTGAACAGTCCTCGGTTAGAGACTCGAGCCATATTGCCGTTTTATTTGATTTCACTCGGCCATCGCAAAGGTAAATACAGTTGCGTATTTTTTATACATTTGTACAGACACAGATACATTCATTTAGGATATTGTAACAGTAATAACTAAATGAAATAAAAGCTAATTATCATGATTTATATGTCATCATTAATTTATATCAAGTTTGTGAGCTGATTCGAGTGATTCAATTACGAAACGCTCGTAGTACGGTTGTCGAGGCGAAAAGATGGGGAAAAACGGGAAAAACATCGGTATGAGATCGCGCTGACGATAAGTGGATGACGTCTCGCATGGTTTGACCTCAAAGGGCGGTCACTGAGGCGCGAACTCGCCCTCGACACCCGACGATCGACGGCCAAACGGTCGAGACATTCAATAAAGCTCGTTAAACAGTATCGAACATGAATCTCGAACAAACATCTTTATTGAGCTTTTTTTTTATTATTATTATATTATATAACTTTGTCAATATATTGTGAATATTAAAATTTATTTCACGAAATGTTTAAAGTGAAGCGTATTTTTTTTAGTATATTATTATTATTATTATTATTCAAGAAATTTGCGAAAGTGGATAATGTTTAAAGTAGGCACTTGATCCTAGTTAGTTCGATCCGCATAACCCTGTGGCAGTAAAGCAAATCCTTTCTAAATTGCCCGCCCGGAGAGCACACGTCGTTTCGGCTCCGATATGCCTCATGTCAATATTTTAAAAGAAAGCGGGCTTCACGTGACATTAAAGAGATAGGAGAGTTAGGACTTAGTATCCATTTGACGAAATTGGCCTGTTCGCGATAACAGCAAGTTTTTCGCACCCTCGCAAGTAAATGTGCAATTCATACGTGTGTAAATATGCAGAGATCGTGGGATAGTACACTTTCTTTCGACCGGCTATAGTACAATTTTGCTTTACGATTTATTTGTTTTACAATTTATCACTGCTGATATTGAACGGTATCAGATGACGTTAGACGGCACTCGTTACACACAGTCATTAGTGAAACCTTTGATGTGTTATTATAAAAATTATATTATATATATATTTTACAATGCTCTTATTTTGAAAAATATTTTACATCAGTATAGTTTGCATACGATTATACGGATCACTAAACAAAGAAAACTTTCAGATCGCCACATTCCTGCGAGCATATTGCATTCGGTAAACTCTCAAAACGAAAGTTCTTAAATTACATTGCTTTAAGAAATATAGTAGACGAAAATATATTTTTATACATTAGAGACCAGTCGTAGTGCAGAGGCACAAAATGTGACTGGAAGCGCGACAAGTTGTGGGTTCGATTCCCACTCTGGAATTCGACGGAAAAATGGGGAACGGTGTGTATTAATACTAGTTCCCCTCTTCCTGCTCTGTGCGAGATCTATGTCATACACTTTACTTTTATTTAGGATTTACTAAGTATATGACGGATGTACCTACTAATAACTTAGTATATAATCATTAATTTACTAATAGAATTTGGTATTATTACTATACTTGTCTCATTTTTATTCTAGTGTGACGAAATTACTATAGTTCGAATACATTTATTTATGATGTTCTACAATAAAACACGCTTTACGTTGTCAATCATAAATTTATGCTTTTTATAGCATCAACAGTGGGTACTTTTCGACGTAAAAGGAAAAATCGCAATAAAGGAGTTAACAGGACATATTCATAACCCTCCACCCATTCCTATAACTGTCATCTTGTCAAACAGTACCGCACCCGCCAAATCCCCGCATTTCCATACGGCTATATTTTATCCTTTGCTGGTGAAAATAAATAACACCGATAATATAAATATAAGAATTTTACCCCGAACCTTTAACTCCAGTAGCATTTACATATCAGCTGTTGACAGAAAAATCCCATGTGTGATATAACCGACAATAGTGCAGGAAGGGAGGAATGTCAAATTATGAATTTATATTGAATTATATATATTATAATATAATAATTACTTAACTTACTTAATTCAACAACTTTATTTTTATGTATCTCGCAACGGAAACTGTGTAACGGAAATTTAGTATATGAATTTGACCGAATTTAAAACGTCAGATTAATACGGAACCTTGCATAGTGCTTATATAGGATTGACAATATTATGAAATCGATAATAATATGAAAAGTTCGTCCCGATATCGTTACTAGGATCTTCAGAACTTGCGATTAGTTTTTCTTTGGGTTCCTGCTGGAACTAATTGACATAATATATATATATATATTAATATGTCAATTAGTTCACATACACACACAAACACACCACATCCACCATACGGATAAAAAGAAATTGCAAACAAAAATGAATAATTGAAACTGATTTCAAAACAATCCTTATATGCTCAAATTTAAAATAAAAACCTAAATGTATTACAGACAATATTTTCATTACTTCAATGTAAAGAAAATTAAGAAATAATTATAGAAACTATACTATTTATTATTTAAATCTGTTATTGTTGGAGTCGGTCCTAACATCGGTTAATAATATTTTACGTTGAATGGGTCATATTTTCATATAATTCCATTTGGCAAAAAAAAAAATTAAGTAATGAAATTACCGGCTACAAATTATAATAAAATTATATAAGTACAAAACATCCGACTGTATTTGGTATGTATATGTATTTATTTATATATTATGTATTTTTTTAGTTCCCAGCAAAAACCAGGAAATACTATATATCAGTACAGTCCGCGAAGTCTAAGGCTGAGGTTTCTGCAGCTGAGCATCAGACGAGAATGAAAATTATGAGGATTCAATGTCCGTCATAGAAGAATTAGTGATATATTTTCTGTATATTTTTTGTTATTGATCTCTATACTATATTAACTTTACTTTTAAAAGTTATTTTTTTGCATGGAGGTCAAGTACACAATTGTGATCCTCTACAAAGGTAAGGGAAGTAGATACGAATTCAACAATTACCATGGAATTAAGTTAATAAAATAAATAAATAAAAATAATTTATTTCAGATTAACATCCATATAGTGTAAACAACAATAAAATTAAAACTATTATATTCTACTTTATTTTATTTGGCCCGTCATGACTTCCATCCAATGTTTTTGGATACAACAATCTCGGCGGGCCCTGATTGTCTTCACAATGCTGTTGTGACTGACCCTCATGACCCTCATTAATGAGCAATACGATGAAGCTATATGAACGAGTAATTAATAAATGATTAAGAAGAGAAATTTCCTTGATTAAAAGTCAAAACGTCTTCATTCCAGATCTTTCCCCTCTCAATCCCATGTATGCTACAAATTCAAGGCTAAAAACACACCTCTCTTTAAAAACCCAATGTATGGTGTGTAACAAACATAGTCAACGGCAACACCCCCTTATTGTTTGTACCATCTGACTCAGCTCAGGCTCCTTGGAAGTAAATATACAACATCGAATAGCAGCTGCTTGGTTAAAATGGCGAGAAGTTCTGGTGTTACCTGTGACCGGAGTGTACATAGAAGAATTATAAGACCAATCCTAACGTATTCTAATAATTCTAACCTGGTTCGCGGCAGCCTCGGGGTACGCGACATAGCCGACAAGCTGCCGGCCGACTCAGATGGTACGGACACGTAAAGAGAAGACCACCCGAAAATATCGGAAATGTTACAATGAACCTGAACATCTCTGGGTCCAGAAGAAGAGGAAGACCGAAGGCCTCGCGAAATATTAGTACCTGTTATGAGTAGAAAAAAAATATATTAAAAAACAAAAATCTGTCTACAAAAATTTAATAAGAAAAAAAAGCGACTCAATTTTTTATTGAAATTATTTTGTCACAAACAACAAACAATTAATAAATTATTTGGAATATACAAATAATAAGCGAGGTTCGTCAAAATTTTACAGACATTTTTCATGTGGGGAAGTCGTTGAATAGTGTACTAAAATAATTTTTAAGTTTCTTTCACAATTTTTAATTTAAAGTAACAGTTTAGGATGTGTAAAGAAATTTTATTGAATTTTTATGTTGTAACAATAGATATGAAGTAAGCGCTTCAGAAAGTATTTTTTTTTCAGCCTGTTGAGCTTTTGCAAGCTTTTGAGCCATTTTAATTTTTTTTCAGCGTGTTGAGTAGCAGAACTCAACGCCGCGCTTCGCCTCGACACCAGAACGAACAAAAACGGAAATATAAACGTAAACGTTCCTAGAGTGGGATCGAACCCAAAACCGTCGCGTTTACGCGCGACACCCTTGTGCCAATGCGCCACGAGACAAAACGCAATTCGATTTCAGTCAACAATGACTTCATTATTTTTAACATCATTTATTACATATGTATTTTATTACTTAGGTATATTAACTAATATATACTGTATATGGTTCTCGTTATTGTATACAGAGATATATCGCAGAAAATACTAAATGGAACTAATATTACTGGTACTGTGAACGTAACCGCCGCTTGATCGGCGTCCGGTTGTGTTATCGATGCTCTTCTATCGATATATATATCTAGATTTCAGTTTGTATTCACAGCGATTTGTCTCCAGGTGTACTATGGACTTTTTTAAGAAATATGTTTTCAGCTCTTGTGCATAATTAATCATCAGCTATCAATGTAATCTATTGCTTGCTAACTTAAGGATTAGAAGATATTTTATCGTAAAAAAACATATATATATATAAAGGTTTCAATTGGGGTTTTTATTAACTATCATTCACTAGCACTCGCACAGCGCACACGTCCTACCTTAATACGTACATATATGCTTTTTATTTTCAAAAGATGTGTATAAAATGAATGGTGTGAGGGCGGGACGTGGATATTTTCCATTGGGCGGAGCGAAAGAGAAAAATCGACGCCTTGTCGCCGCCACGCCCATACTGTCTCGCTTTTCCTTTTCAACCATTCTACTATTCCGTTTATTACGTACGTCTGCGGATTATCAAATTAAAAGATTTGCATAAAAATTTTAAAACAAGAAAAAAATTTCATGATATATTTTTTTTTACTATACTTGTTTTTTTTTTTATCTAAAAAAGAATTTCCAAAATCTTTAAGGAAATAAATCTAATACAAATCCTATTTTATGAGCATATTTAATAAACATGTTATTACTTCGTTGTGAATGATAACGGTAGAGTTATACAGTAGAATTTGTTACATCATTTTCAAGTGAAAATTTTTACTGTTGCTTTTTGATTTTTTATCAGCTCTAGTTTTCGACTCGGTAAAGTTAAAAAAATATTTAAAAATATATAATTCTTTGTTATAAAAAATCGCTCCGAAGCTCCTTTATTATATGAACGTATAGTAAATAAGTATACCTGCATATCTTACTTACTGTGATGAGACCAGCAAATGAGTATGTGTATGTGTAAAAATCTTTCCAACTCTTCAACTCAGTGTGTTTAAATTTTTTCAACTCTTTCATATTTTTTCTTTAGTTCTTTTCACAATTTAATTGTAAGTGATTTCAATAGATTGAATATGAATATTATTAAAAAAATCAATACTTTTTCATAATATTTTATTCACGCACAGGGACTGACTATAAACGACGGCTACGGGTTCGGTTCCCATTTGAAGCAATGGGATTTGTAGAGACGGGGTTCACTTACCTGCTTTGACAACAAGACAAGCCCGGGTTTTTATTCTGTAAACAAACAAATTTTATTATCTACACTTATAACACTTAAAAAAATAATATAAAGCGAGTCCACACACACAGTTTATAAATAATACAGGAGTAAGAGTGTACATAAATTGGAGAAGGAACTAAATGTACAAGAACGTTAACTAGAAAGTAGGTACGTGACGCAGTGGCCGATAATGTAGCAAGTGACAAGAGACTTCAGTCCGAGTGTAGACGACAGCTTGAAAATATTACACCAGTCAATATATATAAAGAGAAATTCAAAATATTATTAGGCACGCTCACATAACAGTAACATAACATTTTACTCTTAATCTTAGATAGATTAAGAGTAAAATGTTTCAAATTTTTCTTTCAATTGTTTTTAACTCTCCACGAGACTACCACGTCACCATTAAAGGTACTAGACTACCATCTCAGTATAACGGCTATATTTTAACACGTTCATTGTTCATTGTCTAAAATCCAAGACTAGTCTAAGCGGCCAACAAAAAAATAACCTATTCTGTGTTATTTATGAGCTAAAATCAGTTTATATATCCACAATTATACAATCTACAATTATATAATAAATAAGCTAAGTAATAAATAAATAAATATATATCTATATATTTATTTATTTATTACGTGAATTCGCGTGATTGGCCATACGGGACATATTTGTTCGTAAATATAGCCCACATGGCCGATAAAGCGACTACTTATAATTAGAAAAAAAAATCATAAACTTTTAATAAAAAATATGGTTATATATCAGTTTCACGCTGTATCCCGCACACAGCAGGGTAGGTAGAGGGAATCTAGTATTAAGACACTCCGTTCACCACTTTCTGCCGAATTCTGGAGGCATTGCGTGTTGAGTGGCAAAACTAAATCAAAACTAAACTAAACTAAAAGAAAATATAATAATAAACAAAAATCTAAATCAATAGAACAATGAATTTACTTATTATTATGTATATATGCAAAATAGTCATAACATAAGGGTCAATCAACTCTTAGGCTAAATAAAAAAAAATAATACAAATTTGGAATCTTGCTTTGGTAAAATCTTACATCGACACATATATTTTTTAAAAATCAAATTAAATAGGAATAAAAAACAAAATTAAATCAAATATTTTCGCTCAAGTATTGTTAAAAAACTCGTGGAGCGGAAGGGGATCACCATATTTTGACTATTTTCACCACTTTCGTCAGTGATGTGGTCCATACCATTTATATCACTTCCTGCGTAAAAATCTCCGTCCGAATCCAGCAATAATTCATCCACATCGGTACTTTCTATCGCTTTATGAAGTAACTCGTGATATGGATTGCAGGCTATTACGATTTTATTCTCGGCCATGGTTGAATGCTCATTGTAAAATAAATAAGATGTTACCAAAAAACGACAAAAAAATTAAAAAATAATAAATAAATAAACAAAACTGTCGATTTTTGTTTAATTATTTAGTTTTTGACCGCGCGGTTGCATAAAACGAGGTAACGAGCGCTAAAGAAGCAAAAGCAATATGTCTAGTCCGTAAGCGACGTTCAGTACATACAGTGACAAACTACTCGTCAAGTCGAATCAAATGAGCTCAAACCATCGAGTTTGAGCTCATTTGGGCTGCGTCTAATTACGAAGTTCCTATGGTCACCTTCCAGCTCCATCATCATACCCTGTTTACCATATTGCATCAAAGTAATCGTCAAGACGAATCAAAAAAGGTCAAACTCGATGGGACTGCGTCGTTTAATTACGTAGTTCTGCAATCGTCAGAGCAGCTTTATGTCATAATATCAAATTGTCGTCATAAGTCGTGTCGACTTATACATGCATGCAAAATTTCAGCTAAGTCAGAAACCGGGAAGTGCGTCAAATTTAACTTACAAGATTTGATTACGGATAGACAACATGTGAAAGTAAATAAAAGTTTGTAAAAAGGTAATAAAGTAAAAAAGTGTAAATTCAAAATAAACAATGCAGACATTAAATACTGTTTAATTATTTTTAGGATTAACGAATACATTAATTTTAAAAAATATATAGTTAATCTAACTTATTATATAAGTTACCAACAATTTTTAACCGACTTCTGCAAGAAAAGCAGATTATCAATTCTACTGTATTTTTTTTATGTTTCTTACCTCAGAACTTTTCGCTGTGTGAGAACTTGTGACATTTGGGACAAAAAAATGTGAATGTCAAATGTATTATATAGCAAAATATAATATTATATTAACTGGGTGTCTTAAAATACCGCACTGAAATTAGTCATTTACACGTTATTAGTAGTTTATTTTTATTAACAGTTACAAGACCTCCAGTTAAAAAATAATATTACATTTTTTTTTAATGCTTGTAACGCTTGGAATGTTATTACAGGCGTTATAAGCATGAATTAATTAGGTTTTTTAATAATATTAAATGGACTCTGAATAAATGAAATATATCAAATATTTAAAACATTGAAATTAATTAATTTAAAATACGCTATATTTTTATTATTGCGACCTTGCTTTCTTCAGCACGATGATAGAATAGAATAAACTTGATTGCACACAGAAAGAAAAATAGATACAAAAATACAAATAACAGATAAACAATATGTGTATAAAATGCACGCAACGGCTTTATTGCTTCAAGCAATCTCTTACAGGCAACCCTTGGTAAATAAAGGATTAAATTTAAAGAAAGAAATTGGAATAACGTTATAGTGCAAAAATAGATTTAATAAAATAATAACGAATAATATACATATCGTATACTACATAAAAATACAAAAAACTTTTAAAATAGACTAAAGATAGACTAAGGTTATAAATTAAAAAGATATTCTTTTAGACGAATTTTTTTTTTGAAAATCGTTCATATCATATTTATTTATTATTTATTATCATATTATTATGAGAATAGATAATAAAAAAATATTATGTTAATTATTCATTTTTAAGAATGTATCTGATAGTTTTTTTTCTGCTTCATTCGACTGTATGGAGGGTAGTCTTTGCGTATTATAAAAAAAAAATGACAGGTTAGATAATTATCTATTTGTTTAAAACGGCGGGAAAGTCGTTTTAGATAAAAGTTATATTATTTTGTATTCTTATATTTTCGATTGTTTTTTGAGTTAGAGTACAATGCGTGAGTTAATTTTTAAAATTGCAATGTCTGAGTGGTTTAAAGCAATAAAAAAACAATGTTACATAGAAGGTGGGCAATGAAGAATTTTGTTCGTTTAATTATATTTTGTGTCCAAGTTGTATTATGCTGATATAATATAAAATATCCTTGTTTCAGTATCCAAATACGTTTTACTTTTGTCGGAAAGTAACCGAATCGCTCTATGGAATATTTGCGTACAACTTGGTTATCAGTCTTCCGGAGTGCCTGGTCAGGCTTGCCAGATATTAGAATGTTATCTACATGGACTAAGTGTGAAATACTCTCGCATACAAAGTAAGTTGTTTAAATACTAATATAGTACTATACAATTATAAACTCACGCGAGAGAGAGATCTTCATATTGTAATATATTAAACGATATATTTCTTGATAGATTTCTTTGTCGGCATTAATAGTTTAATATACAAAGTTGAGAATTGAATAGAATTTAAAAGACAAACTTAATAAACAAATTTGAGGCCGTCGTGCCGTTGCGCCACAAGATCGTGACTATAACGCGATGGTTTTGGGTTCGATCCCCACTCGAGGAAGTGAACTATTTATTTACGTTTATATTTTATAACAATTTTATATTCAATAACTGATAATTTTAATGTTGTGAAATTTTCAGATCCTCTATTGAGACAGCTAAAGCTCGAAAATGTTACGAAACGGTTCTTGCTACTAGTCGTCTGTAGCATCATTTTGTCCCAGAAAATGAACTCAGCCAGAAAGTCAACAAATGCGCTTTTAATTCAATCGCATTTCAGGTTTCAGGGCGTCGAATTAAAAGTGGCCGATATAATCTGTACTGAGCGTGAAATATTAACCGCATTAAGTAATTCTCAATTTTTAAATTATTTATGAAATTTGCTTTTTTTAATATATTTGTCTCACAATTAATACGCATAAAAACAGGCTTTAAGTTATTGCACTAAGCTTACCTAATATTTACATTAAATATAAACGAAAAGAAATAGTTTGCTTTATTTAAATAAATTATTTTTTAAATTATACTTACTGATATAAATAGATACACTAAAATGAAGTAGGTTTTTCCCACTTTTAAATAAGATAAATATATTTAATTTTCAATAATAAGTCTTAGTGGTATTATCTCGGTTTTTTTAATGAATGATGTCCAATCAAAATAATATTATGTTTATTTTTCTGTTTTTAGAAAGTCTTGTTTCTTTTTGCTTAAAAACAAAAAAAAAACACAGTAAATAATTTTTAATATAATATTATGATAAAAGTATTATGTGCCCCAAGATGATTATTTTCAATAACATATTGTTATGATATCTTGTTCAAGAATAATATCAATTTTGCAGATTTTAAAATCCCTTTAAGGAATTGTGTAGACATAGCGGTGGTTCTGGCTGCAGAGATGAAATTCGATCCACATAAACTGTTTGCAGTTGAATTAATAGTTGATTTAGCCGAGTTTTACAAGCCAGATATTGAAAGCAAAATGAGAACAATACCATGTACACAAAATGGAATACGTTGGAATGGTAAAAATTTTATTTTATTTTATATATGTATTTTTGAATTTATTACATCGATTAAAATATATTTTTATGATAAATAATAAATAGTGTAGCACATATTAATTAAAAATTTTTGCATTAGCATTTGCATATTTTTTTCAAAAATCTACTACGATACGATCATTATTTCTAAGATACTAAACTAATAGTCCCAGACCATAATATGTAAATTAAAATGTTAATATAAGCTATTTAATTATTGTCATAATAATTATTAGTATTTATTAATTCACAAACATATAATAATTTTCGTTTAATATTTTAAATAGTTAGTTGTCCAAAATAGTATTAAAATGTATAATAAACCTATAAATATATATATATTGAAATTATTTTTAGGTAATAGAAATATCAGCACATTGCATTTAGCAGCTGGTGCAGTGGCCACGGCGTTTCGGTTTTATTACTTTAGAGACGTATCAAGCGCCCTCGCGGCTTTAATCAAAGTGCCGGATATCTACATGCAATATTTGTGCATTGTCATCTTGTCTAAAATGTTCGTTCCTACTTACCTATTTGGAAACGGGAATATTAAAATATAAAATATGTAAGTTGCATCGATTACCTACATTTTTATATTTAATATTTTCATAATTAAAATAAATAAATAAAATGCCTTTTATTTCTTGCATACAAGTTACAAAAAATATTACAAAAGAAAGTTAATACATACTAGATTTTACATTTAAATAATGGAAGAGAACAATTTGTAGATACATGAAAGTAAGCTTATAGGTCTGTAGTTAGTAATATCTTTCGGGTCTCCTTTTTTGTAGATGAGAATAATTTCTGAATCTAGTCATTGTGATGGTATTTCGGCAGTTTCTAAGATTTGGTTAAATGTTAAGGGTGGAATCAGTATCACGTTCGTGGTTTTAATGATTTCGTTGGAAATTCTGCCGGGTCCTGTGCTTTTTTCTGTCTTTAGTCTTTTTATCTCTTGTAAGATTTCGTTTTCGGATATTGGTGTTAACTTTCCGCTCTCTTTGATGTTTGTAGAATTAGCATAGCTATGGTCAGTGCTACCTCTGTCTTCATCGCTATAAAGAGCTTTGTAGAAATTCGTAGCTACCCCTATGATTTCCTTACGATTATTTACCACTTTGTCTTCCTGGTTTAAGCTATCTATCCAGAGCTTGTATGTTTTTAATTTCTTAAGTGCCTTTTTGGAGCTTCCCTCTTGTTTCAAATATTTTTCATAAGTCGATGACCTGTAAATTTTATAGTCCTATGTTCTATGTACTTACTTATTAGTATATGTACTTACTTATTAGTATAGAATGAACTATCAGCACTATACAAGTGCTGATAGTTAATTTTTTTCGGCTCGAGTTATTGTCTTGGCATGCTGAAGCTCCTGTCTTCTTCTGATGAGTGCCAGCGCACGTTTTCTTAAGATTGGGTACCTTTTGATGTTTCTTTAGGCATTTGTGCATCACGTAAGCATTGAGATATAGCATTTGTTAGCTTGTTGTAGTACTCTTGTACTGTTGTTTTTCTTTGCCACATAGTTATATCTTGTAGATGAGACAAAAGGCCTTGTTTATAGATTGATATCTCTGTATCCGTTTTCAGTGATATTTTTTTTACTATTTCACTAAGTTTTTTCACACTAATTTGTTTTTATACACGCAAAATAGCACGGACACAAAGTAGACAAGAGCTCGCTAGCCTACCCTCTCATAATTTTCATAATTAATATAATAATATTGAATAAATTATTACAAATTTTAATTAAATATATAACTTGTAAACAAATAATTTTTCTCTTTAATGAATAAGAAGAACATGAATAATTTATTTGCGGCAATGATAAGTAGTTATGAAAAATAGCTAGCTAGTTTCTAACTAGCTAGCTATTTTTCATCTCAACTACTACTCTATTTGTAGACAACCTAATAGATAATTGTCAATGAAATATGAAAATTACTTGATTATTTTTAAATGTTTAAAAACCTACTTAATATATTTATATGATTAATTTGTAAATTTGTGAACCTACTTAATATGTTTATATGATTAATTTGTAAATTTGTGAACCTACTTAATATGTTTATATGATTAATTTGTAATATGTATAATGATTAACTTACTATGATAGAATCAATTATCCACAATTTTGTTTCATTTAATATTCCCTACTTAGATAAGCACTTCACTTACAATATCCCTGCTTTCCTTACTTTTTTAAACATTTACTACGCTATGTAATACTTATATAAAGATGTTTGGAGTCCATTAATAGATTTTTTTGAGCGTCACATAGGCCTCTATAAGCAGAGGGAACCTGGGAACTTAGTGTTAAGACACTCCGTCTCCAGGGAGAACACGTTATCTTCCACCGAACTGTGGAGGCACTACGTGTTGAGTGGCGGAACTGAACGCCGCGCTTTGCCTCGACACCAGAGCGAAGTAGTGAATACCTACAGTCGCACGTTTGTGCCCCTAAGCCACGACTGGCGCCAATAATAATTAATAGAATAAAGATATCTATTTATTATTTATTCAAGTTACTTTATATTTTATTTTATATTATTATACTATACATGAATAATAATATTTTGTTTACGTACTACTATGTACCAAAGAGGCACTTGTTAAGATACAAGCGTCATATAGAGTATTAACTTTGCAGACTAGGAATCCTTTAATGTTGGGGTGCAACAGATATTAAAGTTATTTGACTTTCCAGCAAGAGCTACGCTTTGACCGGCGATGCGCGAAAAATGGCTGCGCCGACGGAACCGCTACGCCCGCAACGCTACAGTTTAATATTAGCCTTAACCCCCTTTCATATTGCACTAGATGATGATAGATTCGTATCAGTAATATTACTAGTTTATTTTTTTAATGTATATATATATAGGCATTTTTAAAACAAATAAAGTGCATTTACTTATAAAAAATAAGCACTGTTGATGCACGAAGATAAATGTTAGAAGTATACATTTAAAATATAATAAGGCACTAGTAGAAATAACGGATGATCGCGATTCAGACAAGGGTCGGGGGGTGCGGGTGCTGGGGGCCGCTCAACAATAGCCTCGGCTTTAGGGGGCCCAATAAAAACTTGACAAATGGCGTTTCATAATCGCGTCGCATACCGAGCCTCGTCACCGACTCACCTTTTTGTCCTTCTTCCCTTGGAAAATTTGTCCGTTGTACCGAAATTATATTCACCGCGAATTAAACTTTGACGTGACCACAGGGGAGCCACCAGAGCCAACTGATATACTAGCAAGAGCAATCATTGCCGGCTTTCAATTAATGCCGCCGCCATGCTATGCGGTTTATATTATCTCTGTAATCTCAATTTGCGCACCGTGCTTCGGATAATTGTTGTTAATCAGAATACATCCAATTTATGTCATCGATTAGCGCGGCTTCTGCAGACGTCCAAAACGCCATTGATTGAATTTCAATTAATTTTCACATTAATTTGTCACATTGCAGTGGTTTTGGGTACATTCATAAATGTTCAAAAACCACTTCACCTTATAATATAAAGCGCATAAGGTTAACTTTTATTCTCACATAAAGCTTCTGAGAGGTCATAAAGAAAGTCGAGGGATTATTATTATTACACTACTTGCAAGCGAGGAATTTTCTGCAATAAGGGTTGGCATTAGCGTCACCAGAATATTGTGGTGTCACCGGGTCCCGCGCCCCATAATGTTATTAAAAATAATTTCTCATCTTTATTGCCCTCCGTAGCCAGAGCGGTCGCAATAAATGATTATGTTGTCATATTTATTTTCCTTAATCAAACTTTTAACATTTTATAGTTGACCACAGAGCTTGCACAAAGAATATAGATTGTCAAAAAATTTTATTTTGTCAATAACGACAATATATTGTATCATATACAACGTTCTATGTATAACAAATATATTCTAAATTTATTATAATAAAGTGTGAAGCTAAGTTAAGTTAATGTTTCCAACACTTTGAATTAAAATATTTCGTTTTATACTATCTGAAATATTGTCTATCTAAACCTAGACCAGGCAT
Organism: Heliconius aoede; assembly: GCA_037355905.1. NCBI lineage: Eukaryota > Metazoa > Arthropoda > Insecta > Lepidoptera > Nymphalidae > Heliconius > Heliconius aoede. Next base: position 271,752 of record JBAIZZ010000369.1, on the reverse strand, counting down.
GAAAGTCAAACATGTCATTTGTGTGTTAATGACAATTCAAATTTTAAAATACAAGTGGATAAAAAAAGTACAAAAAGTTCTAATGCGAATTGATAAAAACTATATATATATATATATATATATATATATATATATATGTATACTTTTTGTACAAAGTACAAAAAATATGTGTTTTTTATAAATTTTCATATTCACGGTTACTGGCTATGTAACGTAACTTTTCGTAGCTGTTTTGCATAGATATTACTATTAATAAATAACAAAGCAAGAAGAAAATATATATTTTGCATAAAATCTTTTATCAATTTCGTTTTTGCAGAAAAGTAATACTCGGATAAGCCGCACACCGTCAAGATATTTTTTTATTGTAAACATTTTTTATTAAGAATGCAGTACGTACGTGAAACCTTTTATCTATTGATTAAACTTACTGTTGTGACGATAACGTGATAAATAAATAAATAACGAATAATGATTTTGAGTAATATTGATATTTTAAAATATAGTAATATTTTATATATTGATAAAGACTTCTCATCATGCAGAGAAAAACGCTCTTAGACAACATATTTTTTTTCATATATATTTTTTTTTATTAATTTAACTGTTACAATTTAGGTTCATTTATTGATTGATAAAACACTAATTACAAACAAACAGTACTTTATTTTATATATTTTTAATAAATTATATTTTTGAACTAGATTAATGCTGTTGCTGTGTTGCTACGTAACTCAACACTTTTTATTATTTACAGTACTTTTTATTAATTAACCAATTTTTTTAAAATATTATCATGTTGAATATTCTATAACTGTAAATAATATAAAAAAAAATTCAGTTTCATTCATCACACATAGAATCCAATCTGATTTTGATTAAGTATTTTTTTATCTTAAAACAACTACGCAATTATCATTAAGTAAATAATTGAGCAGTATACGATTTTTTGTTCTTAAATTAGCATTTTCGGTTTTTATTATTTTTTCAATGTCTATTATCAATTTGGAACACACTGTGAAATGTGAAGCTGCGTCACGCACAGCGGAGTTGCGTCGATACGACATGGGTATCTTCAAAGAGCGCGTTTACCTCCACCTTAAAGGCCGGCAACGCATTTGTAGCTCCTCTGGTGTTGCACGGGGTCGTGGGCGGCGGTGATCACTTACCATCAGGTGACCCGTGCGCTCGTTTGCCTTGTCCTTTTCCATAAAAAAAAAAAAAAGTCGGTGAGCACGATACCGATAGTTTATTGGAGTCCAGGGCCTTTACAATACGATAAGCACTCAACACATTACTATATTCGTGTACTTTCTTGACAGAATATATATTGTTATTTGTGGCTTTTTCACACTACATACTTATTAATATTACTACGTTTAAGGGATAATTTTTATACGTTTCCAATAAAAGTACTATATAAAATATACGAAATAATATTTAAATCTTCACATCTAGGCCTACTACAATATGCACGTCTTACGTGTATGTTTACGTGCATAATATACATATATGAATCGTTATGCGATAGATAAATACATTTTGTCTATTTTTACTAGAATTGTCGTGGCTTAAAAACCAAGCTAAAACACACTATTGTTAAATTAGTTTTATAAACGCAAGATCGTTTATGTATATCTGTGGGCTCGTTATGGTAGCAATGTAGCAGGTGGCAACACTGTAATATAACGTTTAACAAACGGTGGCACCACTGTCACAACGAGTTGTACAAATTATTAGTTTGTAACACTAACCGTCACCTTATGCTATACTTACCGAAGGCTAAAAGTAACTCAATTGATTAACTGTGTAATAGAACTTGACTTTATTGAATTTGAATTTTCATATTGGTAGCATTGTGCATTATATTGTGACAATAACAAAATGATATGGAGGGAACTTTTGGAGGTAAAAACATCACATCTCTTACGAAGTACACCTTAAGGAGTAATGTTCAAACATTGTAAAGTAGAAGTCCACCAATTGTTGTAATATATTGTCTAATAGATTGCAGAAAATATAAATAAAAATGATTCCAGAATTTATACCTCTTTTATTTTCCATCATTTAACATTTTGAAGGTAATATATATATATGAATATTATTTCACACAATTATGATATCATTAATCTTAAGTGAAACGTGGTTAAATAAAAATATTTTAAATATTGGATTCACGTTATAACGTATTTCGTTGCGACCGCATCTTTGAAGGATGTGGACGATGGCGATGGCGGTGGCATTCTCGTGGCTGTACGCATTGGTCGCGCCCACGAGGCAGTTTATGGCATAGCGCCGCGCTGCGTAGATACTCTTTTCATTGAATTACATTATTGAAAGATTATTGCTGTTCAATTAATGCCGTCTATATCCCGCCTAAAATGTCATCTACTATTTATGTACAGTATTTCGATAATTTACAGAATAATATTTACATTCTGTTTATCGTTGTATGGGACTTTAATGTTTCTAAAATGGAGTGGCAAGATTCTATTCCTCATTTTCCAGTGATTATAACCCATTCTGCAAGTATTTGTATAACTTTATCGACATGATAAATATAAAAACTGTAAATCTTTTTTTGCGACAATTTCTTGTTGTGCTGTTGTTGCTATATGAATCGTCAGTTGAAAATAATATTAATAAAAATTGCGAATATTTCTGGAAGTATATTCATAATATGACAAGCAATTTAAGCGTTCCTTAATCAATTAAGTACAAAAATGTACCTGTGCAAATAATTCTATAAATATTAGCAATTTATTCTCCCAATATTTCAAGTCAGGTTTTGAACCAAATTGTGTTCCACCTGATTACGACATAGATAGACATAGACAGTTTTCAAGAATGGTGATACGACAAATGTAGAAAATTATCGCCCAATATCGATATTACCAAGTTTTTCTAAAGTTTTTTGAGAGACTAGTCCACAAAGACATAATTCGTGAACAACATGGCTTTGTACAATTTCGACCAGCACTATAGTGCCTAGTAGTTTACACAAATTATTTATTTGAAATTATTGATGATAATAAGCAAGTGGATAGTGTGTACACAGACTTTCTGAAAGCTTTTGACACAGTGGATCACAAAATTCTGTTTTGAGTACTAATCGTACTCAAAAGGTCGCCGTCAGTCTCATAACCTCTGGTATATATGCTTCATTATTGTAATCTAAACAAATACACCTAACACTGTTTATCTAATAGCCGTAGCTTGTGTAACAACTCTAGTAATATAATATACTGTCCCTTGGATTGCTTGAACAAAATTCTGTACCTATAAAAAAGGATAACAAAATATTACCGAGTATTCTTAAAAGAAAATCTAATATCTTTCTTATACTGACTAGCAACGTAAACAGGAAATATAGTTAACAACACGAAAAAGATTTACACTTTGTGAAATTTTAAAATCATCATAATTATGTAAATTAAATTGTACCAAGCAACTTATCCGTCTTGTTCACTTTTGAAAAATTTACACATTCCTATTTTAGAGATAGATACGAAAAATTTAAGTGGAGACAAAAAAAAATACACATTTTTAAATAGTAGCACCGAAGTGCTTCGTGGAAATGCAATAAATTTTAAATGTGTTTGTTTTTTCTTCGCGCGAATGGGCGTGTCGTAAGCAAGACCGCCCAGAGACCACCACCCTGCAGTCATCGGTAGCTTTTCACGGTGTGAGCACGTATCGCGAGCTGTTCTAGCCCGACACCGCGTACTTTTGTGTAGTGGTTGAAACGAGGTAAGTTTCAAATTGGAAACTTGTATTGGCTAGAATAAATAATTAGGAAAAAATAAAAATTTAATTTTTAAATCAATCAAAGGTTTTTAGCGCATTCGTATGTATGTTCTAGATTTTATTAACAAATTGACGTTGTCTTTTAAATAAATTCTTTGTAGATCAGTGCTGGTTGCAAAGTAATAGTTTTTTGGTGGATGATACTTTCAGAAATCGCCAGTTTCGGGACAACTATGGACGTAAACCAATGTTAATACTAATAAATGGTATGATTTCTAAAATAAATTACGCGATGCGAATTATACAACTGTACACCTAATATATGAAAATTAATTTTATTTATTTAATTTTAATTGATTTAATTAAATTATTATATTAAAAGTAGGTACTTAAAATGGATTAAAAAAGTAAAACAAAAACCGTCATATTAAAATTACGTCCACCAAAAGTATAATTGAACTCATCACAACAAATTATGATAATCTTCAAATAATTTTAAAAGTTACACTATGTTAAATTATTTTTTCTAATGTTATTGAAAATAAAGGTGGCCGAGTGGCTGGAGTGGCTGGAGTGGCCCTTTCAATATATATTACATAATGTATTTTAAACGTTTTAAAGTTTTATTTTATTATATTAATGTTAAGAAAATGTTCTTTCTATACATTGATATGACAATACTATGGGTTCGAAAGAAATAATTTTATTGAGGCCGTCGTGTCGCAGCGTCTTACTGAAAACGCGATCATTGTTGGTTCGATTTCTACTTGGAAAAAGAAATAATTATTTTCTTTTCGTCGCTCTAGCCACAAAATAAGGTGTGCCCTTTAAGTCCGAAACTTCAAAAAAGGCATTTATAAAAAAATATATACACTTCAATGTACCAATTACCTACAATTACTTTTTTTTATTTTCGTTAAATCTTTGATATTTAAATACATTTTAGGCTAACACGTTATGAATATATTAACGTTAAATAATTGAATTATAATAAATATTATATATTTCGATATCATAATCCTAAATGATACACTAAATATTAGGTAGGGGTTCATTAGATACTCATCAAGCAATATTCCTGAATGAACTTATAGATAAAGAGTTTGTTTTTATGTAACAAATCTATATGATACTTCTTATAAACCAATATTCGCATTACAAAAAAATGTTTATATCTACGATAAATTGGCTATGGATTTTAGTTATTTTGTCTTAGCTGGTCAGCGACTTCTAAAAAAGCGGATTTTAAATAGTAAATAGGTATATTTTTAATTTTCTTTACCTTCAATTAATTTTACTTTAAAAATAGTTAAAAGGTATTTATAATCATCAGCCTGATTATAAATGTATAAAGATTACAACAAAAATTACAATTATTAATGTATAAAAATTACAACTGGAATGAAGAATTCTCTGAATTTCTCCATATAACTCGAATAAGCCAAAATAATGACAAAAATTTTTGATTTCTGCACTTAGCATAGCAGATATTTGGAACTTCGGTGTTATACACTTCCGTTCCTTACTATCAGGAGGCATTGCGTGTTGTTTAGCAGAATTACACAACACTGCGTTGCCTCACCTCGTCACCAGAGCGAAGAAGAATGGAATAAACGTAATGATATATTTCACTTCTTCGAGAGGGAATCGAACCCTCAACCATCGCGGCGGCCAAGGCAGCACCCTTGACCATTATGCCACTCCGGCCTCAATGATAATGACAAAATAAGTCTAATATATCATCATATACACTGATTATAATTAGTTAATTACTCTTTTAAAATATTTTTTTTTTAAACGGCTCATAAATAACGGAGAAATCGACAGACATGTATAAAAATATTAAAGTTTAAACTGTAGATTTTCGATCGTGCATAGGTAGCATTTCTTTTTTTAGTGCACGTGTACACTTCATTATGGGATGAAAATTTTGCTTATGACATGGACACCATTATTCTATCAAAAACATAAGTGTGAGTTTGTATGTGTGTGTGTGTGTGAATTCACCATCAAAAGAATTGGGGATCAATATGGGTGCCAAGTTTTAAATACACTAGAGATAATAGGAGGAAATTAAAGCTCAAAATTTGATTACACATGTTTCTACAAATATGCGAAATTATATTTGCATATTACTACTACTACTTTGGTTTAGAGGTAAAAAATAGCCAATATCAAACTCTTATATTTTAACTTATTTCTTTATAATAATACTGACTATCAATAATTTTCAGTTCCCTATAAATATGTATAATAATCAACCTAGGTATCAGATATCAAGTCCTCTAGAAGTCTAGTTAGATTTATTTTATGAATGAATGAGTCATAAAAAGAAATTTTAACAGTTTACAAGGTTGACTTTCTTGACTTATTGTCCTGCATCCCCTGGGTGGAGCACAATTATCTTTAGTTCCGTTGCCGTTTGAGGATAGGGCACGATTCCTTTTCCCTTGTGGTGTCCATTCCAGGGCTTATCTTGCAATATGATCGGTGGTTCTTCTTAGAGCGTGCCAAATGCGATATCCCACAGTTTCTCATTGGAGATCTTATAAAGCACCGAGGACCTGTACAAAGCAACGGCAGATGAAGACCTGTGCCTTTTCGTACCAGGTTTTGTAGGAACTTCCTTCATGCTAAACCTACGCGACTGTGGAATGGCCTACCTGTGGAATTGTTTCCAGGTCGATACGAACTGGGTACCTTCAAAAAGAGTCTATCTTGGTGACCGGAACCCACCTGTAGCTCCTCTGGTGGTGCACGGGGTCGTGGACGGCGGCGATCACTTACCATCAGGTGACCCCAACGCTAGTTTGCCTTGTCTTTTACCATAAAAAATAATTATGGTTATATTGGTAATTCAATTTTGATATTCAAACCATACTGGACACAGCAGTGCGTGTCAAAGCTCAAACACACAACGTTCGCGTTGCGGTCACACCTCTAACTTAATTAAGATCGGGACCTGCGTCATCTTCCTTATATTCGGTAACTATGATTTTATAGATAATATTATTGTTATTTTAAAATTGTAAGTTATTGAGCACGAAATTTAGCTTAGCAGATGCTTAAAAGATTGTGTCGTGGCGCAGGGGCAAAGGGGTAACGCGACGGTTGTGGGTTCGATCCCACTCGAGAGTGGGATCGAACCCACAACAAACAAAATATTTATATTTATTTAAATCTATATTTTCATTTCTTCACTCTGTTATCGAACCAAAGTGCGACGTTGAGTTTAGCGTCATTGCCATTCAACACTCAATCCCTCAAGAATTCGGCGGAAAGTGGGGAACGGAGTGTCTTACCACTAGGTTCCCTCTGCCTACCCTGATGTGTGCGGGATACAGCGTAAAGATATTTTTTTTAATACAGAGAACACATTAATTATCTATTTAGGTATATTTATATGTATTTCTAACAATAGATGATCATCACGCATCAAGTCACGTTTGATATTAATCTACATTAAATATATCAAAAATAATATCGGGAGAATTTAGAAACACTAATAGAATATGAATATGTTTGTTTATATGTTTGGTTGTCCGCGAACTTCTTCTAAACTACGGAAGGGATTTGAAGACTAACATAAATGGCCTTATATTTAACTATAGTGGTCCTTAACTTAACTGTAAAAATTAACAACAAAACTAAGCAAGGGCAAAGCCCTCACTAACGAAGTTGCGGACGGTCCGTAGCGTAAAATAAAGAATACAAACAGTTACCACGAAGTAAACTTAAAATCTATCATCTAACAACATTTACAAAGAACTAAAATAATATTAGAAGATCGATTCAGGAATACTATGCTTAGAAAAAAAATATTTAATTACATGCGCGGGCCGTTCCGCGGCTCTAAGCAATGATTCTTATCGAGGCTTATTGAAAAAGGGGCGCATTCCTATCACGCATAAATCAGGCCCACCAGTATTTCTTTCAACCGCCATGCGCTCCGTTTTATTGCCCACTTATTGGCCAATAGCAAGATAAGTTACAATGTTTGAAAAGTGCTAAAATTTTATTCTTTTCTTAATGTAAAATTGTTACGATTTAATTTTCTGTCCTGATTGGTAGGTAGGTACATTAACGATAAAAAAAATGGAAATGCTTCTATTCAGGACGTCCTATTATATTAAGATTGTATAGGTAAATTTAAAGAAAATTATATTAAAATAAAAAAAAATACAAATTATACATATATACCTCACGTATTGATGTCAATGGGTTTTATAACCAAAAGAGCCAGCCATCAAATTCCTTACTAAAGCATTCAAATTGACATAGGTATCAGATACTGTGAGTATAGTTGAATAGCGTATTCAAGTTGAACTAGGACGCTCTTTTATCTGGAAATAGACAAACATATTGTATGAGTGCACCAAATGTACCATTTCATAAAGTTTACATTAGTCGGTGTATTTATTGCTTCACCATACTATTCTTTTCCCGATTGTTTAGCTTTGCGAGTACGCGCGCCGGTTGAAATGATAGCCGCACGTAACGTGCGCCAACTGTTCTAGCCGTCGCTTACAAGAGTACACCACCGGTGGCGCATCACTATGAAATACAATTACCTAATAGCAATTGCTTCTTCTTGTTCTTCTTTTAATAATAAACTGTGTGAGTAACGATAATTGTATTTTTTTTTTATCATAACTTTTTAAATTGACTTATTTAGTACTTAACGTTTAATGATCAATTTAAAGGTCTTTAAAGTGTCCCTTTAAGAATTTAAAGGGACACTTTAAGATACTAGACGATCTGGGCGGCTTCGTCAGCTTAAACTTTATGAATATTTATTAAATATGTTTATGAAATTATTTTCAGTTTACGGGATTAGGAAGTGAATTCTAATATTTTATAAGTTCAATATAAAATTTTATAAAAATCGGTGACGATTTAAAAAAATCCATACAACCATTCAACCCTTATTTCATCCCTTTAAATTTTCCCCGTTCTTGGTGGGTGTCCATATTACAAAGATACCTGTTCAACTTTCACGTTTCTATCATCAGCGGTTACAATGCGCGGTTACAATCAGCGGTAAAATGTTTTTGTGTGATTGCTTACAGTAATTTCCAAATTATTTTTGTATTGTATATGATACAATATTAACAAGGAGCCATAGTTAACTAAGCCAGATAGATCACTACTACATTAGGACATCCACATCATATTAAAGTCAATTTTATGAATGCGAACGTCCCAAGCATCTAGATTGTTACGTATTAGGTTCAGTGGAACACGAGAGTGGCTATTTGCATAACACCTATCAATCTGGAGTGCGGTAAACGTTAGATCCCTATTAAGGTAAGATTGTCGCATTGATAACAAAACTGTCTTACACGAGACCATGTTGTGCAATACGATAGCATCGCTGATTTCGTCGCTATTTGAATATTTGAATAGAAATAAATGTAATTTTTGGTGCTTCGTGAAAATTATTATATAAAAAGTATGTTTTTGAGACTAGGTCTAGGACTAGGCCGAGCTAGTGTTACCGGAGCGGGAAAATAAACAATTTAGATATAATCATTCCCCTGGCAGGTAATCGAACTTAGGTATATGCGTCCCGTTTATAATTCGACGCTGTCCCACTGCGCTACGACGGCTTTTATTACCTATTTATTTGTATTTGGCAACGAATATTTGCTTACTATAATAAATAATTTTCGCTATATAGCGTGTGCGCGTTGATAATTTATAAAATTTAATTTGTCTTTTAAGGATCTAATCTTTTAAGTATATAAGTAAAATTATTTATTTACTCTTTCTAGAGGCCATTGTGGCTCAGGGGCGCAAGGGTGTGACTGTATCGTGACATTTGTGGATTTTAACACCACTCGAGGAAATGAATTATTTATTAATATTTCCATTTCTACGCTCTGGCACTAAGGCCAACGTAGTGAACACTATCAACACTATGCATTCCCTGAGCCTGCCCTGATGTGTAAGTGACGCTGATTTATTTATCTTCTAAATAGTAACAAACATATGCATCAGAATGGCTCTTGTTAACTTAGACAACAAATGAAAGCGCCAGACACGTGGTCGACTGTTTGTTAAGGCTAAGGACAACACACCCCGTTCCGACTCAAAGGACATCCTTGTTTACTGCACGATTGATTACGACGCAGGCAATTCGCCCATTACCTAAGCGTTAATTGGAGTTGAAACTGCGAAGGCTATCGTCAACACCACTGACGTCTTAGTGCTTGAATTCAACCTAATAATTTATATATACATAAAATAAAACAGTAAATCATCGCTGTCTGTGCATGGAAGATATATGAGGAAATCTATTATTAGGGATATTTATTAATGTAATAGAATCCCTATAAATGATTTCAATATTTTTTTTGTCTGTTTGTCTGTCCGTTTATTCACGCTAATTTCAGAATCGGCTTAACCATTTTAAGTGCAGTCACTAATATATTTTGACAAACTTCTTATACTTTCTTCTTATAGTTTTTATAAACATGTTAACATACATTTGGTACTGCAACTTCTCACTTCCTGGCAAATTTATTAAATATAGGTCAACAGTAAATACTAAATATCCTATAGGTTTTAATTACGTGGCAAATAAAGTGGACACATCAAAGTTAACGGGTGCATGCGTTCTTTTTGTATGAAATAAACTAAAAATATAAGTTTGTATCGATTTTTTCCATGAAATACCTATAAATTTTCATTTTTTTCTATTTTCTCGATTTTTTTCCCTGTATTTATATACATAGGTAGTAGGTTGTCACTTCTGAGAACAGACTTCTGAGAAGTATTCTATAAGTATTGATTCGTCGCCGAATTTCATACAAATTATGCGTGTATGAAATTCGTGAAAAAAAAATTATGTGTGAAAATGCTCGTTTCTTTTGATTGCTTTGTGTAAGAAACTCAATATTTTCCTCAATTTTGGTATAAAGGTTTATGCGTCATTTTAGCTGTATTTTGTATACAATTCAAGTACCGTGTAATCAAAAGCTAGGCACAAAGTATTTAGTATTTGGCGTGGCCCTACAAATATGAAATTCGGCAAGAAATGAAAACTTACAATATAAACAAAGGGAAAAATCTGAAATAATATTGAAAATTATATTTGTAGTTCGTTTTATATAAAATAGAATTTGTTCAAAAATACTTACATTCATATTTCCATTTAATTGCATAATATAATATAATATGATCATATTATAGGCGAACCGATGAGATCTTACTATTGTTTAAGTTTTATAAAAAAACACAAAATTAGCTTCACACTGTACCCTGCATTTATTAGGGTAGACAGAGGGTACCTAGTGTTAAGACACTCTGTTCCCAACTTTCCGAAGAATTTACGAGGTATTGCGTGTTGTGTGGCTCAACTCAACGCGTTTTGCCTTGTTAGTAAAGCGAATAAATGAAAATATTAATAATCAGACCCCCGTGTCCTGCCGTGCCCCGACGGCCTCTATTTAGTTTTATATATTAATTGTTATATTTTAAAAAATTCCATAAAATATAAACATACTAACAATTTGATGTCAACATTTATTAATAACAGGGCCATATTATTGTTCCAAGAAGAAAATTCCTTCGTGTTCCATAGAAATACACGTGACTATGAAAGACTAGACTAGACTACTAGACTAGACTAGACGATGTCAAGTATATGATTTTGTTTAAAACTATTTCTTTTACATTTATTGTTGCAATTTCAGTAATCAACGGCTGTAAATCCATTTTGTTTGTTCTTCTTACGCATTTAAAACTTTTGTAAATCACTTCCTGTCCTTTGCTTTATGAACAAAAGTAGGCGTATTTTTAAAAAACTGACATTAAAAAAGGCTACCAAAACTTGATATTCTTGAAATTAATTAATATTTATTAATAGACAAACAATAATCGAAAATCGTTAGATTACCTTAAATTTAAAAAGTAAGCAAATGAAATAAGGACTATTGTTAAAATATTAATATAATTATTAAAATTTTATTATTATTATTAAATAATTAATAATTATTAAAAATTTTATTATATATGTTAAAAGTTTCAGTGTCGGTTTACTTTTTTATGAAAAAGTTTTATTGAATATGTATTTACTATTATATAATAAAATTTAATTTAGTGGCTGTGCGTAATATAAATAATAATTTAAACACAACAATTTCATATAAAAAGAAATAATTATAGACGGCAGGGATCATTATGGAAGGTTTCCTCCACCATATGGCGCCGCAGTTTCTGCATCCAGCGCTGCAAAGTTTTGGATGTGGAGCGTTTCGGCCTATAGGTGGCGCATTTCATCCACTTTATCCCGGAAAAGCCTTTGCAAGACATTTGGGAGAACAGTACGCTTTAGGTCAAAGCGTCGGACAAGCTTTAAGAGTAAGTTAAATAAACTACTTCCTGTTGCGAACCATAGTTCTAGTCTTACTACTTAAAAATATATATTTTAATTATTCAGAGTGTCCGTGACGAAAACAGTACACCGCCTCTTTATCGTCATGGTTATGCAGTGCGAGATGACACTAGCTCACCAGGATCCGCTGCATCAGCGTCTCCGCGACCCTGCAAAGACGAAGACCCACCGTCTACTGCCACTTGCTCTGATTCACATGACTTATTTTCAGGTATATTTATTCAAGAGAATTGGTTCTTTTCCGGTTCGAAGTTTTGTATTAATTGTGATATTTAAGACCTCAATATTTATTTAAATGTTTATTTAGCTGATGGAGAACGCAAATCAGCTTGTGGTGTATGCGGTGCGAGACTGGGCCCGGGAGTAGCACAAGCACATTTCCTACAGGAGTTACAGCATCTATACAGCTTGACAGCGATCCCGAGAGATGCATCGGCACCATCTCATTCCTTGCATCATCAGGATGAGGATGCTCGTTGGGAGGTAACCAAATTATATTAAAATTATTATTTACTGCAGAATAAAATTAACTTTTAATGAATAGATACATAGTTTACTATTAGGTTACATTAATACAAATATATTTTGTTCAGACATACCAAAGAATAAGGGCCAACAGACAGAGGCGACTAAAGCTACGTACTCGTAAACGTCATCACACAGTCGAGAGTATGCTGGGTTATGACTTAGAAGACGAGCGGCGTGAGGAACGTCCACGTGACACGCGAACTTACGATGCAGAAGACGAGCCTGTAGACGTAGAGGGCGACTCACTCGGCTGGCCTGAAGCAGCCATTAACGTCGATGGTAAGTTACATATTCTTTGCCGTGTGAGAATAATCTGCTCACCTCTTCGTTGAATATATTCAGAATTATTATAAATATTCCAGTACGCACTATGTCGACCTTTTTTGAATTTACTTTATTTTTTTATCTATGATGCAGAAAAAGATCAACGCAGCGACGGAGAGAAAATTCATCTCAGCTATGCTGAGGACCTGGAAATATCGAGCACGAACGACACGATGCAGTCGCCTGAGCGCGTGAGGTATTTTTTATCAACATTCAACGAAATGTGAACCCTAAATTCAAGTACATATTTTGTTAAACTATACTAAGCTAATAATAATAGCAACAACAAAAATTACAAATTATACACAAAGTGTATCTATATGCCTATGTATTTTTGCAAATTATTATTATTAAATATAAAACAAACTGAACTCACAGACAAATCTACTGAGCTGAAAGTTGAAATTTGGCATATAGGGTAGGGTAGGGCAGGTCAAAGAGAGGATATCTCGACAGTGCGTTCTTAAATACCATAGATAATATAACGGTGTACTAGACAATCGCTCTATGGGAGAATTATATTATTGAAATTATTATGGATTCGAGAGTGCTTAATTAAACCAAGCTTATCTTAGATCACAAATTATTATATTTTAAGTTGTCCAAATCCCACTTTTGGATAGATCTCGTGCATACACTAAGGATCACAGCCAAGTCCAGGGTGATCTCTAATAAATATACGAAATAAATAGAAGATATTATAATTTATACAAATTTCACCCTTCCAAATAATAAACATTTAGACTAGTTAAGATGTGCCATTAATAATTGTTATTAATAATTTTGCTTACATAATAGATAATTATAAATTATATCTATAGATAGACTAATATATGAACCTTACTTTCTTTACATCAGGGATCGTCTCGTACACTTACTAAGTGATCGTCTTATCTCGATACGTATTTTTTCATTATTTGTTTAATAAATAATCTATAAAATCACGCGCACATGTAGCATGTATATTACAACGGAGAATACAGCATTATAACTAACTAGTAATTGCTGTTAACCACCTACAACAAAAGTATCGCTCTTCTACCATGAAACATGAGTGACTGCCCACTCTGTCGTTACGGTTTGGGGGTTTTACGAGTGATATATGAGAATAAAAAATAAAGGTTAATTATCAATTTATAGCAGCAGGAGATGCCCCGGGAGAAAAAACCTAAATATATATATATATATATATATATATTCAAAATAAAACCATTATTTTATGATATCCTTATTTTATAAACGTATATCAAAGTTATATGATTTTCTTTTTTTTTATACATATATATATATAATTTAATATTCTTTATTACACAGGATTGAAACCCCTAAGCCATTATCACTCGAATGCACCAAAACAGAGAGCGTGGACCGGCCTGCCGAGGTGAGCACGTCGGAGTGGGCCGCCGGCTCCGACGCCTGGCCGGCGCTCGCTGACGCTTACGCTCACGCTCGCCACAAGATCGACGGCGAAATGCCGTCATCCACGGATTCCCGTAATTAAATGTTTATTAATTATGAAAATACTCAAACAAAATAACATATTTCACATCATCTATACTTTACGGACTGGATGATAAAGTCGTTAATTAATGTCATTGTTCTACGAATTTTAAGAGAATCGTAAAAAATACTATAAATAACAAAAAAAACACATTATTAGTTAAGGACCAGAGTTTTTACTGTTTCTAGAATACTTTCTGGTTTTCTCCAATTTTTCTTGGTAATTCTCCGAGCAATGCTTTTTTTATTAAGTTAATAATAAGTATTAAAGTTGCTTTCACAAATATACAACTTCAATGTGAGCACCTGTCTCTTCTCGTAATTAATTAACATCAACCACAAAATCAAATTTTTAACAACCGCTTCTGTGACAAAAAAAAATCTTTAAATTGTATTTAGCGCCGTTACAATCGTATTTTGTACAAATTATATTAGAAAAAAAAAGCTCTTTCTGTTGTTGCTAAAAGCATTCATTATTATTACCCATAGATATAATATTAGACACTTTAATAATGTAGTCACAAACTATAGAATAGAATGTAAGTATTAATTAACATTTGTTCCTTTATATTAGAAATTTTGTCAAATATATTTATGTTGTTTTTTGTCGAAGCGTACGGCTAACGTATTTGTTTCTCGTAGTAGATACGATATACTCGTATTTAAGTTATAGTTGAGCTTTTTAGAAAAATCTAATAATTATTTATTGAAATTCATGTATATAGCATTAGTTATCGATAATACATAATCACATATGTTAAAAACAATTAATACTAATATATTATTTTAGTGCTGGTGCGCTATATTTTCATTGAAAAAGATATTTGAATCTCCGTAGCTTTAGTATTGTTAACAAGGCTACAAATATTGTGTTATCAATAATCTGTATAATTTCAATATTCTCAACAATATCTCGGCAATGTATGAAATTATATGAATATTAATGTCCATTACACACTTTACTTAGGTAATGAATAAATATTCACAAACTCTACTACAGTAATTAATTTTAGTTATCTCCCACTAATAATAAAAAACCGAAAGAAACTCTGTTTATTACGTTTAAGTTCAATAAATATTTCGTCTCGTTTTGTCTTCAAAAGTAAAATTATAATATAATCTATATGATAATATCAACATCGCAACTTATGTAAATACTTACATAATATATGTATATAATAATAAGATTAAAATTTAATGTATCTACGTGTGTTTGTACAACTATGTACTCACGAGGAATAGAATTGTTAATTTTTATTATGTAAATATTTTCTATGTTTAATCTTAAAATTGTCAATAATCCTTCGATGTTATGTTGATACAATATTTAGCGAATTTTTGTCTTTGAAAGTGCATGTTTAAAAATCAAATGTATTATGATTCACGACTAAGTAGAGAATTTTTGTATCTATTTAATCATTTATATTAAAATCTATGTAATTATTTTAAATGAAACAATAAATTAAAAATATCCAGTTACTTTAATATTCTGAACATTAAAAATAATCATCGAGATCGTGGAAAAAAAGACGTAGTATAAATTTCATCTACCATATGTCGTGTGGTTGTCGGGTTTAACAATATCCATTATGCTAAACTTAGTACTAAGTTAAAAGAAAATAATGGCCATTTCATAATTGCAACACAACGTTTAAATGTTTGAAGGCTTCAAAAAAAGATTTAAAGGTTTTAAAAGATTCAGAGACTTTCGCGGTGAAAAAAAAATCTTCTGAGACACAAATATAATTTTTCAGGTTATTTATTATATTATATAAGTAAAAAAAAAACTTTAATTGTAACAACACTGTGTTAAGCCAACTTGCAATTTAACTACTTAATCTCAAGAACACAAAACATGAGGACACTATTTGTGGATATCGGGCTGCAGATTGAGAGAGGAGTTGCGGTAGGCCTCTTCTGCCGTTGAAGCAGAAGCTCGAAGTGGATGGATGTTACCGGGCTGGTAATCTCGGACTATCTACAATCATAAATAATTTACAGATTATTATAATTTTTTAAATAATAACATTTAAAAACAGTTTTTGGCGGCTAAATATATATAGATATATATATTAATGCTAAAAATATACAGGGACCTAGCACAGTGCCCGCTCCACTAGACAACTCGAGATCGCTTCGCTCGCTGTAATGATAAAAAAAAAATAATAAAACAACAATGGATGTTTTTATTCACCTAACAGAATGATATAAAAAAAGCCGTATTTTCAAATTTCTATAAATTGCCGAAAAAGGGACCGTTTGCTAGTAAACTGAATATACAAACATATATAAATATGTATAATTAAAATAACATGGCATTTATCATTTGTCATTCAAAAAACGTTACAGCAAAATAATGTATAACAAGTAAATGATACGATTTAAATTTTTGATTTCACAAATGCAGATACAGAGAGAATTGTTACTTACTATTTATTATCTGTATTATATTAATTAAAATAAAAGAAACAGCTATTTTATATTTTCATCCTCTGTCTGTAAGATAGTATTAATTATTAGATTAATATCTGAAACTTTGTCCGTAACCGGTGAATCGGGCCCTAAATCATTTTAGAAAATGAAACGAGTTTCGAGAAACGCCAATCGACTTTGATTTGACTTATTTTATAAGAGCCGTTATGTAATTCTATCCAGAATCCACAGCGATGTCGAAATTTAAAAATATATGCAAGTTTTGTCCAAAAAAATAGTTCTGACGATAGTAAACTCGTCAATAAACGTAATATATTTTTTGAACTGGATTCTCTTATATTTTTATGATTTGTATATATTTTTGCTGATGCCATTTTATGATATTGTGATTACCTATTTATACGTGTTTGTAAGTTCAGTTATACAGTAGAGTCTATACACATTTTTTTTATATTTTTTTATCTCCCATTTTAACTACAATCAATAAATTGAAACCTCTCGTTAAATTCGTGATATCTTTAAAGAACTTTGACTAGCGACGCTTTGTAAAAACCTTCATACAGGTAGCACTGCACTGCACTACTAACGGATGAATCTACATAATATAAATAAATAATTATGATTCTATAGCGGGACGAACGTGGGTCAAGACGAAGAAGAAAAAGAAGAAAAAGAAGAAATGGAATTTTGATTTCTTATGAGCTTCTCAATGTTTATGCTGTGTCAGAATATTCTTATTAATAATTTAATGTAGTGTCAAAATGTATTATTATTACCTTCCGTATGCAATTTTCGCGGTTTGCCAGTTTTCTCGTTAAATCCTCTTTACGTGCTTCGAGTTCTGGACAATACTTTTCATTTAAGCATTCATCCACACGTTCGTATTCACGGTACAAATTTGCATACTCAACTAGGTTCCGCTTTGCTACTTGACGTTCGACCTGGCACTTAGATGTCGCCGCATCGAAATCTTCGCGATTGCTCACTAGGCTGCTTATTGTATTGATATACATTATTTAATATCATATTTTCAATAATTGAAGCACTCATTTTATTAGTGAAACTATATGCAAGGTTTGCAATTATTTCGAATTTACTCTAAGAATGTAATTCTAAATTATTTACAAATAATTAAGAATTATCTAGGTATTAAATGGATTTAAGAATTATCTAGGTATTAAATATTATTTGTGAATGGTAAGGTGAATATAGATTTAGATTAGATTTTAATTTATTTCGTTTGCTTATTGAGCTGTCCAGACCATGATAGGGATGCTTTAATACAAAAAAATAATTATCCTTAATAAATAACTTAATTTAAAATTTGTATAAAAACAATTTTTTTATATAGATATAATTAACTACTTTTAAAAAGTTTTTACAAAGCTACGCGTTCAAATTTATACCGGGAGAGGAATTGTGTAATTTCTAACTAATTTAATGTTTTTGCTAATAGAAATAATAAAATAGAAAATATTATTTTACGCTATATGGCACATATAGGAGAGTAGGCAGAGGTTAAGACACCTAGTGCTAAGACACTACGTCCCATTTATCCCCTAATTTTCGAGAATTATCGTGTTGGTGGAACTTTGCCGCCGGGGCCATTGTCCTCTTTGTTCTCTTATTAAGTAATTATCCAGAGTGGGAGTCGAATCCACAACAGTCACGTTTACAGCCGCTACGTATAAATATTGCCAGCATTTTGGAGAACTTACATTTTGAATTTAAATAATAATTTGCAGGCGTGTTCACTTACTTATACATGGACGTATAAAAGTAGTTCGGGCGACTGATAGCGCGTAGGAACCTCGGCACCACGCCGTCACCCTCGCGATACAGTGTTAGCAGGCGGTTGTACGATATATATTTAGAAGGAAGTCTTAACGTCCTCCGACCTAGCTTGATAACATTTATTTCGCTATTATTTAATATTGGTTCCTGAAATATAAGGAAGTTTTCTGTTTAAATTTACATTCAGAATGTAAAATTATATATGATCAATATCAAATTTTTTTATTATTATTTAATTGAAGATTTTTTTTTATTAAAAAATATACAGTCAATCTGGGTTACAGTCAATCAAATTTTGCGACTTTTACACCATATCTTAAAATTAATAGCACATCGCAAGAGTTTTTTTTAATTTTATTTGTGCTTCATAATACTTTTCACCCAAAGACATACACATAAAATACATCAGTGTAGAAGAAAATCTGAATTTTGTTTACATTAACTTAGTTTTGTACTGACACAAAGAACAAATCGTAAAAAGTTAATTTTTACACGTTTAAACAGGTTTACTTGAAAACTTAGGCAAATCAAACAGTAACCAAATTAATTTAAGCAAGCAAAAAAAACTCAGTTTCTTCTCATCTTATGTTGAAACAACATTATATTATTTTTTTTTCCATGTCCGATGTCAATCGTGCTAAAGTAAAATTATTTTTATCTAAGTATTTCCTTATATATTTATATTTTCCTTGTGCTGAGTTTTAAGTTTCTATTCGTTTTTAAAATTAACATTTATTATTTAAAATAAACATTTATGAATAGTGTTGTATCAAACGGTCAATGTTACTCAGATTGACTGTATTATCTACGTTTGAATATACTCTGTTTTTAACTCACGATCGCCGCGCTTTTCATGCTACACGACGGTATATGACGTAAACCTGTAAAAGTTTCATATGAAAAAATCGTGTTGATTTTCAGTAATACTAAGAAGTACATGCCAAAAAGTGGTTTTATAACTAACCCATATGATGTGCTAGGGTCAATGGTATTCTGGACAGTGGCTGTTGAATTTTAAGTCCATTTAACACCTGATATTAAAAAAATAATTGTCATTTTAAATGTGAATATGATTATTTAAAAATCCAAAAATATATAAAAAAAAAATAGTATTTAAATATTCACCTGTTGAAGATTAACGCCGATATTGTGCGAGGGCGAGGTACTTTTACTGACTATGAAAGGAATATTTGCTTGACTGGAGGCACCGTAGGAATAGCGTAAGCCCGCCTGCTTCATTTGGGACGACACGGTCGGCATCTCGTAGCGACGGCTGTGGTACTTGCGCCGAGCCTTTGCGGTAATGGGTCATGTTAAAGATTTACTTTTAAATGCAAAAAGATTTTAATAATCCGTAACTAACTAGATGTAAAGTTAAGCTCAATTTATACTACGTTTTATATTCATTAAATATTAACAATTTTTTGTATTTTTAGTCAAAAAATAACAGTCCATAACATTGCGTGTTACGCTGAGTTTATCGCTGGGAAATCTGTATTACCAGATACCAGAAACAGTATTGTTTATGAGGCAAAGCACGGCGTTAGGTTCCATCACTCAATGCCTCGAGAATCCGGAGGAAAGTGGGAAATGGAAGTGTCTTAACGCAAGGTTCCCTTTGCATATTCTCACATGTGCGTGTGATACAGCATAAACCTAAATAAGTTGTACAAAAACTTCATTTAATTATACCACCTAAATGATATATTAAATAGGGAAAAAATATAGATAAATGCTTTTAAGCGGTAAAGTTCCCGTGTGTGTGTAACCTTATGTTTCTTCGACTTAGTTGATGTAACGTCTTCCAAGGGACCAGTCATTTGCTCTTCATATACGGGGACCTCTCCATCTTAAAGTACCATATTCATGTGTATACTATACTATCTACACTAGCAGTAATTAAAATTATTAATTAAAAGTAGAACAATATGTTACTCTCAGGAACTGCTGGTTTGAATATATTTTTTTGTGTTGAAGTTGTCGAGGAAGTACGAAATGGTAAAGGAAGTGGAAGGGGATTTTTTTTGATATTATCATATTACAAGATCGATATATAATTCAACGTGGTCTGTGTAATTCACTATGGTCTGTGCTGATGTTACAATAAATTTTACAAATGTTTTAAGTAATAATTTAGCCTTTAGATTTTATAAAAAAAAAAATATGCGCCATTCTGCGTAGCTCACTTACTCAGCATGATAGTTAAAATAGTTAGGACACACACATACAATATTATTCGACATAAGTTTTATTTAATTAAATACCTTTCTGGTTTTTGGAGTATCTATTGACGTTGTGTTGACGTGGATAGGGTTCTGCCGAGTGACGATTCTTGTTGAACAACTCGACAACTGGTCTACATTCCGTTTCTTTTACGTTCATATCTGTACAATCACACATGTTAATATTAGCTCTATTATATAATCATTAGGTTGGTATATTTCGTATATATATATATATATATATTGCAATTAGTAAATCTGAAATCTATACACACTGTTATTACCTACCTGTAGGTAAACCCTACAATAACGATTATTGTGCGTACTACATATAAGCCCAAATAAAATACTAGAGGTTAATTACACTTGGAACCATGTAGTGGAAAAAAAATAGAAATTATATTACTCATTGTGTTTCCTTTTTTGTTTGACAATTCGTTACGACGAGGCGATAGTAAAGAACTTCCTTGCCAATCTTCTCGTGTATTTTCAACCCATTGGACATCGGGTCCTAAAAATTATATTATATAATAAATTTTATCTAAATGCTTGCTATACTTCATCATGTTTCTTTACTAATATTATAAAGTGGAAGAGTTCGACTAGTTCGAAATGAAAAGATATTTTTGTGCTTGATAGTACATAGATAATATCTAGGCGTCGATAGGTTAAGATTGTAGGCTATATTACTTTACGTAATTAGAAGTAGTTTTGATGTATGTCAGTACTACATGCTTTCAGAGTTGGTGGGATCTAAGAATGTGTCGTGTGTCATACACAATCTCTTAGATATTTCCCTTAGGTCGTGCGGGCGGAGCTACAGATAAAAGCAAGTAAACTATGAATGATAAAAATTAAATACCTGCTTGAGAAGATTCCCTTAGAACATATTTGGTCTCTTTCTGTTTTGACTGTGGCCGACTACAGTAATATTTTTTTTCTTTATTCCTGTTACATATTAAAAATTTTATTATTTTTTATTTTATACATGTAAATATTTCGGCGCAAGTACATAATGCAAATGCTCACTCTAAATATTTTTCGACATATCTATCGCGCTGTTCGTCATACAACGCGTCATCTCCACATGACACCTCGTGAGGCAGATTTCGTATATCACTTTGTACGCCATGCTCAAATACTGCTGAATATGAAATATTATTAAGAAATAAAAGTATAAAAAATATATAATTTTGTCTGTCTGTTTGTACAACGCATGTCTTCTAAACTACTGAGCGGATTTGATTTTTTTTTTGGTGTAGCTGTTAGGGGGCCTGGGCGTTGCTGTAAGACCAAAGCTAGCTATAGCTTGATTGTGAAGACTGGCACATCTAAAATAGAACCATTGTCATCCAGCTAAACTATAAGAATATAATGAAATACATCCTTAACAAAAAACGTTGAACATGATAATACAGAAAAAAATTTCAAATTTCAAATGGCTGAAAAAAAAAAACTTACTGTCGCCAGCAGCGCGGACACCTCTAAAATCTGAACGTACTGGAGACATGTATACAGTTTCGTGACGGTTGCCTCTTCTCTGTGAAGCACATAGATAGTGACAGTGTTTTATATGTTTCTTAAAAACTTTTAAAAAACATATAAAACTTAATATTTTAATATATTTTTGTTTCCATTTCAACACAAACTCACTTTGGACGTTTTCGGAGTGTCATCCTGCTTGTACGCACGTACCCTATCAAGCATTTGTTGTTGCTCGATGACGTCGTGGTCGATGTATCGACGTGGATTTTTAATAGAAGCACCTTCAAAATTCCGCAACTTCGACGACTGTTGCGACATTTCTGTAACCAGCAAGGCTAAAACCATCATAAATCAGCATCAGATGCACAAGGATGCAGTGCTAATATTTGAAAAACATATCACTTGTATTTTTTTTAATAAGAATTAAAATATATATTATGTAAAAATATTATTTAATATTTACAAACATTAGCTGCTTCTACTTAAATATTTAAATATAAAATTAAATAAAATATGTTGCAATGCGTATCTTAAGATTAATATTGTAGATTCAATTTAGGGACAGTAAGTAGGGATTGTAAGTAGTAGAAAACACTATGAAGCATTCTAGAATAGAAAGGAACAATTGCTTAATCTAGAGATTAGAAGAATCCTGCTATCCTACGAATATTAGGTATAAATATGAAAATTTGAGGAAGGATGTTTGTTTCAAATTCACGCAATAAGTAGTAAACGAATTAAGATGAAGTTTTGAAGTAATGTGTATAACGCAAGAATAAAATAATAATATATATAATAATATATCATATATAATTATAATAATCTATAACATAATAATAATAATATCAGAATAACGCAACTGCTGTAAAATTTTAACTATAAAACAATAAATTTATACGGGTAAATCCACAGATGGGTCACTAGTTCATTATAATATTTTTTCAATTTCGGTCAAGCCAAATTTATCAGACAAAACTAACTTACTCGTTTTAGGCTGAGTGTGGACTGTAATCACAGGTATATCTGATGTAGGACCTGGCTCTGCTATCGTGGTCATACTATTAATAAAATAAAAATAATTAAAATTATTACGTTTTCATAACGTTGCTTAACAAATTCATCCATGTGTCTCATTACCTGCGCTTTTTTAATTTCTTTTTTCTCCTAAGAGTTTTAACTAGATTGATTTTTTGTTGTAAATCGTTACATTTCGCTTCCGCTACTATGAACTGGTCGTCTACTTCCGGTATTGAAGCTTAAATAAATTACATTGTTAAGTAAGTTAAAGTACATATGAAGTGTGACATTGAATTAACATTTAAATAACTATTAAGTAAGTTAACAAAGAGAATAGTACCCGTAAGATCAATTTTTCTTTCAGAACGTACGCCTTCCAAAATTCCAGCGAGACTGCTGGAGCTCTTGTGGCGTTTTTCTGAAATATACTTACTTATATCTAATAATTTGAATGTAAAACTTATTAGGGCGTAATGAACTATCCTTATTCACATAATAGTTAAAGAATTCTCTTTTACTTTTATCAATAAAGTAAATAAGCGGTAAATGCTGTAGTAATTATTACACAATTATAAAACATACTTATTTTTTTATATTACTTTGAACACTACAATTACTGTACAAATTACAAATTATGAAATTATTAACCATTAGTAATCTTAAGCCCTTCGTCCATATTAACTACAAATTTTCATATCACGCAAGTAATTCGCATCTATTTAAGATGTAATTGCAAATATTTAATATAAAAAGATGCCTAGTATCAAAACTACGAAAAAATCATGACGTCAACTTGTCAAATAGTGCCATATAATAACAAGGCAGCATCGTGCTTATAAAAATCTATGAACATGGTTATTTTTTAATGTACAACATTTTAAATAGTCTTTATATGAATAAGTTGTTTTCAGTGGGTGTCACAGTTAGTTTCGTTACTCACCATCATTACAATATTTACTTTACTTTTTAATTATTAATTACTTTTTAATTTTATTCCAGACTCCAGAAGAATAATATTCAATGTGTAAATTTGTAAGCTGTTGGCATTACAAAGAAATAATATATTATATCAATATCGCAACGGAAAAATTTAAGTAATCTCTACTTACATATTATTATAAAAATAAACTAAAAACATACTTCTAGAGGCCCTTTATTTTGTACTTTTGTCCGACTGCTGTTCCTTAAATGCGAATGGGCAGATGTTGAAACTTTTTTGTTAATAGTCCATGGATCATATAAGTCAATTATCTTTTATTTTAAAGAACCTATTGTATAACCCTAATAGCCGAGATAAATGTAGAGAGAAAGAATAAGAATGTAATGAGAAATTAACATAACTCTTTAGGACACCCAAGGTTTAAATGCAGAGAAAATTGGGAAGACTGGTTTCTGCGATGGTTGGCATGGGCGTATTTTGAGATATTTTTAGGGGCCTCTGTAATTCTTATTATATATAAATAAAAAACGCAATTTAATCTTACATTTATTCAATCAATATACACCTAAATCTAATTACTGACACAAAGAAAGAATATTGTAATCAAAAGTATATAAATGACATGGTTAAGAAAATAAAACAACTTGTTAGCAGCATATTATAGCTTTACACACGTCCATATAATACTTTTTAACTCATTTCTCATCTCATACAAAATGTTGAAAGTTTCATATTTACACATAAAATGGTATATTTTAGTGACTTTAAATGTTAAATGTAAAGTGACATTTATTAGAAAATAACTAAGTTATGAGAATGGAGTCCTGTTGACAAATATATATGCCAAAATATTGTAATGGGGATATACGCCGGTAACATATTTGCTAATGAAATACAGGTCTAAGAAGGTTCAGTATTAATTTGCAATATAAACTTAATATATTATTTGTTAATTAAAAAATATTATTTGTATTACAATGTAGTCGCTAGCAAATTTGCATCCGGGTGGGTTCACAATACCATATTAAATGCATCAAGAAATAAAATGGAGTGTTCAAGGATAATGCAAATATATCTATATATATATATATATAGATATAAAAGGACATGTTCCCACTGACCGAAGTAAGACGCACGCACAGTCGTAACCGCTGTGCGTAGAGAAAAGTGAAATTTATTTTTATAATCCACTAAGAAGGGATATTGAATTTTTTTAACCCAAACGGAATGAGACTGGGGGTTGAAAGTTTTTAAAAAACTTACATTTAGATTCTTAAAAATATTTAATTGAACATATGTTTTGTGGTTTATTAGAATTCACCCCGTAACAGTAAGGACATATCTAAATCGCTTCATTCGAGACTAGACATTTAAAAAAGAGAATAATAGAAAAGAAAAAATTAAGTGAAATCGTTAAATAAGCATAATACTTGAACACTGCCTATTTGATGTTAATATCCCTGTGCGTTACTTTGTGTCGAGGCAGCAGCGTATACAGAGTATAAAATTGGGACACAAGCAAGTAATACTACCGGGTGGGTAGTATAAAGGCAACGCAACGCGCAAATATAATACTATAAATACCGCAACGCGTTTTATATATATAATTAAAGAAAAATGCATTGACATCCTATGGAATGAATACTTTAAATTCAGTCAAAATTCACATAGTTTAATAGTTAAAAATAATTTCACACACGTGTCACATAGTTATAAATAATTATAATTCAGTCGAAATTCATATACCGTGATAAAAATGCTACTTTCCACTAAAGTTAAACACTAGTAATTGATGTTGACACTATTATGATATACTCTGTATAACAATCCCATTGTGACATTAGTGATGCGTTAAACTAAGAGCATCATTAATACCATCAGCTCTTATATTCTTATTTAAAATGTTAATAAGGTTAAACTAGGAATACGTTGGAAAACATATCATAAAATTATTAAACAATTATTATTAAGAAGTGGAATATTCAGAACAATTTATGAATCCCATTTTAAATGTTGATAAATATTAAGAATCTGTGATCACCTAGAACCATATCCATCAAAAACATTTATTTTTTGTGCTTTGTTTACTATACCATTACAAAATATTCTTATAAATGGTAGATAGGTAAACTAATCTCTTTTTTAAATTTATAGACAATAATAATATGTATATTTTTTTACTGAGGGTCCTTTCATATTCATGAGAAAAGAATTTTCACAATTTATAGAATATGTCCACCTCTTAAGAACACTTACGCTATAAATATGCAAACAACACATAAGGATAATAAATAAAGTAGAATACATGAGTCTCTTAAGAGCATAAAACCATATAATATTTTCAAAATCACAAGACCTATACTAGTACATTTAAGTTGTAAGGTATCAAAATGGTCTTGTTTAGCAGCTTATAAATATAAAATATAAGCTGACGAAATATTACTATGGTGGTATAAAAATTTCCTTAAGATATTACAATATTTGCAAAATATGAATAGCCCAAATAGTATAATAGTAGCACAAGACTTATTCTCAGGATGCTATTTTAAAGTATGGCATATTTAGTAGTTAATAATATTTAAAAAAAGTTTAAATGAACAATATATGAATAGCTTATGAAAATTTTAAGGTTGTATGAATCAGCTCAGCAGTCTGCCAGATTGCATATAACACCCGTTACAACAAAACACATTTCCTCCTCTTAACTGGCTCTGGCGGCTCCAGAGCTGCTAGGATTGCTTCATCAAACACATTCTTCAAACCTTTCTGTAAGGATAGATAGGAATATTCTATATTTCTAAAGCCACATTTGTGAACACACACAGTCATTGTTGTGATATAGTGGCACAGCTTTTGATTGTAAATACTATAGTTAAGGATCAGATTCCCAATTGGGGAAATTCATTGTTTTCATTTTCTCGCTCTGACATGACAAATCGGGACATTAAGTTTCGCCACTCAACACGCTATAGTGTTCAAAAAAAATTATATAGCACTAGGATGCCTTTGCATATCTTGCTATATGTGGGATAATGTATGAAACTAAAAATAGTAATAATATTTATAATTGTAAAAAATAGTATATTAAAATAGTATATTCATTTGTTAGTCAATAACATAAGTAAGTATATTATCATTTGACCTGAGTGAGAGCAGAGCATTCCACATATTTGACAGCTTTCAGCTCCTTGGCTAGTTTTTCACCTTGTTCCAAAGAAACTGGTTTTTGCTTTATTTTAGCTAACTTCTCCATAGTAGCAGGGTCATCTCGTAAATCTATTTGAGTGCCAACTAAAAGAAAAGGTGTTTTTTGCTGATGGTGTGTTATTTCGGGAACCCACTGCAAATTAAAACAACATTTTTAAACTATCAACATTACCTTACCAAATTGAAAAGATTTAGTTAATATAATATAATATTAACACTATAACATATCAGTTAAATTAAATTGATTATTAATAAAAAGAAATGTCTTATGTTATTATATAAAATACATTTATGATCTTCATTTACCAAATACTTTTTTATTATAACAATGTTATATTTCTATTTCTTTGCTCTGGTGTCGAGGCAAAGGCTGGCGTTGAGTTCTGCCACTCAACACGCAACATCTCTAGAATTCGGCAGAAAGTGGAGAACGGAGTGTCCAAATAGAAAAATTTTGAATATTCAGGTGTTTCATTTATGAAACTAAACAGTGTGTGTACTTGTCTAGCAATGAACCCCGGGTTAATCATGTTGGTGTAATAAAATATTAAATAATAATAATTAATTACCTTTTCCTTGACATTTTCAAAAGAACTGGGACTCACAACACTGAAGCAAACGAGGAAAACATCAGTTTGTGGGTAACTCAACGGTCTGAGCCTATCATAATCTTCCTGACCTGATAATAAAAGAGAATTCATTAATCTTGAATAGAATTAATGATATACTAAGAAATTTTAATATTTTTATCATTTTTATTTTTATCATGCATATAGTGAGATAGGCAGAGGAAACCTGGTGTTAAATTACTCTCTTTTCTATTCCTTGCCTGAATGTTGATGTATTGTAGTGTTAAGTGGTGGAACACAATACCACACTGTGTCTTATAATCAGAGCAAGGCATTAACAAGATGCTATTTTTAATTTTGATTAAATATAAAACTGATAAACTTAGATTTTTTTAAAAGAAAGTGAAAAAAGTACTTGTTTAAACATACCTGCAGTGTCAAATAAACCCAGGGTATAAGGTTCACCGCCTATCATAACTGTGACAGCATAATTGTCAAACACAGTAGGCACATATTCAGAAGGAAATTTATTAGTGGTATAACTGATCAGCAAGCAGGTTTTACCCACTGCCCCATCACCAACCACAACACATTTGATAGTTTGCATTTTTTTAGTATATAATTTTACTTTTTAAAGTGGTATAGCTAAATTTATCAATTTATTTCCAGTAAATTTTAAAAAATCATATAATATGCATAGCACCTGTAGCTTCCAATTTTCTGAAAATAAAAAAAATATTTATATATTGCTATTCCAGTTTTATAAATAATATTGTTTGAATATTAAAGAAAAAAAATTATATAATAGTAGTTATGTATTAAGAATCGCTAGGATCTATTGTTTTAAAATATAAGAAAAGGCAAAGCAACAGGCACAGTAGATATATTTAGTAAAAAATTCGCAGAATGCATGTGAATTTTAAGGTTTTCTATAACATAAATATTATATATAACACAATATTGTTTCTACTTTATTTAGAGTATCATTCATTCAATTATATTTTGTGAAATATTTTTATATTTATTTGAATATTGTTTACGAAAATTTCGTGTATATAGTTAACTAGTTTGGAGTGTTCATTTTAAATATACAAATAAAGTAATATAACTGTCACAGCATTAAGAAAACATAGCACAGCAAAATCATACTACTACAACTAGCATCAACTATGGAAACATTACATATCTATTACAAGAATAAAAGTACTTAGAAAAAGAGGACAATGACCTCATTGTATCTTTTGTAAATAGAACAATATGGTACTATTTCAATTTTAAATATATTCACGCTAAAGAAAATTTCTAGCATTTGGAGGTGAACGACCGTTGACATGGAATCCTAGTCATCACCATGGCCTCATTATGCTAAGGAAACATTAGCATTAACCATACATTTATTGACGACATCTATAGATAAACTACTCTTATTATAAACTCTAACATATTATTTGCATTGAGTAGTTATTACAAACGATGATACAGATTTTATGCTTACATTTGTAAATAATTTAGACTTTTTAGATATTATTTTACATAATCACGTCACAATACAATCTGACGTCCATTTTGTGTCGGGTCGGATCATAAGAATAAGAAATTAATATAGTATAAATTTTATTAAAAACGATATTTACTCACGTTTGGTTTACTCGGTAAGTAAATAGACGCTTAAATATGGACTCAAATACAACAAATACACTTATAATCACAATATAGAAGCAGCGGGTTGGGTCCTTGACGGTGACGCCATTGATCATAGATAATGTAAGTACTTCTAAAGCATTGATATCGACTTCACCACAGATAAGTAAAAATATTTTTATTGCTAGATGACACGGTGCCGTACAGTATGTTACCGTAGATCTACATTGATATTTTTGAATAAATAATAAAATTATAAGTAACATTTAAAATACTGAATATATATAATTTATATTACTTTTATTACTTGTACTTAGACCTTATTCATATCATTGCACGTGGATTTAAATTAGATACCATATTTTAAATATGTGGTGCAATTGAAACTTAGATTTATACATAATCAAATCAAATCAGCTTCACGCTGTATCCCGCACACAGCAGGGTAGGCTTAGGAAACCTAGTGTTAAGACACTCCGTTCCCCACTTTCCGCCGAATTCTAGAGGCATTGCGTGTGTGGTGGCGGAACGAAATTTATCAATCTAATAATATATATCAAGGAACATATACTAGTCAGTATTGTGTCTGGTCAATATATTAGGTGGTACCTACTAATGACATAGCCAGAGCGATAGATAATATTAATTCCAATTTACAATTAATTAGTTCTTGGAGTACATCGTGCGGACTATCTATTAACCTAAGTAAATTTAATGTATGTATGTTTGGGCATTCTAAGCAGCTACTTAAAATAAAATCAAATATCCCTCAAACCCTTTTTGATAATGTTCGCTTGGAGGTTAGTGGTAGTGTTAAGAACTTGAGAATCAGAATGCACATTTTCCTGATCGCGTCAAATTGCCGAGCTCAGCCATAAGATCATTTGTGCTATAAGAAGTTTGAGAAGATGGAAGTACCTACTATCAGTAAAGACTAAAATCTCATTGGCTCAAACTCTGCTTCTCCCTGTACTTGATTATGCTGACTCGTGTTACTTAGATTTATCTCAACAACTGCTAAATAAGCTTTTATTATGGTTATTAATGAAATTATATCCCTCGTTTCCTTATTCCTACCTTGCTGTGTATGGCATACATGGTGAAAATAATTTTACTAAGAGAAGATTAAAAAAATTTCTTTTTGTAAATGTTGACCAGCTTTTTTAACTCTGAATAAATTTCCCATGTTATAATAAACTTTATTAATTATTATTTCTCCGTTAATGTCAACATTATTTTCACTGTTTACACTGTTTCCGTCGTCTTAAATAAATGCGCGACCGCACACCACAATATTATTGACAATACCCTGTCGTCCCCGATATTGTCGTGGAAAAAAAACCGAATTTCTAGTAATCTATAATAAAATTGACAAACCGGCCATACACACACAGTATTATTTACACTCCTACTTTATTGATAAAATTATAGTATGTGTATGCCAGGCTTAGGAACTTTGGCGACACATACTACGGGGGATTGTAATTGGGTCTTGAAGAATAAATTTTAATGAATTCGGTCTTTCATAATGCTTACTATGAACTATCTGATATTGACAGCTTTGTGGGTGCTTACTATTGAATCTGTCGCAGCAACCTGTTGTTTCGTTGTTATTCAAAGATTTTTGAAATAGGAATATTTATTTGTCATTACATTTTCATTTTATGGCCGATATAGTTAAAAGTATTTAGGACTTGAATATATTAACTTAAAATAAAAACTTATTCTTTTCCCAACTAAACATGTTGTTTCTTGGAGATATATTTCCAAATTTTTCTGCAATTACTACAGATGGTGAAATAGATTTTCATGATTGGCTTGGTAATTCGTAAGTTTCTTTTATATCTTAATACAGTTTTAATTTTATTTCTTAATATTCTATACAGTACTTGATCTATCTTCATCGATCAAATATTTTAGATTTACTCAAAAGATGATTCTTTTGAGTAAATCTAAAATATTTGTCTAATGCACGTGGTCAGAACTGTGTCGTTTATCCAGTAAAAATAGAATCTTAACACAGATTCAGTTCTAGTCTAACCTGTACATTATTAAGTATTAAACATTTAAATATCTAAAATAAATATATGATTAAGTATTGTTTATTTATAGTTAAAGATTTTATATTTTTATTAAAATAAGAAAAATCAAGTCCACATGTGTCCTGCACACAGCAGGGTAGGCAGAGGGAACCCAGTCTTAATATATTTAGTTCCCCATTTTCCACCAGATTCTGGAGGCATTGTGCATTGAATGGCTGGAACTCAATGCCAGGCTTTGTCTCAACACCAGAGCGAAGAAATGAAAATATACATTTAAATATTTCCTTTTCTTGAGTGGGATTCAAAACCACTACTTTATGGCTCTATATGCCACAACTTGTGTTGATTTAAATCCCTTTGATTTTAGTACTTATTTAAAATAAAATAAAAATATTCATTTTAAACTATAATTACAGTTGGGGTATACTATTTTCACATCCATCAGACTTTACACCAGTATGCACAACTGAACTTGCAAAAGTAATTAGCTTGCAACCAGAATTTGAAAAACGTAATGTCAAAACCATTGGTTTGTCTTGTGATTCTATTATTTCACACGAGGAATGGTGTAAAGATATAAAAAGTTATGAAGGTATGTTTTTCCTGTGTTTATGTAAATTAAAATAAAATAAAATATACTACTACTTTGCTAAATTGTTTATATATTTTTATTATTATATCTAAAATATTATCACTTTTAGCATTTTGTCATGTTCTGTAACTGTAAATTTCATCTTTATTAGTAAAACATAAAAAAGAACTAAATATTAGTGTTATGACGTTAGTATTGATTTTTATTACAGGTTGTGCTGAAAATCAAAAATTTCCATATCCCTTAATAGAAGACAAGGATAGAAAAATTGCAATGAAGTTGGGAATGATAGATAAAGATGAACTAGATTCTGTTGGCATGCCTCTCACTGCTCGAGCTGTGTTTATAATAGGTCCAAACAAGAAGTTCAGATTGTCTTTACTATATCCAGCTACTACCGGTAGAAATTTTGAGTGAGTAGATGATTATAATTTATATTTTACTAATATTATACTAAATAGAAAATTGAGATGCATAAAATTTTTAGAGGAAGGAATAAATAGCAAGGGTTACATGAAAGAATATTGCTTATTTTATTGTTCATTTGTTTTACATGGGTTAGTAAAATTGAAACAGATGACAGTCTTGACAATTTAACAGATAAACAGGAAAAAAAAAAATAAAAAAAGATGTTTGTGTTCTAGTATTGTGTTAATAATTAAGTTGAAAAAAAAAACAGTTATTTTAAAATCACAGACAAGCACTTCCATTTTATTCATATATATAGATAATGTAATATTTTTTTTGTAGTGAAATTCTGCGTGTAATTGACTCAATGCAACTTACTGACAAAGCCAAAGTAGCGACACCAGTTAATTGGAAGGTAATAAATGAATCATATAACATCAAATTTAGCAATATCCAAAGTTAATATCTAATAAATTTTCGATGTTTTTTGTACAATTAAGGTGATTATTTTATTATTTATTATTATGTATTATTATTATTATAATTTCTCACCTATAGTCTTATAACTCAAATATTCTATTGAATGTTCCAATTTCTATCTGAATGGACATTGCTTTATTTGTTTATATAGGATTTAAATAATCATTATTGTTTTATAAGTTATATTAAATTGTAACATTGATAAGTTAGTTAATATCTATCAATAATATGACTCATAGACTACTGTATTTTCATCGTCATTTTATCCTA
Source organism: Heliconius aoede (assembly GCA_037355905.1). NCBI lineage: Eukaryota > Metazoa > Arthropoda > Insecta > Lepidoptera > Nymphalidae > Heliconius > Heliconius aoede. The sequence goes on along the minus strand of JBAIZZ010000369.1, from coordinate 238,155 downwards.
TTGACATATTTATGGTACAGAATTTATAGTAATAAAATATTTTAAATAACAACACATAATTCTTTAAAAAAAAAACAAAAATTATAGATTTTTTCCGTTTGAGGGGTTATTTATAATAGAAAATTGTTATCTGCTTAGTTATGTTAGTGGCATAGCTAATAAAATCAAGTCAATCAATTTAAACTTTGTATACTAATAAAAGCTTGTTCAAATTAACAAGTTTTGTTGCTTTGTTGACAGTGTTTATAAAACATATGTCAATATTGGAAAGAGGCGGATTCTGTAGAAAAAATAGGTATTAGTCAGATTGAAATTTCACCAAAGATATATTAAGAGTAAGGTGTTATAATGCCAATTACACATACAAGGAAGTGGTTTGACGCTGTTCCCCTTGCAAGATATATATATAAGATATGTACATTGCGTTCAAGTAAAATTTATTTTTATGGGGTAACGACTTAAAACAAGATTAATTTAAATTTTACGTAACTGCTAAATATGAGACTGACGCAACAAATTCCTAAAAGTAATATAATTTTTTTATGTAATTAAATATCTAAAGATAAATAAAACATGTAATTCTGCTCTACATACCATAGTATGTATGCCATATATTATAATAGATATGGCTTGCGCCCAATAAGGCTTAAAGTTAGTTAGTTATTACTAACAAAAAACTATAAAATATGTTTAACAATTTAGTATCCTGTGATCGATCAACACAGTACAGCATAAAGTTTTATCTGTGTTAGTTTGTGTAAGTTTACTGAGAAAGTGCATTTCCTGTCAATTAAACTATTTTATTCATTATATAAAATGTAAAATTAATAATGCATCCTTTAAACATTATCCGTAATAAAGGAAATAAATAAAAATAAAAGGAATGCCACTCGCCATGTCATAAAAATTATTTATCTATTACTTTTACAAACTAGTTTGGAACGTTTTTTGTTTCATAATAAGATGGAAATGATAAAACATGGCACAGCTTCTCGGTAGAATGTAAGTATGTGATATTTCTTTTACAGATGGGCGAAGACTGTATGGTGCTGCCAACAGTGCCAGAAGATCAAATGACGAAATTGTTCCCCCGGGGAGTTACAGTAGTCCCCCTGCCTTCGGGCAAGACGTATCTTAAGAAGACGCCTTGCCCCAAACCGGAGTAATATTTGTGTTCTATGTGACGGTTTTTCATTCTTAATATTTAGTGCATTTAAAATAAATGTGATATGTTCTTTTTTTTTTTTGTTTGACTTCCAGGTGAAGATATATTTTGTTACAAAATTAAATATTAATAAATAGTAGTTTATAATTTGTTTTTCGCTTCTTTTTGCCCATATATTTTTTTATATCATTTAGAATATTATCAGCATAGCATTTGTCAGCTTCACTCTGTGTGTCGTATATAGCAGGGTAGACAGAGGGAACACCAACTTGTGTTAAGACTCGTTTCAATTTTGCTTGTCTTTATAATTTTACATTGTACATAAAAAAAATGTACGAAAAAAATCCTTCAGTTCCACAAATCTATATTTTTTAGAGTGCTCTATCTGTACATGTACATGTTTGTACATGCCCATTTTCTGACCTACTATACATATTTAATTGTATTTTTTTGGTCGGCCCGGGCTATATTTGATTTTAAAACTAGGACTAAGATCTCTGAAGTAGAACCATAGTGGTCCAGCTATACTAACAGATCATTAAAGGTGCTCTTACATAAGTTAAACGTGATGATCTGCAAAATGTGGTAAACAACGACAACAGTCGAGCAAAAAGTATAATATAAGAGCGGTAAAAATAAAAAAAAAATCCTGGAAGTCTTATATTGGCGTTGGACACGTTTGACTGTAATTGGGATAATTATGTATGTACCAAGAGCCATAAGATAGACCAAAGCCAAACGTTGTTGTCAGCGAAACCTATTCTTCAATAAGATCCAAAATTGGGTAATATTTTAAGTTAATGTAAAAACTTTTAAATAATACAATTAGGTACAATTACTACAAATGCAAATAAAAATCATGATCAAATAGGCGAATCCAAAGATGTATGTGGTCGATGGAGTTTATACACGCCGCCATTTAAAGATGCAACAAGAGATTCTTCAACCATTACAGCTTCTAAAAAACTACATCCTACCATAAGAATTTCATTTGTAATTTATAATATGGTCAAAACAAACATATTAATAGTGACATATGCGATAAACACAACTCAGAATCGAAAAATACTTATTTGCTTACTTAAAATAACGACAAGGGCCAACGCGTAATTAAAAGTGTTCACAGAAGTGATCTACCTACCAATTTTCTATGAATCACCCATTTCTTATTTGGAAACTACAATTTCCTAATATATGATTGTTATAAACGCACTTGATGGTGCTTCAGATGGTTATAAAAAGAATTTCCTAATGTTAGAAACGGTGTGGTACTAAGTTGCAGGCTGTGCTCTGCTAGCTAGTAGCAGTCGAATGGTAGTGAAAGCCTTCGCTTTCATCGTGGTGGGGCGTAGGCGGCGGCCGGCGTGAAGCGCAAAACAAAAGTGAAGGTGGTCGGGAGCAAGAATACTGCATCTGGCGAATAGTCGGCAACTCACTAGCGTGACTGTAGGTTGTGTCGCGTTCGTGTCCGGTCCCGTAATGTACAGGTGGTGGTTGGTGGTGGCGCTGGTGGCCGGCGCGGCGGGCAATCGTCTGCCGCGGACCTCGCCCACGTCTGGCCCTTCGCCCGCACCCTCGACTCGTCTGCCGCAACGGAACTTTACTATATCTTCCCGATCCTCCGTCAGAAACAGGTCAGTCAATAGACACTATGTACTACTATATATACAACCGTTTTAACTTCATTTTTGGAACTGCTTGTGCTGAACACAGCTTTTATTTCCAATAGTCCATACAAATATTTGCTGCTAATATTGGCTTATGTCGACTTGGTGAACTTTAAAGTTTCACCTTGTTTCATCTTTGACTTATTTAATAGATGGATGTATCCAAGTTTATCCAAATATAATTTAAAAGCTTTTTAATATATTTCAAATTATACTAAGCAAATAATCAACTTAAAAATAAATTAGTCAATATTATAGACGTACGTAAATTTGAGCTAAAGATTACAATTATTAACAATATACTATAGTATAAATGAGAATAATCTGTAATTTTAGAAAGGGCAATTTTAGAAAATATTTTAATTAATTATATTTAATATGACGGATATTGGCTAACATGTTATATAATGAAAAAGCATGCAGACATCGTAAGTACGTACAACAATTTAAAACTTGAGTATTTATTTACCTACACCAGATCAAGAAATATTTTAATAATTAAAATTAATTATAATATAATTCACCTAATTATTAGACTGTTACATAATATTTGTTTACATTAAGTATTTTCGTAATTCTAATTGTGTATACTAAACCTCTAAAATATTGCAAAAAATGTAAATGTGAAAATTTTAAAATATCAAGTGAATATTACAGCGGTAAAGATACATATTAAACTCAATATAGTAACATAAATATTGCAGAACATTGAATGCTAAAAAAGTTAAAATGTTAAAGTATCTTATATAAAACGGCTATCATAATCATATTTATTATACGTAATGTAGGTAGACCGTGGTCGGTGGATGTAGACCATTCACTTTGGGCGTAGGTATTATTAATATTTATCTTAATTTGACTTATTTTTTATTTCCCTTTCAAAAATATAAACGCTGAGTCATTGGTGTAGAGTTAATTAATTATATTTCATGTACTCTCTTTTGACACAACGATATCGTTATGTTAATAAAAATATGCACGTACTGCTTAAAGATTTTTATATAGTTACCTTATATCTATATACGTTTGTATAGGTAAATAAATAAAGTATAATACTATTTTGTCCATTCATTCACTCATTGTCATTCGATAAGATGTTTGTTAGCCTCTAGTCAGAAAAAGTGCCGGTATTGATGCTAGTGTGTGGTAGCTGTGCCTGGCATATGACCTACATGTTTGCCATTTGGTCTCGTAATTTTTTTCGTAAATTTACCGAATTTTAAGAAGCTTATTTAAATGTTATCAATATTGATTTCACATATATAGGTAACTAAAACATGCGCATTTATTGTATTCATTACATTAACTAACTAAATAAAATAAGCTTTGTCATCTGTAAAGAGTATTTGATACGATCGAATTAGTTATGTAGGTCTAAACTTCAAACGGAGCTTGTGCTCCGAGTTTGTAAATATAATTTATATTTATAAATATCTACCATACGAACTTTTACATTTGCCCAAAGTTAATTGGACTAGCTTTATTAGCCCTACCATCAGTGGTCCTTCGACTCGTTTGGCCCCATTTTTAAATTAAAAAAAAAAACTATTAACGAACCATAGTTTGAGAAACCTTGATCTAAACTGTCATAACGACGAGTTGAATTTGAAAATCTGTAGAAATTACAATTATGATTCTGTATTGGTTATCTATCGTCTTTATTTATTTAAATGAGTAGATAAATAATATTTTAATAAAATGTATTACGTATTTGGTTTTGTACAACTTATACAGTTTGATATAATGCCCTTAAGCTTTTATCAATAATGTTGTCAAGTACGACTACTTTATACGTAGAGGTACTTATATGTACCAACTTATATTATATATTCGCAAAGAGACAAACCGTGCAGTTTTGTGAACATTTTCTTAATATGTAACTGTAACTATAAATATTTTTGTATACCGTTATAGCTTTTTGATATACCTACACAGCTATTAATAATTTTTATGAGGTCGTCGCTGAGGCATAGGTGTGTGACAGTAACGCGACTGTTGTGGGTTCGATATCCACTCAAGGACACAAGCGCGGAGTTGAGTTCCACTCATTCCACTCATTGAGTCACTAAGCACTCAACGCCTCCAGAACTCGGCGGAAAGTGAAGAACGGAGTGTCTTAACAATAGGTTCCCTCTGCTGCTGCCCGGGATATAGCGTAAAGCTGATTAGATTACATTATATTAGATTATTAATATTTATAAGATTTGAATACCTTTTTGTCGAGCATATTTTTAATTGCGTGTTCTGAGTAATCAGCCCCGATTTCCTCAGCGCACGCCACACGCATCTGATCGCTTTCCATTTTCCCGTCCACCGAGACATTCTTCTATTATTATTACAGTAAATATATCGTGTATTTTCTGCACAGATATCTATGAAAACACGTAAGCATAATATAAGTATCTAATGAATTGGAGTGGAAAATATTCATGGCCACTTAGTTACACTTCCTTGATATTTTTTTTATGATACCTATACTGAAACTTTGATTTTATTTTATTGTTAAATCTTACACCGGAAGTAAAATTACCAATAATTATCTTATATAGTAACCACTGGTTCCCGCAGCTTCCTTTGCACGGATTTGCTAGATTGCTCTTGCCAGGCTACTTCCATTTAAATACCACCCGTTTTATAAATTCATTCGAAAAAAAATTATGCCAGTTAAATAATGTACTTATGCAACGATTGCTTCGCAACGTAATCTTTTTAGAGTTAATATTTTAATTATTTAGATTGCGGTGTATTTATAGAGAGTGGCTGAATGTATAAATGAAATTTGCCTACTTTCCTTCGACGTCCTGGGGTTTCGCTTTAAGTGTTCTAGACCTATGATTTTCCGATATCATCAAAAAGTGCTCACAAATCATTTTTTTTACGTTCTTAAGAACATCTCTTGAGATTTTGATGGACTGCTAGGGCTCCACATCAGACCTTCGTTTTAATTATGATTAATATCTTCAATAGATTAGACGGATCACGGGTTGGTCGGACATCACATGGCGTGTTTTACACCTGCAATTTTCTAAGAGGTGTCATTAGAAAGTGAACTTAAAACATTGAACAACTTTTCTAAAGACGTTATATTCATATTTCTTGAGGTTTAGCTGGCTTGCTAGAGTTTTTTCTTTCATATTAGATCTTCGCTTTTTTCGAATAAACAGAATTATTCATCAACATAAAATGCTTATCGTGCTTATAAATTTTTGGCAAGGCGTTATATTCATTATCTCTTATAGATTAGACGGGCTGCCAGAGTTTCACATCAGATATTCAAACCTTTGAAATAAATTATAGCCTAAGTATATGTTGCCAAGTAGGTACAAAAAGTAAATAACGAAAAAGTTTCGTCAAAATATGTCTAGTAGTTTTTGCTTGAAACGCAGACAACATACGAATAGACAAAATTTAATATATATATATATATATATTGCGACTGTTAATGTGACTGGTTGTAGTTTCGATCCACTCGAGGAAACGAATTAGGTACTTACTTAAATGTAATTTTCATTTCTTTGTTCTGATAACGAAGCAAAACGCGGCGTTGAGTTCTGCCATTCAAAACGCAATGTCATAATTCGGCGGAAAGTGGGGGACGTAGTGTCTTAACACGTCCCCCTGCCTCCCTGCTGTGTGCGGGATACAGCGTGAAGCTGATTTATTTTATGAGATATTTGATTGCTGATTTATTTTAATTTATAGATAACTTATTAACCCTAAGAAGTTTTAGAATCAGGTGTAGAGTAGTCAACATGTAGATGGCAATCGTTTGAAAATGAGAACAAGGTCAAGTGTTATTATTGTTACTGCTCTAGAAAATGTAAAATACTGTGTTATCAATGATTGTATTAGTAAAATAAAAGAAATATAATAAAAAAAAAAAACAAAAATCCAAGTGCATAAGTATTAAATATCCTGCAAAACTTGCATACCTTGAATTTGTATTAGTTTTTGTTTTTTGTATACATATATATTTATTATACAAAAAAAAATAGTTTTTAGAATTTATAAGCTTTTTTATTAGGATTATAAGACGTCTTGTAACTTATTGTTCCATCGAGGGTGTTAATATCGTATTTCGTATATTTGAACCGTGGGGTATATTTGGAGTCAACTCTTGCTCTCGTAGTCTGTGGTCTGTGGTATCCCTACGTAATAAAGGAATATTAAAGTATAAGATTTATATATGAGTAGTTGTTGAAACAACTTTAAATCGTTATATATCCTAAGCTGTTTGTGAAAATGAATTGTAATTACGTATAAATATACATACATACATATAAATATATATATATATATAAATACGAACATATAAATATATATGTATGTAAATTCTGTATATGTAAACAGAACGATAACCACATGACCCTCTTTTGCACTGCGGAATCGGGTAATACAATAACTCAATGAAAAACAATCGCTCTACATTAAGCTTAGCAAAAAAATAAGGTGTTCTAAATTATTAATTAGAAAATATGTACATATAGATTATATGTGCGAGTATGTATAAATAATGATTTGGAAGGGAGTCTAGCTCTGCCAAGGACACTAAGTAGGTACACAAGTCGAACGTATGGCTTAAATACCTTAACTTAGATGAATATAAAACGAGTGCTCATACCAGTGCAAGCGGCCTTTTCAAATATTGGCGTCCCCTTCGCACTTGGTTAAGTCCTATATATAATACTTTGTTCACATTTTGTTCCGTTTAAATGTCAATGTCGACTTGCGACACTACAGGAAGAGAGTCAGGGCGTGTGCATGATATCGCATGTACAGGCCGTTTGTCTCTTACATCGGCAGCTTCTACAGTCCTTTTGTGAAGGACATTGATCTACACAAGGATCTCATACCTATTAACGACACTAACTATAACATACATTGATCATGGCATTTAAGTCCGGACACTAATGTACATACCAGTGCTTTACTAGCAATCTTATTAAACTTTATACCAGAAGCACCAATGCTCACCTACTTAACGAGAAGAAAAATGAAATGCCTGTGGAAATTTAAATCATCATATATCCTCAATTGTTACTTGTCGATGTGTTGTTGGTCGAATGCAAGTAATAGAATCAATAGGTGCGTTCATCAAGTTCTACATTACTTAATTTATATTTGAGCAATGCTGAGTTTACGCAATCTAACCCGATTATAGGGCGGAAGCCGATTCATGGTAATATATACCTAGCTAGCTAGCCTGCTGGGCGCAGTCAACGGGTGGACTGGGCGGTCCCACTCTGTTTACGACATGAAACGTAGTGAAAGTAAAAAAATATATGTTCTAGAATTTAGTATTGCGTTTGTAGGTAGGTAGGTAGATAGGTAGTTAGGTTCTAATAATTGTTTTCTGAATTCAATTCAAAGTTTGAATAGTTTGCCCTAAATAGTCAATGTGGTGCAATGTTTATGTCTAGAAATATTGTCTTTAACATCTACTATTAAGCAACCGACGAAATAAACTACGAACTATTTAGAGAATTCGAAGTAGTATGTGCGTTAACACTTGTTTTTTGGCTTCGACCGCTACACAAGTATTTATGAAAACGTAAAGTTAAAAAAAGTTTTAAAAAAATATATTATTATGTAGAATCAAATATGTCGGTTAAGCCGTTTCTGAGTTTATCATGCACAAACGCATAGACTAACAGACAAAACAAAAATTATTTTTTTGTCGACAATAGTAGATTTTCTTATGTCTCTCACCTACAGACAGCATATTAGATATATATTATTCAATGCTCTAATAAAATTATGATACTGAAAAACTGTGTAGCCCATCCTGGGCTCCCAGACCTACATTATTTTAGCGAAGCTGACATATTTAAGACTATTCTCAATGTCTCAGTCATCCTCCTAGGCAGAGGTGTACCTTAAGTTGGCGCTACCTCCAAAAGAGCCCCCTTTCAAGTTAGTTAATACGCATACAGTATTAATCCTTAAAACTTCAGCCTTGCTAAAATGACTAGGTCTGGCGGCCCTGGGATCTCAATCTAGATCAAATCCGTGTCGGAAAAGCTCATCAGGAATTCTATATATATTTTAAGCCAACGATAAAAACAATTTTTAACAATTGATAAAGTTAAGTTTGCGGGAGTAGGCCTATGCACTAGCTAATGTGAAATGAACTTTAAGTTTCTAATGATTTTATTTTTGTGTTAGGCCCAAGGTTTGTCATTTTAAGGATTTTTTTTTATTTATATATACTATCAGTTGTTACCACTCGCCAAATTTCATAAATTTAGGACAACGGAAAGTCCTCTGTAGGTCTTGAGTACGCGGCGTTTTACATACTATATGCGGAAGAAACGGAAGTTTTTATATTTTACTAGGAAGTTTATTTTTTTTTTGTAAGCCTGGTGGATATTTTCTGTTAAATTTCAGTTTGATACCTGCACATGATATTGAGATAAATGATCTTGACAATTGAACAAATAGACAAACAGATGTGTAATAAAGTCTAGATAATCTAGAAATAAAGAATTTAGATAATGGATTTCATTAAAATTCTCTTTTTTCGATTTGGAACAATTAAAAATGTAAGAGAATATCAAATAGATAAATAATCATTTACTTAAATTAGGGACAACGACCATTTTCTCTTTTATGACTGACCGTGTTATTTTTTAATAAAGTAGAGAGTTAATTGGCTGTTAAAATAATAGTACGTTTGACCTTTTAATTCCCACAATTTCATTTGTATACTTTCATTATCTTTTTGTAACGGTTCACAAATGTAAATAGGTACCTAATAAAACATTAAATATAAGCAGTAAAATTTATCTGCGAATAGTAATTTTTTACTACTCTAGGCATACACGTAGGAATGGGGGAGGACGGATTAGAGGAGGGGACGGAGAAAGCCAGGATCCTGCAGTGTCCACACTAGATCTTTAACTAACAAAAAATTAAGACTGAAAATTAAAAAAGGAAGACGTTAACACAAAACAATCAGTTCAAAAACAAAGTCAAGTTTGAAGACTGGCACACCTGATGTAAGAGTTAGAAATCCAGTTAATCTATAAGAAATAATGAAATGCCGCCTGAGCAATAGTTGTTCAGCGTGATAGGTATTTTCCATTGTCATATAAAACTAGAGAGTTTTGGAATAGAACGATAAAGAACTGTAATAGTATAAAATAATTGAAAATTGAGGACACTTCAGTTCAATCTCCACCCCAAGGAAATAATTATGTTTTTTTTTTAATTTAAAAAGTCTGCGACCACCGTCGTTATATATAGACACTAAAATAATGTAGTCTAGACTGACTGATTTCCATTAATATCACTCTAATAGAAATTAATTTCAACACTTTTTGGCCTTTATATTACGGATTATATTGGGTAAATCATCTGTGCAATTTTTATATTGTATCGCTAACAAGTGATGGCGGATATAATAGATTGGGTCGTACACAAAAATGTATAATAGCCACAACAATGTGGCAAGTCACTCAAGCAATCGTCTATTAAAATATTGTATATTTTTGATACCTATATTACAAACATTTAAAATAGCAAATAAAGTAAACAAGGCATTTTAAAAGAATTTACAATTTTTTTTTTTAAATAAGACTAAAATATTTTGATTAGAGTTTATATTGAAAGTAAATTTCAAGTGTGCCATGACATCTAAATTATGTAACAGTTTTCAAAAGATTCGTAGTAATTCTTATGTTTTAAACATTGAATATAAAGTTTATCAATACAATTAGAGGCGCCACCCTTGACCCGTTATATCGCAGGTCTTTACATTGAAATACATTAAATAAAATAATGCTCAAAGGCTATATTACTTTTGAAATACGCGCAAGTACATAAATGATTGATATCTCTTCTATGAATAATATTTTTATAATAAACTTCCATTCTTTTCAGCGCTTCCTATTATAGTATTCTATTCTAAACACGTTTAATATAATATTTAATTTAAAATGACCTTCAGGCCTATATAGCCCGACAAGAACTTTGTGAATTATCAGAAAGTGTAAGTTTAATTCTGTGCAAGCCCGGTCACAACACTAGAGTACAGTAAGATCCAGCGCTAAGCTTCATTTACTACACCAGTTCATATACTAAGGAACACAAAGTGACGCCGAACTCCGCATATCGAATATTATGGACACGACTGTACATGCGCAAGATTGACTCGTGACAGTGTTCACGTTCAAAACCTGTGGTAAGCGTATAGAGCTACATGAAGCATGTTTTTCAGTTGTTAGGTATATTTAGTATGTATGTATAATTGCTATTTTTACCCTGGCTGACACTCTATCTCTCATCTCATTTCTCATCTCTCATCTCACCTCTTATCTCATCTGTTCTTTTTATATAATGACGATTTACAAACGGAATAATCACATACTTATTTATAGATCAAATATAAAAATATAATATGTCTATCAAAAATATAATATGTCAACTATCGTTGTGTTAATGTTTGTCGTTGTGTTTATCAGTCTTATAAATCTTTCAGTGTAGGATTACTGTGAAGACGGGAAATGTCAAAGTTGCGCATGTACAGTCGTGAGCATATAATTGAGTTTGCGAATTTTGGCGTCTCTATGTTTCGTTTATAGAGACTAACGTAGTAAATCACACTTAGCGTCGTTTTCAATTGTACTTTAATGATGTGAGCGGGTTCGCGAGGTAGAGGTGCTGTTTGGGTATAAGCCGACAAAAAAGCTTATAGTAAAAAAGTTGTAGAGACCAAACCTATTTGACTTATTTCAATGATATTTACGTCAATTATTTCGCAAAATAATTTACGAAATGACTCGTTCGTTGTAGCCTTATATATGGCACTAAATACATAATATCTCTGACATCAAAATTCATCACAGATGACAATCTTGTAGAATTCTATACCTTGTTTATATTGTTATTTATCTATGGTATAGGTATACAGTGCATAGGTAATACAATAATATTATTTTTTCTCTATATTAAAGGCCAACGCACGTAGAGATTAAGAATCAGGAAAAAATACCGAATCGACATAAAAAAAAATAAACGGAGAAATTTAAAGAATTGATTTGAATGATCCTAAAACACTCATAACGTCTGTAACCGCTGTAAGTTTTTGAGGTATGGTACAGATTACAGATGATAATGTTGTATCAGGTCAGTCAGTTATAGTGCAGTCAAGATATAAACGTTATATAAACAATAAATTAATAATTTACATACTTATTATACTTACAACAAACAAATAAGATAATTAGGAAGGCGTAGAGGAAACAGCATAAAGATATATATATAAAGAATAAAATTCGTCGTCTCGTAAAATTCGTTCGATAAGTATTTGAAACAGTAAACCAAGTTACCTAATATAGGATGAAGACGACACCTTCTGTAGATTGACCTTGGTATGTACAAACAAGCCTTATGATGTTAAAATGGCTATTTGACTTATTCGCTGATACACACAATAAGAGCTAAATTGGTTATAACTTTACGACGTTTATTCATGTTAGCCTTAGAAATTTGATTGGAGAAGTTTGTTCAATGATATGTATCGTGATAATATATATATTTTTTAATTTACACTACAGAAATTCTGTAAATAAATGTTATTTATATATTTATAAAGAGATCAATAGTGGCTCAGAGGCACAAGCGTATGACTATAAACGTGATATATCTATCTCTATTCTATATTTTCATTTCATCACTCTGATATCGAGCGCGGCGTTGAGTTCCTCCACTCAACACTCATTCATTCTTGAATTCGGCGTAAAATACATAAATAAATGCTATTTAATTACTATATAGTTAAAATAAGAGGCCAGAAACTGTTCGGTATTCATAGGTAATTGGCGGGCTCAGTTCAGCTTACGAACGATAAGAATCGTTAGTGTCATAATAATCTCTATTGAGCAAACAAATATTGCGGTGCGAAAGGCGCGCGCGATGCTGTTATAAGTTCAATTCTAAAAGAAATATATTGAAATATATTCTTAGTAATATTTTGTATATATATATATCTACATAAGATAAATATATGTTTTAAAATATATTTATAATAACTACTAAATAATTATATACTGTAATGTTACCTAAATACTATTACATAATAATCAGCTTCACGCTGTGTCCCGCAGGGCAGGCAGAGGGAACCTCTGTGGGCAACGGAGTGTCTTAAGACACTCCCTTGCCCACTTACTGCCGAATTCTGGAGGCATTGCGTGTAGAGTGGCAGAACTTTATCAGTTAAGATGCAGCTTTTTAATGATGAAAGATTTTTTTTAATCGGTCCAGTAGGTTTTGTGTGAAAACAATACATACAAAAATACAAAACTTTCCTCTTTATAATATAGAAAGCCGCATTGAAATCCGTTGCCTACTTTAAAACTTACACGCCTACGAAACTTTGAAGCAACTTTGTTTTTGTATAATAAGATATTTTATAATCATAAAGCACAAAAACTTTATAAATTATTTATAAAATGATATAAATCACTTACAGTTATTTCCGATGATATCATTTAAATAACTATTAAATTATAGGACTATTTCATATTCTAATAAATATTCATATCACAATCAACCTTTTATACAAAAAATAATACAGAATGTAGTGATTCGCTAAAAATAATTTAGCCATATTATTTTTATTTTAGGTTTCAGGTTAACAGATTAAATAAAAATACATATAACTTACTCCTCCTTTTTCTACAAATTATTGCCAAAAGGAGATCGAATACATTTATAATTTATCTAGTTCAGAATTGAATAGTGATTAATTCCAAATAGAGTATCAGATTGCGGACTCGGCGTGCACTAGATGTATAAATAAGCTTTAGAAGTACTAGTCAACATAATATTTGTGGCGTTACATATAAAGCGTGTCTACTGATGCAAGAACAGGTGCCCTAATGGAACATGTATTACATACGTACTTATTTCATATAAAATTTATATATTGCTGTACTCTTATAATGATTTACTTAGAGGCTTAGAGCTAACGTCCAAATATATGTAGCGTAAATATAGCGTCCCTTGTGTTTTATTTATATCACATCGCATACAACTTTTTCTGTGAAAAAATATTATTTTTAGATCATTTCATAAATTAAATTATTATTTCAGATAACCATATTACATATGTATATGTTTATATAATATACTTACATTCTATAATCTAAGTGTGACTGGCAAATTCCTGACAAGATTGACAAAGTTATGAATTAAATCGTCTTTAATTGTTCCTACTGTAATGTAGATGAATTTCAAATTTTTCGGTGTTAATAGAAACATGAGACATAATCCTGTCAGTTATTACATTTTTGTTTTCTTCCATGTGATGTAAGCATAGGAAGGTAGTTTGCGTGATGTGTTTGACCTCGTGACCTTTACAGATATTTCGTTTGTGTCAACTATCTGACAACTGCGTCATTGAACAACACATATATTTATTTATATACTAATATGAATTACTTTCGTGTTCTAATAACTTGATCATTTTAAAAACAATATTTATATATTGAAAACAAAAGTGTATTTGTTCTATTTCTCTTTCTTATTTGATAGTATTTTTGTCAAACAAATTATGTTATATTGATATAACTTATTATTTATAAACGGATATAAAAAAAACTAACATTAAATCTTACCCAAAGTATGGCTCTAAATACAATAGTGAAAACTGCATTTAAATCGGTCGAACTTTTTCCGAGACTAGCGTGCACAAACCACACTTGATAAATGTCCATTAATAGATTTTCTCTTATATCTTCCATGTTACATACGGCGATTAATTACAATTTTTTGTAACTGATCGCCACCTGTAGCGTGAGAAAATTCAAAATTTAAATATATTACATCCATTAAAAGTTATATGTATAGATTTTGAATTTTATTTCCAGTATGGGCTGGCTGGCTTAATAACGGTATTTAACTTAATTTAGGTATATTTATTTTACATTTGTGACGTATTTGTGCGACACATAAGATGTAACAGTTCAACATGGCTCGTTGCGTCACTCCTCAACGGCAGTCGGCAGCGATTGGCATTACGTGCGCCGGATTCAAGGTGATGATAAATCGTTTTGCTTTATATATCGTTAATAAAACTCTTCATATATCATACAATCTATATTAAATGACTTTTATATTAATATTCTTCAGCATGTAATTAATTAATGGGTAGCGCGTTTTGTTTATAGGAATTATTACAAATAAAAAAAATTAACAACATGTATAAGTTACGATATTATTATGTAACGATTGTAGAGATATTTAAAACGGCTCCCTTCACAGTCACACGCTTGTGCCGCTGCGCCACGACTTCCTCAACGCATAATACATTTTTGAATCCAACAAATCATATTTAAGAGACAGTAGATTAATATACATATAGGTACTTAAAAATTATTAATATAATATAAAATTTACATGACAACTATTCAAAAATATAATTATAACTTTTTGATAATTTGCTTTAATGATATGAAAACTCAAAATTTGCGCAATATTAGGTAAGGTATTAAAGGTAATTAGGTAAGGTACTATCCGGTCGATAAATCTTGGAAACTTCATCTATTGGACTAAATGAAAGCTGATGGGAAATATTTAAGATTGTTTAAGATTAGGAAATTATTTGAGAGACTTGTATGAATCTTTTGAAATTTATTTAATGCTTTATTTAATACATGATTTAGATTTTTCTATACTATAAAACTTATATAACAACAAGAAGGAGCATGTGCCCTTTTTCCCCATAACAACCGTATTCTAGATCCAAGTATAACTTATATCGTTATTATGTAAGCTCGCTTCTATTGCTGTTAAAACATTTTTTTAAGAATGATACTATACTTTTTCAATGTCAAAGACCTACCTATGTATCTCGCTATTATCAATGTCATAAATATGTTAAAGATACATCATTTAACGTAACAATAAATAAATTCGAGGCCTTTTTGAGTCCAATATACTTACCTACGATTAAGAATTCTTCGACTGAGACCTTGTACATTTTATTATCTGTAATAATTGTTGCGAACGATCGTAGTGGCCAATAAAAGCACATTCAAACTACCGAGCTGTCGATATCTACCTTCACAAAAATTATGCAATTGTTACTTACCTATTAAGTTCATTTTGCAAATACATAATATTAAATTCAACAATGATTATATGTGCCCAATTCAATATAATATTAATAATAATATTTTTATAAATATAAAATAGAACGTACTATTAGTTTTTTTTCAAATGGCAATTTTTTTTCAAATCATACGACAGTGCAAAGACAAAAATTGTTGTAGTACCAAACTACTTTATAGTTCGCGAGGTTTTAATTGAGCCTTGTTTAAGTGTTCATACATGTATGTGTTAGGTCACTTGCTTGGCAGCGTCACTTAATTAAAAAAAAAAAATTTATTATGGCGTTTGATTTAAGAGTGATACATTATTAACCCCAACGACACATCAGAGGATAGTAAAAATTACATGGATGCAATGTCCTGTGTAAAAGAATTGATAAATTTATTTCATATTAAATTTTCTGTTAATTGAATTTTTACTCTTCTTCTAAAATGATTTATATTAGTTAAGATCGGCTAAGAAAATATTATTTAATTAACGTAACTATTACGATCTATATCCGTTCTCTATAAGTTAGAAAAAAAATTATAACAGCATTGAACAGTTTTTATACTGCATGTCTAATTGCGTAATTTTACGACGTTATTGCCATGACTCGTAACCAGCTACGGGCGAATTAGCGCACGATTGTTTACTTATATTTGTAATTGATAAAAAAATAAATCTCAGATCTTACACAACAGATATATTTTATTAAATTCTTATTGGATATATTTTTTCTATGTTTCTTAGAGACAATATATTATATATATTTATTACTTTATAACGTTCTCAGCTAAAATAAACTTATAGAACATTTGTATTTTTTACATACTTTTACAATTACACTTTTTTCTCAATTACATAAAACTTTTACAATTATAAAATAATTTAAATAAACTTTACATCTGTATATCAGCATAAAATAATATGTAGAAGTCAAAGGTATATTTTATAAAATTGAAATTAAAAAATATACGAAAATAACGTTCCTCCATTCCTTTTAAGGAAATAAAGGAGTCCTTATAAGATCACTTTGTTGTCCGTCTGTCTGTCGGCCTGTCTATCTATCAAGAGCCTTTGTCTGAGGAACACTCGGAGATATCTAATTTAAATTCAAACCCATTCCCATTAATTCATGAAAAAAACGTATTTTTACATTTACTTAAAAAAAGATATCGCCGCTTATATCGCAAGAAACGTGCATTTCATCACTGTTAAGGGAATCAAAATTAATAAGGCACTTCCGTTTGATCTAGAATTATAAAATTTGGCAAACCAGCATATACAGATAGTACCAGTTTAGGGAAAAATCTGAACTCTATACATTTGTGGTTAAATTCTAAAAAAAATGCCTTAAAGGGGGGCATAATTTGATATTAAAGTCGTTAGTTCAAGTGAGGTATAAAATGAAAAGGCTCTGGGTAAGCTAAATTTCAAGTTCGGAAAAAGCTTGCAACTTGCAATTTTTCTACAGAACTCTCGGTGAGCGAAACCGTCTCGCAATTGTTTAATATTATTTATATAATATTATTTATATTTTATTAATTTATGGAAAAGACATTGTATTTAATATACTTTTTTAAAAATACTCACGTCGTTGATAGATTTTCTTTAAATACGTTTATTAACTATCGATACATAGATAGATAGATGTTTTAAATAAATACCTAATTATCGCAAAAATATATATATCTAATACATATATAATATATATTACAGTCGGATACAAATATGAACAATTGCGATTCAAATGACTTGCAGGACGTTATTCATAATAGCTATTACAACCATTGAATTGAAAAGGAAAGTGACATACTTTCGTTTATTGAATTAAAATAACTGAATATAGTTTGTACCTATAGTAGCATAAGCATAAGTTAAGTGAACAATTATTTGAGAAAACGATATTTTTTTGTCTTCAGGCTTCACCAGAGACCAGAGAGAACGGCCTCTTCATTGGTACCTCTTTTTCCTCATGCTGTTACTATTTTGTACGTGATCTTCCAGTATAATCGATACTGCATCTAATGTCAACCTCGGTCTCCCTCTGCATCTCCTATTATCGTTGTCCTCTTTATATTTCTCTTACTGTTTGATCAACCTAGCAGCCGCCTGTGACTTAATTTTTACAAACTTTGTGATCCCTGTCATACTAGTTCCATCAGTTTTTATTAAAATTTAAATTTTAAAATTTTGAGACCTTGCTTGTTGAATGGCAGAATTCAATGCCGTACTTTATCTTACCAGAGGCGGTTTTCATTCGGAATCATAAAATTGGCAGATATTTTCCATTGTCATATAAAAAGAAAAGAAATAGAACATCTGATGAATTACCATAACAGACCAACTAAATTAGGTATAAGAAATAATGAAAACATCTTATTAGAATAATAAATCTTATTACGAAAAAAATGTTCACCGTGACGCATTTTTCATTGACACTTGATTTGAAAATTCCACTCAAGTTAAGTTGCGGGTTGCCACTAGTATTAAAAAGTTATAGTAGGAAGAACTAGCTAAGCACAACTTCTCTTCGTGAATGAAAATATCGTATTTTCATTTGCCACCTGTTGTCGTCGAGAGCTGAACTCAAAATGCTGTGACCACAATGACCACCTGGATTTTCTTCTTTACTCTTATTTATATTTATAGAAAGATATGATAATGTTAAAGTTAACTTTGACTATTTATATCGAGATACATTTTGTTAAGTATTATAGAATATTTTGATAATTAGAATAAACCCAAAATAAATATTTGTTTCAGTTTTAAATCCACTTTATGCTTTTGATATTATTACATATGATGCAATACTTATGCGGCAGGCAGAGAGAGAGAAAGACAATTTTTTCACCGATTTGAAGCGTATCATTACATTTAAGACTAGGGACCCGCTCGTGGATTTGCCTGCTAGATCGAATTTGCCCGATAGAGAATTGTGTCAATTCTCTATTTACTTATCTGAATACTCTCTTGTTCTAATAAAATAATCACTTGAAAGGAAATACTGTTAATCCTAATGAACTATTGGGCTTGCTTATATCTCTCTACCTTTATGTAGTTATGTTTTATGTTTTTTATAATAATTTTGAATAGTGATAAGTGACAAAGGTCTGTGAATGCAAGGTTCATTTGTGCCAGGTTGTATAAAGATTAAAGACTGTGTCAGTAATAGGGCCTTGAAAGTGTCCACACGCCGATGTAGTGAAATATTTTAATAATTTTCATAACACTGACCCGTGCTTACTTAATTTGTGATCGGCGACCAAATTGTATGGTTTTCTGCGCAGGCGTCGCAACGCTGGTCCTTAGGTAAGATTGCAGTTAAATACATAACAATCTTATTGTGATTCTATAAAATGGAGCAGGTCAATTATTATCAAAATTATGCTTTAACGAGTGTTGTACTCGTTTTTAAAATACGGTAATTGCGTACGCTACACATTTTAAAAATATTCAAACTTGATATGATGCAAGTGCGAGATAGTTTTATGATAAAAGCGTCAAGTTAATGCGATGCATGCGTTTATAAATAACGAAGTACTGCCTCTCTATGTTACTTGCTAGTTGGCAATTTTTGTATGTCTTCCTTGACCGCATAAGCGGTGTGACCCTGCAGGCGGTGACGTCGCCGTGTTGGATAAGACTGATGATAACCATCTCGGGTCTATTGTTCAAATTTTTCACAGAACAAGGGCGGAAGGTACAAAAATTATGTTTAAAAGCAAGTAAGCGAACGATACCAGAACCGTTAATTGCATTATTGTAATATCTACTGCCAAGGCCCCTTATGCCTTTAGATAACATAGAGTCCAAATTAAACTATTTTCTCACAAGATTCCTATTTTCGTATTTCTATAAAATATGCTTTGTATAAATATTTGTAATTGACAATACCTACGCTATGATATTTTTCCCACATGCGAAAACGTCAAATTGAAATTCAAGCATTATATTATTAATCTTAATAAGATTCATGATTAATATCTGAAAAGTTTTAATGATTTTAGTCACAATTAACATTTCATATATTTAATATTTTATGGCTCTTAGTTTATAGTTAATATAAAACTAGAACTTATTACTAATACCAATGTGTAGGTAAGTAAAAGCGTGGTGTGTTTTTTTATTTTAAAAATATATAGAGGGAGTCTAGTGTCAAGACACTCTGCTACCCATTTTCCACTGAATTCTGGAGACATTTTGTGTTGAGTGGCAGAACTCACTACTGCTCTTTTTTACGAAACCAGAGCGAAGAATTCAAATTATTAAATATTTCATTTTCTCGAGTGGGGATCGAACCCAGAACCTGTCGCGGTTACAGTCAAACGCTGTAATGCGCCCTGCGCCACGAGCACTGGCCTCAAAAAATATAATTTTGATTGAAACCATAAACAGACGCGTAATATATCTAGTTACTGAGTAGTCAGTAACAATAAATAAACAAACACGCAGTCGCCACAACGAGTCAGGCGCAGATTGATTGACATCAAAATACAGATTATGTACAGTGCGCACACTGACATATTCATGATTATTTATTCGGTTGTTCCGATTTAATGATCTGTGGTCGGCGGCGTGCTCCGAAAATAGAAAGATTAGAGCGACGGCCGACCACCTTGTTACAGTTACAACTGCCACCGCCAGCCTCGGGCGTCGACGCCGATCGACACTGGTTTAAGTACATTAATTACTTTTCAAAGCACTCCTCCAAATCAAAGTGGAACACGGACAACTATTTTGTATAATATGCACATGTTATTATGACCAACTTAGTTGGACGTAATGCTCTAGACGACTTCTAACTAGGGAGCCAGTTCATGTTTTATTTACTCGTAATATGATTGGGACTTATTACTCATGAAATATGCATGAAAAGACGTATGGTATAGGTACAGTATATGTACTTGCATTATCATTCTATCAAACGGACATCGGTTTTTTTTTTTGACTAACTTAAATTAGCTTCACGATTTATCCCTAGCTGGGTAGTCAAAGAGAACTGAACGCCATACGCTACGGTCTCTACATATCTCTTTCGCCTCGTCCACTGTCATCAACCTCTTCATGCATGCCCTCCGGGGGATCCTTATACTTTTTATGTGACCTTAGATACTGTGTTTTCGAAGGTCAAAATTGTTTTTTGGTATTAGTAATTATATTTATTATTTAACTATCGTATTAAAAAGATATTGACTATTTCATGTAGAATACAGCAGTTTACTGTTGGTTTTTTTTCGAGAACTGTACTTTATTTATTTTCTGGGTGCTTTTGAAATTTTAGGTATGCTTTTGTGTTTTAAGGCGCTTCTTTTAAATGTACTTTTGATTTCTTTTTTTGAGTCATAGTCATAGTGCTTTCGGTTTTTTATTTGGTTATTCGTTTCGTGATTCGATCGCCCAAATTCTTGTCATTTCGAAAAACGGAATATTTTATACATCCCGGTGCCATCTATTTTGTATAATATACACATGTTACTATAGACCAATTTAGACGTAATGCTTCTTGTAATGCTTAGACGTAATTTGGGGACACAGACACAAGCGAAATATGGAACTTCTGGCCACGTTAAGTATACTACGAGAGTGCAAATATATAATGCATATTCGATTTTGTTTTTGTGAATAAAAGTCGTATGTTCGATTGACATATTAATAAATAACAGGTATCTCTTTTGGCTTTTTATGATATTCCTTAGCAGTCTGTCGCTGTCTGGTCCTTTATTTCTTAAATTTAAAATGTATACCTAAGCTTATTACATTTAAGTAAACTTTTTTCACACTTTTTTCACTTTTACCGCGACTGAGAGAACCCAGTGCTAGACCCAGTGCTATTCCATCCATTCTAACATCACTGCGTGTTGGGGTTGGTTGATTAATTAAGGATTCAATCGCGGGCATGGTCACATGCGTTAAGTGAAGTGGCCAACATCTTAGCACTAGGTTAAATCTGCCTACCCCGCTATATACGGGATACAGCTTGAAGCTGAAAAGAGAAGTAAAAAATATATGAGAGAAGGTAGGTTATGGGGCCTCTAAAGCCGGACGGCACCTAGTACCGGACAACTCACATATTTCAGCAACTAAGAAAACGAGCAATCTCTATGTCGCAAGAGAAGAAGGAGAGAGAGAAGTATCAATAGTAAATACGGGACAGGAAAATATGTCATCGGTTAAATTTCGTAATAAGACTAAAATATTTAGCCAGTTCAATGATATCTCTTGAAATAAAAATATTTTGGCCAATCTTAACCTATTTCAAATACCTAATTTCAAAATTTTATTTTTCTACTAACATAAAAAAAAAAAAAATTTATAGTGCAAAATCATGTAACCACACCAAAAGCCCAGTATTTTAACAATACTATTGTACTCGTTTCCCTTGTAGCTACAAGACGATTTTGATTGTCGTTTTTACATTTAGTTTGATCATATTTTGCTTTATTCGACAAATTGGATTTCTTGTTAAGTATTTTTATGACGAAACGCACTGAGAGTAATGCGCTATATTGTACAACACTGGGCGGCTCCTTGAGTAATCTTAATACTTTCACCGCGTGAAAAACTGTTGTTTGTGAAAAAATGTGAAAAAATGTTTCCACGTCATTTTCTTCACTAGTTAATATACCTATAATATAAAAAAAAACATCAAATATAAGTCTTAAGTGCTAATTATTATATATTGTGTATAATAAACAATTTATGAAATTTGATTTTATTTCATTTAATTTGATATTATTTGATTTATCTACAATGTATAAATTATAATTAATTCTTAAATATCTGTTAAATAAATAAATCATATGCATAACATTTTTATAAAATAAATGAGTTAACGAGAATTAATAAAAAAAAACGTTTATTTTATGAATCTATGTATATAAACAAAGTAGTATGTATTTATATATTGTACACCCTTTTCAGCCAATGTATTCTCTTCTTTACCCAAAACTTGTCTGATAGAGATCGCTCTCTTAGCCATAAGGCCGTCTGTTGTACTGTTCTAAGTATTAATATATTATATATTATGTATCTTGTCTTTCTATTGTACAATAAAGAGTATTTTTATTTATCATTAATTTAATACAAGCACTTAAATATTGGTTTTCTTTATTCGTCATTGCATCACAAACATTTTGAGTTAATTGTAGTTGTTTTAGTAGTATGTATGTATTGTGTATTTATTGAACTGTTTTTTCTTATATAATTAAATTACATAGTTGAATAATTATAAAATACGTTTCACACGTACAATAAATAAGAAAATAATAATGCGGCCAGTGAAAAATGGCCGAAAACGTGCACACGGCCATCGAGCGGTGGCAACTGGCCGCGCTGGACCGGCCGCAGGCGTGTCAATATATCGTGTGACCGCAGTCCTCAACTGTTCTCATTAACCGCTAATCAGTCGCAGTCAAATATGGACCGTAATGGACTCTCGTTATATATTATAATGTTTGAAGCACCAGTCGAATACGTACTCAATATGAGGTCTGCAACAAATACAATAATTAATCAAACTTATTCATTTTTGCCTTTCATTCAGAATAAGGTTGTAAAAAAATATTTAAGCCTAAACCATCACCTGATGAATGTGTTATGCAATAGTTACGCAATGGTTTTCACTTATCCGTCTATAATATAAGAAAACAGAAGAAAAATGATCTTTACATTGCATATGTTTGCGAAAAAATTATGTACAGAGATGTAAAAACACTAATAGAATGTGAATTTATGGTTTTTTTTAATTTTTATATGTCTGTTTATATATACACGCACATCTTCTAGACTAATAGAGGGACAGCCTGGGCGGAACCTAGGCTACTGTTGATATTGAAAACTTCCAGTCCTCCAGTCCATAATCCAGATAAACTTTAAAAAATATTGAGATGCTGCTTTAACAAAAGAAAAAATAAGAAAATATCATACATTAGCAGTTCCCGTTGACGAATAAAAATGATTGAAAATAGAAGTGTTTGTGGCTACCGCTCAACTAGACTAAGGTTAGTCTTTTAATGCCGCTTTAATACAAGATTTTGTTTTTCTCAAAAATCTATAAAAACATCATAGTTGTTGAGATCACTACAATGTCCCCGAACACGATAAGCCTGCTGTGAGTTGGTGATAAATTTGATATTCTAGGGATTCCAGATATATATATTGCAGTATATTCGACGCTAGTACATATACATAAATATTGGTAGTATATATCTGATGAAAGAGTGAAAATAAATTGTATAGTTAATTACATAATTTTTATCAATAAGTTCAACGTCCTATTTGTTAAGAAAACCACTTTTAAAAACCTGTTCCTTTACTTGGGCTTTGGACAAGCGCATACAAATAAAACATTCGTATAGTACGTAGCATTATAATATATATCTATACCGTTATAATATAATATAAAAGGGGATGCCCTCGTTTGTTCCATTTTTTTTTCACCGAAAAAGACTATAATAGGCTATATTACACAAAAAACAACAATAAAGAAATCGCAGACTGGAGATTTGGAGTAGTCTAATAAAGGGGGAGACAGCGTATTTTTAATTTGAGATATCAATTTAATATATCAGCCTTAAGAATGTTGATAGTTATACAAATATAACAAATATTCACTCTTAACCTTATAACGGGTTAATACGTATTTTATGAAGTTTATATATAGTTGTCAATGTTAAATTACACTAAGATTAGTTTAAATAAGGATACCCTGCTCAATATGCCACAATATCTTTCCGTCAAACCTTAAATGTTGCAAGAATCCAAACAGTTATTTATATGGTTTAGCATATAAATATAAAAATTTAACAAATACGTGTTCCTATTATGGCACTATGATGGCATGAGACAAAATGTAAGCAAAAAAATTCTGCTTCTCAAACTTTTACGCATTATTTTTAAAATTTATTTATGCAAAAGTTTTACTAAAAGCTACTCGACTATGAGGTTAATAATATTAAATATATCTATTATTCAATTATTTATTAGAATTCGGAGAAGTCTGGGGAACTATCATCTAGATTAATAACGAAACTGTCTATTATATGATCAATTTTTTCCATCATTGGCTCTTCTTTTTTACCATTACTATGTTCAATAAGGTAATGTGACGGAACTCGTAATTACAGTATATAATTGTATAATATTTGTATGTCTCAAGTTTGAGAAGTTGGCTTTTGGATTCATTATTTAAATATTATTATTGAAAGTGAAGAAAATAATTTAAAGTCTCTTTGGTACCGTAAAACGGGGTGGGGGGTTTTCACTCCGTTTATAACATATTTAAATTTTAAATTAAAATGTTCCAATCTTCGGTTGACCTTCGAAAACTCAGTATCTAAGATACTGGAGGAAGGTCACGTAAAAAGCATGAGGACCCTCCGGAGGGCATGCAGAGGTTGATGAATTTTATTATATGTATAGATCTTGTTTCTAAAGGTTCTCTCTTATATGTTATGTACCTAGTCAATATCCATAATCCTTTGTAATTTGTTCATCATAGAGACTATACATGTAAAATTGTACATTATAAATTTCAATAATATGGACTATTTTATGACACGCAGCTGCTATTAGGTTACATATATTGAAGTTATTATTAAGACGAAAAATGTTTGAATCCAACAATTATGTTTCCAGCTTTCGTTATATAAAACACATAACAGTAAATAAAAAAGAGGCCCTCATTCGCACGCATTTTCTCACGTTTTTCTGTATTACTTCATTTTGCATACTTTTATCTAAGACCGGTTGTTATGAAGTTAATTAAAAGTATCAACATTTTTCATTCAACATTGTGATAATTACTGAAAGTATAATATTTATGTAGGTAATTGATGAACGCTTGTCTCTTGCCACTTTAAGCTAGATCATATATAGTCATAACACAATAAGACTGCATGGCAGCTTGTAGCGAGCTGATAGGACAGTCGCCACGTATGATATGAACACTCGTAGTTGGCAAATGAGCCGTACGAATGAACAGTACTGAGTACCTGATGAGGCCACGAACCTGATACTACCCCCTGAACTCCAGTGAGAACATCTTCACCTAAACGGAGACATTCCAAGGTCGCTCACGCATGCCATTACGATGCTTCAACGGAAAGCCCGCCTATTGATTGCCCGAGCCCGCCGCATGATTTTTTTCTGGGGTCCGGCAGCCTCGATGACTTGCAACAGATGCCCCGACTCTTCTACAGTAGTTTATCCGGGGTGAGGGGAGTTAAAGATGCGCTACTGCCTTTACCTACTCCCTGGCCTCCAATGGCGGAAGGAATGAAAATGTAAATTTAAATAAATAATTTCATTTTCTCGAGTGAGGATCTCGAATCCACAACCAGCCGCGCTTACAATCACACTTTGTGCCCCTGCGCCACGACTGGTCACTTGGAACTTATATGTTACTGAGCGTTACGAGGACTTTCTGCTAACGTCAGAATATTAAAAGTATAGAATTACTAATTTTTAATCCTCGACAAATGCTGAGAGGTTGTTACAAGTGTGAGGTGTAGTATTTATGTGTCTGTGGCGTCATACCTCCCAAACGGATGAAACGATTATGACTTATTGTGTGTTTAGCTGTTTAAACATTATCAGCTCTTTTCTTTTTTGCTTGTTTGCATTTTCTTTGTTGTTTGCTTACATTTTACAGGATGTTCTTATTTTGCTTCATTTTATACTTTAATTTGCACATTGACAAAACCGATGGACAACAAAGTCTCGCAACAAATCCTCTGTTTTTGTTTTTTTTCGGATTACGTTTTTTTTTTTGAGGCACTGAACCCTGACACAGTACAATTCATTGTTATACATCTGTTGAGAACTTCACTGAGTTAGAGTGACATTAAAAAAAAATACTTTTTTACGTTTTTTTCAATAATAATAATCGTCAAGCATCAAAACTGTATACTGAAATGTTTCTAGAACGTTCTTGTCCTAGTATATTTATGTGATATTGATTGCAGCCATGTTTTAGTCGCATGTTATTAATGATGTGTTGCGTAAATACCTTTCCCCGAGCGCGATGGCGGATGCCTGCACTGACGTTGGCACAGACCAACGGATGCCAGTCAAACTTAACTATACAAAACTCTAACTGATACATTAGACACAAAAAAAATTTGCACGTATATATATTATATAATATATATATGCATAGTATACATCCAGCAAAAGGTAAAATATAATATATATTTTTTAAATTTCTTCAAATTAATACTAAATTAGCACTGTAGTAAATAGATATATAAATTATATAGACTTGCGGTCTGCCCGCTGTTTCGCCCGATCTCGCGGTAATACCTCGATAAAAAGTAAGGTAAGGTATCACAGCCAGAAAGGCAGGTAAAAAATATATAATTGTTTGTTTGTCTTTTGTTATCATATAATTTTTTTTTTTAGTGGAGCCTTTTTTTTTAATGGAGATTAAACCCATAAGTGTTTGTGACTTATGAGCTTAAGGCGTGTACAGTACAAAGTACTGCGATGACATCTTTTAAGGATTCCGTACCTCAAGGGGAACTATCGGAACTCCTTAAAGGTTCGCTTTGTTCTCGTGTATACGTCTGTCAAGACCATTTATCTCGTGATCACGGGAATGTATCAAGCTGAAATTATGCATTTTGTATGAAATTCGTATAGGGTACTTCCCGTGAACCTTTATGAAATTCGTCAAGGATTAAGAGCTTCAATTAAAGGAAAAAGTTAAAAAGGAACGGAAGGACGGATAGGAAAAAAATCAATTAAAGGAAAGTACTCAAAAATAGGGCGCGGAAAGACTGATATTTTTATATAAACGTTTCCTTACCTTTACCTATTATACAGTCAATTGGATGAATACTGTAGACATTTCTTAGTAAAACTGTTACTTTAGACTGTATATAGCAAAGTATGTATATAGAAAAAATATATATTTTATTTTGTAATAGAAGTGAATCTAAAATACCCGAATACTAGTTGAATAGTGCACCAGATGGACGGAGAGAACAAGGCAGACCAAAATTCAGGTGGTTGGATGGAGTTGAGCAAAATTGGAACTTTGGAACTCTGGGCATAAAAAATTGGAAGAAGAAAGCCAGGAATAGAGCAGAATGGAGGGATATTCTTGACCAGGCCAAGACACACACGCGGCTGTAGTACTTTTGATGATGATGATGGAACCTAGTGTTAAGACACTCCGTTCCCCACTTTCTGCCGAATTCTGGAAAGCCAGAACTCAACGCGTTACATTTCTATAAATTATTAGTTTATTTTTACTTTACATTCAGTGTTTGAAATTTGACAATAATATTTTAAAAAATATTTAATGAATTTTGATTATTCAGATTTCAGTAACGGTTCGGGCCTATTTTAAACCGTTTATAAATGAATATATGTTTTTTTTATTTAATTCATTTATGTAAAATTTCATAAGAAAGTCCTTCTGTAAATGAATGTGAAATGCCTTGAGAATTGATTTGTTGATTTATGTAATCAAGAGATAAAAACGAAACGTGTCTAATTACCAAGCTCTACGTGCTATAAATTTTTCTGCTTTTAGCATACGAATAGAGTTACCTAACCTATGATGGCTATAGTTATACTGCTATGAGTATACTATATCCTATTCAGGGAGCCCTGAGATTAAAGGTAAATATACCAGAACAATGTTACTTATAAAGTAAGTAATCATGATTTATAGATTAATATTATTATTAATATGTTTTATAAAAATAACTATATAAATAATACTATATTACAATGTCTAAATTATTTTGTTTAAATATACTAATAGACTAGTTGCCATCTTTTTGCAAGATTTATTTTTATTGTATTTATTACGAGAAGAGGTTTTTAGATAACATAACAACGATATAACTAGCTACTAGCAACATATATGGGAAGATATTCACTACAAAAATTGAAGAGAAATAAATAAGCAAAATAAAAGTTTTTGAAACTTTGTTTACATTTCTTCTGTAGCCAAAATGAATGGACTGTAATAAATATTACAAGTATAAATTATTATTATAAATATAAATTATTATTACAAATATAAAATTATTTTACTTGGACAAATAATTTCATTTGTTTAATAGTTTAATTTATGTTTGTAATATAGATACGATTAATTATTACAATAATGTAGTTGCTCAGTATTACTTTTGAAAATAATCTTTTTATTTTGTACACTTGACTTGTTGAATTAAGAGAGTGTGAAATACATCAAATGTGTACCGAAATTGTAAAGTCTTGGTTTCATTTCTAACACTTCTATATATTTTTTCGTTTATTTATATTTTATTCTATCTTAAACCTGCGTTTCGCTCTTGTTGTCAAATGGAAATAACTAGGAGTTAGGTGGTCAAAAGACTCTAAGCGCAGATACATACAATACGATTATCGTCATGAAATATCTCCGTGGTTTAAGCCCGTCCACGGCCACGCGTCTTGGACTTGTTCTGGTTTTTGTGCAATTGATGTTGAAAATCAGGGGAGGTCCCAGACGATTGGCGAGGTGCACTGGAGGAAGGTCATGTAAAAAGCATTAGATCTCCCCCGAGGCATGCATTGATGACAGTGGACTAGGCAAAAGGGGTATGTAGAGACCGTAGAGTTTGGCGCTCCGTTCTCTCTCACTACCCCGCTAGGGATAAAGCGGGAAGATAAGTTAAGTTTAAACGTCAAAATGTAATAGACAGACAGACCGACTTATTTTTGCGTTTATATTATTGCTAAAGTAACAAAAATTGTAAGTATTTTATATTAAAGTAACTGACACTAGTAATATTATAAGTAATCATTTTAGAATTACCAAACGCCGTCCGGTTTGTTAAAGTCACATACATATATTATATGTTCATAAGATAATTAAAATGACTCAATTTGGTCTCGGGCAGGATAATTTCTATGTTCTACTTTTCATTAAGCAACGGTCTTGCGTAAAATAAACTTTATTTTATTATTATATATATATATTTAAGTAAATTCTCCATTATGCAAAGTTTAATATCGCCACAATTTCTATTTAATAATATTGTAAATAGATTTCTGTATCACTTTTAGTTGTCTGCTGTGAAAGCGGGTTCGAATTCCCATAGGTTAGGAGCTGTATATATATAGCAAGAAAATAACAAGATTGCGTAATTTTTCTCTTGATCTGCCTATGTATCAGCGTCTAGCGTCATAGAATTGTTGACAATTTTTTTTTTTCATTTTAGAACAATAATTGTGAGCTTTTAAGCAAGTAAACTGTAGTATACTATATACTACACTATACTAGTATGATATATGTTTAAAAATAGCTACCGCAGTCTTCAGATATTAATCTAATAGAAAATTATGATGATATGTGTAAAAGATTTGATAGTAAACCCCTTGTTTTTTTCGGATTATTTTGATAAGTCGAATAATTTGTTCGAAATTTTTGCTTAATAATTTTTATTAAGATAAAGTTTGCAATACATATCTAATATTAATACTTTATTTTGAAGTGACCACTTAATTTTGTCCTTGTAGAAATTTGACTTACTTTCAAAATTATTGTAAAAGCTTAAAAAAAATTATAACGTCTGTTATTTTTAGAAACAATGTTTTTAAAAACAGAAAATATAGTGATTTTAAATTTCTTCAGATATGAAAGAGAAGAAAATCACTTTTTCTCTTATTTCTTCCGTGGACTGTGCATACATAGACTAACAAACACGTTACCATCCTTAGCGTCCCGCAGTCGGATAAAAAATATGCCTTATGATTTTTATTTCTCTATAATATTGCAAATTAACACATTTAAGCAAAGGATATAAGAATAAATTAATACTAGTAATATATATATATAGATTTTATAAGAGTGACAACTATTATTATATAGAGAACATTATCTTCCGAAAGTTGGATAACAAATAATGGCTTGGATTGCGCGGTCGCAATCGGAGTGATGGCGATACAATACAGAGACCCTGAGCCACATTCGGCTCGTTAACGCACGACCAGTGCCGCCGTCTCGTGGACGATATCACTTCACTTTGTTAAAGGTAAATATAAACAATATTTGATGGTAAATAAATAAATAAATAAATTTATATTTACCGTCAAATATTGTTTATATTGTATTAACATAATAAATAAATAACTTTATATATTAATATACACAGCATATATCATTTCTTAAAAATTAAAAGCGTTATAATATTTTAATAACGGTTTTACTTGAAGTGATAGGTCATAAATTTGCACTATCTAACTTATATGTCCATATTGTTGTGGCTAATATACGAGTTTATCTATTATATATTGTAACCAAAGTAGAAATTTTAATATATATTTTAATTATTTTATATTATAAATACAGTTTGCGGCGCTATATCTGTGTTCGATTAAATGTTTCAAGTCACTTCACATTACAAGCAGTCCATATAATTTTAAATCAGATTTGCGTAATGGTTGGCGAGCTGAACCTTACAGAGACCTGTTATTTGCGCTTGCAGCAAGTGACAGTAATATCGTAAGGAAGGAAATATTAACCAAGTCAAATTGTTGTTTATCTGAATGAGATTTATTTTAATTAAATAATTTTATTGGTCGTAAAATTTCGTTGGTAGGCAAGCCCGTTGTGGCACAGTAGCACAAATGTGTGACTGTAAAGACAACGGTTGTGGATTCGATTTCCAGTAGGTGATTGATTGAATAATTAATATTTTTAATGTTTTCTTTTACTCGCTCTGGTAACAAGACAGTGCGTGGATTAAAAATTCTACAGAAAGTGACTTTACCCTTTACGCTTCCCTCTGCCTACTCCGCTTTATGTGGGATACAGCGTGAAGCAATAATTTATTTATCTATTTTATTGAAATTTCATTGGTCTAACAAAATTACTTAATAAGAAAAATATTGTCTAATGTTACAACGAAGAGAATGATTATATGAGATACTAGCGGACTTGCGCAGCTTTACCCGCTTAAACTATATGAATATTTATTTATTACTAGCTTATTTTTTATATCTTTTCTCTCTTTGAGTATTTTAGTATAGAATATAATATCTGTATTAGAATAACTAGATGATTTTGTGGGGGTTGGCGTTAACGCTTGCAACGCCGTTTTAACTAACTAAAGCTGCCATTCTCGTACTAAACTATGATTTATACTTTTATTAGTTACAATAAAGAATTTGTAATTGTTTAATATGTGGCTCCACAAGCCCCTCTCCACATGAATGAAAGGAGATGATGATCTTCAAAAGGCTGAACGTATTTTCGTGAATCATGTCTCTCGCTTAGTCACCTTTCCAACAAAAAAAGTAAATCAAAATCGGAACATCTGTTTAGGAGCCATGATGCCACAGACCGCCATTGAAATATCTCATTATTTTAAAATTGTTTGAAAAAATATTAAAATTATTTATTATTGTTACAGGGAACAATACATTTTTAATGTATTCGAAGTGATCGTTAGTACGCTGGAAACGAAGTTACAGAGGATTGAAAACCTTGACAAGGCAGTGGAACATCTCATGAGAAGAGTAGAAGCTTTGGATTCAAGAGTCAATGATAATATTCATAAAACCGACGCCATCATATCTAAATTAGGAAATTTAGACTTTAAACTATTTAGCCAGTTAGGTCAAAGTGAAGAAGATGTTGTAACTGAAAATATCAACAAAAAAAGTGAAAATAAACTTAGTAATGCACAATTACTGGACAAGAAATTAGAATCATTAGATCAGAAAGTATCGGATATAGATTCTAAGTTAGTTGGAATAAAAACGCAAATAGATACAAATTTTTTGCCAGTCGACGATATTAATGCGGAAGCCAGTGAAAAGAAGCCTGTTAATCTAAATGTAATAGAAATTGCAAAGGGGCTTAATTCAGAAGTGGTAAATGAAATCACCAAAAAAGTTGATCAGCTAAGATCATCAATGTCAACAGTTGATCGGAAACTTCAATTTCACATAAATCTGGTGTCCGAAAATTTAGGAAAAGTTCTTTATATGATGGCAGATGTACATGCTGCTATAGTAGAGCCCGAATCTGCCTCGATAAATGTTAATAACTTATTCAAAAACCGTACAGCATCTAGCACTCCTGCTCCTTTATCTAAATCTAGTAAAATTGACAATCTTGTTAATAAAATAATTCCTATGATGAGTGTTTCGGAAAAAATGGATGAAGTCTGGGATGTGGTAGTCGGTACAAAGAGTTCGGTTGATGATCTAGTCCCTAAATCTGATGAACTTCTAACACAAACTCAACGACAAGAACGAGCAATTGGCCAAATTCATAACGATTTACGTGTGAAAACAAATCTTATTATTGAAAACTTAGACATGGTAGAGAAGCGTTTGAAAAAACAAGAAGATGATGTGGCAACTCTCGCGCAGCGACCAGTTCCAGCTGAACTGCTTTTGGATCCCACAATAGACAGACTTGTAGAATATGCACCGAACAGATACAGAGTGGATGAGCCTTCAACCGATCCTATAACCACAGTTGCCTATACTACGCCTGCGACTTCAACTGCTAATAACAGGTGAAAAATTTTCTAAATGTAAAGCTTTTGATTTTTTGCGAATGTTTTTCTATTGCGACGATATCTATTATAATACAAATCAGCGCGCTGCGAAGTTACTATAATTACTTTTAAAATATTTTTAAATGTCATATTAAATGTTATTAACGTGTTCTATCTGTAATATATATTTATCAAGGTGCATGTAAAGTCTAATAATTATATCACATTCAGCCCGAGCATCCCGAGCAATTCGAGTTCAACGAGTGCTACCGTGACAGTGACGCCCACCAGCACGGGCAGCAGCGCGGGCCCCACCAGCCCGCGCCCCGCGACCCGCAAAGGTGGCATCATCTTCCCTAGTGTAAAGAACAAACCCATAATTGGCAACAACACCTTTGCATCGGAGATTGTCGCGAACTATAAAGATGTTAAGGTAAGTGTGAAATATAAATATCATTAAGATAAATTAATAATTGGCAAAAGTGAATTTTAAAATTATTCTATTAATGTAAGGCTATGCGAATACGCTGTGTTGCATTGTTATATTGGACTGAGATATATATTATACATATATAATTATATACGTAAAAATTTCTTTATTTCAGCTAAAAATATGTTAATTAAACTTGCTAGCGTATTATTTTATAATTAAACCACAACTTTTCCATAATTAATAGTTCAGTAAATATAGAATGAACTTACCTACGTGTAAATACCAATATTCGCTTTGCGCTACTTGAGAATTTCCATGTATCTAGTCTAATGCCTAGTCAGATGGAAGAAACACTTTGTTTAATCTACAAACAGTCCGCCGAGTCCCCTTTTACATTTATATGTTATTATACTACTATAATACTACTCAAAAGTCACGACAACGTTATTTGTATACGTCTGGATTTATTTAATTCATAAATAACTAGTACACATTTAAGTAATTTATTACAGCTATCATTTTCCCGCATTTGCATAAAGTTAACGTAATATAATAATTAATAATTCAAATATGCAATCTTTCTAATGCTATTGAATTTATCTAAATTTGATATAAGGTATAAATATGTCAAATAAACATTAACCCACGTCGGTCGTTTCATATGAAACGGTGTTATTTTGTCGGAATTTTAATCAATGCCGTTTGCTAGTTTGCTATACTCGTACTGTAAGCGGCACATTCCAAATCTGTTCACCTGCAGCGAGTACCTACTGCAATATTCTGTCTAGAGATATCCATTCACTCGACCACATCCTGGTAACCACTGTAAAATGAATAATTAAAACAGAAACAACTAATTTAATACACTTGCCTATTGCCCCAATCCTCTCGCTAGCCAATCTATTGACCAATCTTAATGCGTATCATATTTAGAATATTATTTGAATTCAATATAATTATATCTACAGTATGTATTTAATAGTTATATGATTATTCTGTATACATAATACATTTGGTTGATTTGTAGTATAGTTTATATATATATAATATATATATATATTAATTGAAAAAACTTTTCAAGTGCAAGTTGTGTGGGTAAACAGGATCGTAATCTGTAAAAAGTAACGTAAAAACTTAAATTAGCATATGCAATCTTTTTGTATGAAAAGATAAGCTACAAAAATTTAAGGTTTAAATGTTTCTTCCACTATTTTGATTTTTACTTTTGTTTGTAATATAAGTACACTATTCGCTAACAAAAGTCTATCAAAATTGTAGGTTCACACTCTTCATCATTACCGTATCTACTCAACACACAAAGTGGAGACATTGAATTCGGCGGAAAGTGAGCAACACATGTGCCTTAATGGGAACGGAGTGTCTTAACACTAAGTTCCCAGATTTCCTCTGCCTACCCTGCTACGTGCAAGATACAGCATGAAGCTAAAATTTCTTAATTCTAGGTCAACCGAAAATACCCTATTCATTTGGATGCCCTTTATATTATTGAAATATGCGTTTTTTACGACAAAAACGGCCTTATATGTATTTTTTAAGTAAATGTAGAAATAAATTTTTTTACGAAATAATGGGGGCGTAGATCTAAGTTGATAATTATGGTTTGGATTTCAACTCAAAATCTCTAAGCGATCCTGAGATAAGTGCTCTTGACAAACGGACAACAAAGTGGTTTATATAAGGGTTCCTTTTTTCCTTAAAAGGTATGGAATCCTAAAAATTATGAAGGGAATCTTAAAATCATTTTTAATATTTATTCATAATTTATTTTCATTTTGACAATATGGCGTCTAGTTGTTATGTGATAAATTTTAATTATTGCTATATGACACTAAAAACTCTCTCATCTTATTGACAACTAGCTATAAGGCTAAGATGGATAAATTAAAGTAAGAATCTGCAAAATCGGTCTACTGGTTATGTGTGAGTAAGTTTTAATGAATGACAATTGCTATTTATTATATACAACAATTACTTATATACAAAAATTAATTAATTAACCTACTGACGCTACTTGATATTATCGAGTTAAAAATAATAGGTGTATTATAAAATCCAATGTAGTATACATTGTCATGTTATATAACTAGCGTGTTATATACAATTTTACTGAATTCCGAAGCGAGTTTAATATATGTAGGTATTGAAAATGGAGCTACAAGCAGTGTGCCAAGAACCGAGCACAAGGAAAGTTGATATCGTTACGTAAATCTGGTTCGTTCTCAATATACTTATTTAGTTCAAAGTTTAGTGCTTTTCGCGACTGTCAAAGCGAAAAGCCGTTCCCGCCGAGATACTGTTACCACTCATTACAGCATTATTGTTGACATATTGAACTTACAAGTTATGTATTATATTATTATGTAGAGTCAAGACGTTTTGTGGCCCTAAGGTTTAAAATATTCAAACAATCTATTCATATTCATAATAGTTTTAATATTGTAACTTGCCCTAAGTTCAATATTGAAAATATTGGGAATGTAAAATAGATTGAGTTTTCTTTTATCCTCTTTCGCATCATGCGAGATTCATCACACGAATAATTTAGAGTGTCAGATACTGGAACTTTATAGAGGTGTAAATTAAAAATCTCACTTAAACTTCATAACATAGACTTCAAATTAACTATATTAATAAATTTTAAAAATTAATAAACTAAATTAACCGGCAAAATATACAAGCGTGTATACGCCAGAAGAATGAAGAAGATCATGCTGACTTGATCTCTGATGCTGATCTCTTTAAAACTGACAAGTGCACGTTGGACTCGACCACCGGGAGTTCCGTATTAAATTTTATTTTTGTAGATCAACAGGAAGTTCCACTTATATAAGTTGGCAAATTTAAGTAAGTTTCTCACTGAAAAAAAGTTATAGTATAAAAAGTTAAAAGTCATATTGGTAATTCATTTAGTACAAAGTGCATAAGCCCCCAAATTGGGTTTGTCTGCTTTATAAATTTACTTCTCTTTAACCTGCAATCATGAAATCAGTACAGAATCGTCAGTGCGCGTATCTGACGCGCACTATATCGGCATTTATATATTATTAATTGCATCAATCTAACATCGCAGTTTACACATGTGCATGTCACTATCGATATTCAAGACTTTAATAAAATTTAAAATTAATGAATAACAAGAGTAAAGAATAGAACTGAGAAGACTGATCTATTTCTGTGAAACAATTTCACGCCACAATGAGCTAACACGAAAACAAAACACACCCCTATAACTACGTCTACGTGCAGTACGTTAGAATTTGCACGATCGAGATTAAGGCCGTTCAAAACGTGCACTACTAGTTTGTAAAAATGATATAATACCAAATTTTTCACTCGTTTTTAAATCCATTGGGTAATTAGTAATTATATGATTATCTATTATGTCCTCTTTGACTGAATTCTCCGTACAATAGATACTCCAAAAGGTTTTAAATTTTATTGGTATACATTGATTTATGTCACACAGTGTTTTAAAATTATATATTATATAAACAACAACTATTAAAATCTTTCTTATATTAGATATATTTCTGGGAAAATGGGGAGGTTTCCTCTGCCTACCTTGTTGTATGCGGGATACAGCGTGAAACCGTTTGGATTTATTATTATATTTTTTTTAGTTTTAAGAAGCACATTCACATTTTGCTACGAAAAAATGTATAAGCGAAAATTTTTATTGTTTATAAATTACCAAAATATCAACAGAAAATTTTGCTATCTACAATATTTTTTATTATCCTTCCAGGGTTACTCTTGTGTTGATCTGTTAAATGCCGGCATGCGAGAATCTGGCGTTTACTACTTACAGATACGAGGCACCACCTACTGGTTCCTGAAAGTGTACTGCGAACAAAACGTCGCTGACGGTGGATGGACGGTACGCAAATTTATTTATTAAAGCGACAAACTTTTACCCTGTTAGTGCCTTGTTTCTCATAACCTATTTTTATAATAACACTAATAGTTAGCGTTTGTGAAACTACACAGCTAACAACTATAAAACAACAAATTTCTTTGAAACAGATTGCAAAATTTTTAATCTAACTTTTTGCGAAATTTTAGATGCAATTATAAAATATAAATAAATAAATAAATAAATACAAGGTTGTCAGCAGAAAAAATAATTAACTTATAACAGAAATGTCCCAATATTTTTATCCGGGTGTCGATTTCTATTATACCAACTTAAAAGGTTCTTTTTTTAATCAATAATAAGTATTCTTATTATTGATTAAAAGTTTAATAAGAATTTTATTAAACTAAGATAAAAATTCCTCAATATTCTTGTTAAAATCGTTCGCTTTAACAACGTGGTTATTTTTTATTACATGACGGGCCTATTATAAACTTCTTCACTAAATAGACTCTCCTAAGTCATAAGATTTTCAATAGATTTTTAATAGAAAATAAAATGACATCATTCTAAATCCAATATGTTATAGTACTATTCAAGTTTTCTGTGCTTTCATATAATGAAGGGGTTCGGAAAACTGAGAATAAAATAAGAAAAAAAAAATAGATTTTAAAAAAAATCTAATTTTTAAATTCGATTGATTATTGATTACTGTTATAAAATTAGCTCTTATCCTTCTAAACGCTCTGGGAGGGTCGGCGAAAATGTCTTCAGCACTAGTGGGACCAAAATGGGAAAAACAGAAATATCAACACAAAAGAACAGAAAGATGACGCGAAACGCCATGATCTCAACGAAAGGCGTGATCACGACAATAGGGTAACTCCGTACTCAACGACAGTTATAACTTCATCGTCCATATGGACGGTATATCAGTTTAGCTATACCAAGTTATAACTGTTATAGTCTATATAGACTATAACAGTTATAACTTGGTCTATAGTCTATATAGACTTCGGTAAAAACGGTGTTGTTGCTGTCGTCTACGACGTTACCTACTTAAGCTTCCCGTATTGAAGAGCTGGACTGTTCCAAATTAATCGGCGATCGACCTTGCAGCAATGATGCGTTGAATGATATGAACAAACTGGGAAGCCTAGCCAGCGGTGGTCATTTAGAAATAAAAAATAAATTAAAAGCATAAAATCGTTTTTTCGAAAAAGCTTTTATTTAAACGCTCTAAAAAGGAGAAAATAAAAATTTTATTTTTACTATAAACTCATAACCTTATTATACACAGTTTATATGTTCATAAAAGCTTGTCGTTCGATTTACTTGTGTAAATGAACTACTTAACCAGTAGTACTAATTTAATTATGTAAAATCTGCTAAGTTTAAAATTCCTAAGTTTCCATTTAATTAAATATTGATAAACGCGACAATTAATAAATTAATAATAACTAAAGGAAATTCTCTAATATTATTAGAAAAAGTACATAACTAATTGAAATGAACAAAAATTATAATAAAGAAAAGTATTACT
This sequence comes from Heliconius aoede, assembly GCA_037355905.1. Classification (NCBI taxonomy): domain Eukaryota; kingdom Metazoa; phylum Arthropoda; class Insecta; order Lepidoptera; family Nymphalidae; genus Heliconius; species Heliconius aoede. Next base: position 198,886 of record JBAIZZ010000369.1, on the reverse strand, counting down.
ACAACAACTAAGCAAAACCAGATACATTTTAACACAGAAACACAGAAAAGTATTGAAATTAAAAGTGACACGAAATATAATCTATATTATAATAAAACAGAAAAATTAAATTATTAATGCCTATGCAAATATATGGATATATGACGCCATGATTTATGATTTTTTGCGTAATTTTAAACGTTTACATAGCCCATGACCGGTCTATTCGGTATTTTAAAAAACTTTGATGTCTTATAAAATATCCATTTCTGTGATATATTATGTGCTGTGGCTGCGGCTATATACCATTACGGTGTATTTCTTTAGTCAGCCCTTTTTCACCAAATAACAATAACAATGAACGCCATAGAACCGCGAGCGCTGCAGGGAGAGCAAATATATATGCAAGTACATCGTATTACGAAATATTCAATTTCGTTCGTTCTAATAAAATTCCACGATACCGTACCTATCTCTTATATATAAGTCACAATAAGGCATTTTAGGCACAAAAAATAATTGATAATTGCAATCCCGCAATGCAAGCAATGTTTCCGTTGCGTTGATCGTTTCTTACGACAACTTCTTCAACAAAAAATAAATAAATAATATAAAATATAATGCAGGTAATTCATCGACGTGATGACTATGGGATACCAGCGGAGAATTTCAATAAAGACTGGAGTGACTACAAAAACGGATTTGGTGATCCCAGCAAAGAGTTCTGGTTAGGCAATGAGAACATTTATATGTTGACTAATAATGACGACTATATGTTAAGAGTCGAGCTGGAGGACTTTGATGGTAATAAAAGGTATAAGCAAACTATTTATATTTAGTTAATATTATAATTAAATACTTATTTGTAAAATATGAAGGTGTTGGTCAATTATTTAATACTTAAAATATAAATTCATTTGTATATTTTTAACCCCTGACGTAAAAGAGCCTGATTTTTCGGTACGTGACTTTTTTTTGTTAGTTTAAATGTCTTATTTATATATTTTTATGTATACCAGAGAAAATAGTAATAATCAACTCTTATACCTAATTGAAGATTTTTAGGGGGAAAAGGTATACAAGCAGAAAAAAATATCTTTTTAGCAATTTTAATAAATTTTTCTCCTTATGTGTACGCACAGGTATGCACAATATTCGCACTTCAAAATATATTCAGAAGCGGAATATTACAAATTGGAAATAGATGGATACGAAGGCAACGCAGGTGACTCTCTGAATGACCCTTGGTACGGGTCTAACAATAGTCCCTTTTCAACTTATAACAGGTAAATGAACAAGAAAAGAAATAATTTATTTATTTGTAAAAAAATTACTGCAATACAATATATGGGTGTTTTGTCAGCACCGCTTTAAATGAAACCAGTTTTGACTACTCTATAAAAGCCTAATGCAATAAAAAAACCCCAAAAATGAATGAGGAATGGGTTTGAAATATTTTACCCTATATGCTATTCCCGTAAAAGGAGCACTGACGCTTCCACCCTGTATATAAGTATAAAAACGATACTTTGGTTTGCTAAAGTTATATTGAGAAAGTTGTTCGAGGCTGCGTGTTGAGTGACTGATCTCAACACCGCGTTTTGAGCTTGTTAGAAGAGCATATTTTAATATTAATATTAATAGATACTGTTAAAAATAGTCTACTAATAATAATAGGTACTGTTAAGTAAATTATATTGTGATTACAGAGACAACGACAGATCCTCGTTGAATTGCGCGTCTATGTTGAAGGGCGGTTGGTGGTGGAAATCATGTGGACGCGGCTTAAACGGTCTCTATCTGCACGACCCTCAAGATCTTACAGCACGACAAGGTATGTTGAATATATTCTACTATATGCAAAACGTGTTATTTTGTATTTGGGAGTCGTGGACGGTAGTGATCACTTACTATCAGATGACCCGAACGCCCGTTTGCCTTGTCCTTTTCCATAAAAAAAAAATTAAAAAATAACAATGCTTTGTTTTACAGGTATAGTGTGGTTCCGCTGGCGTGGCTGGGACTATACACTAAAAAGAGCTTCAATGATGATCAAACCTAAAGGACTTCAGCCCAACACATGAAGATAAAGGAAAATTTCTTAAAATTTAATCTTATTTGGCCTCTGTTCAATTGTTACGTGGATTTTGGACATAAAAAACTTAAGAATAATATGAACAGCATTCACATTTATTTTCAGCGAAAATATTTAAACAAGCACTGAATATTTCCCAAAATAACGCTTATTGATATTTTGAACAATTCTTTGTTAACAGTTCTTTGTATTGTTACAATCATATATTATAATAAATAAAGAAAAAAAAAGGAAGGTTGAAATATGTTCATATATTTCCATCAGAAATTAACGCTTAAAGTAACTTAACTTTTACTCTTTTGTAGTGAGTTACCAATGTGTTGTCTAAGCTCCTTGTGCTATTTATTTAAACTATAAGAAATTTGGTACTGAATCCACGTAATGACCTAGAACACAACAGTTGGCTTGTCGCTCAATTCGGTATAAAATCCGCATTGTCATTATTGTAAATATTTGAAAATTATTAATGTCAAGATTTCATCAAAATGTGTCTTCGTCATTGTTAATAAGTAATAATATATAATAATATTTCATTTCTGTACATAAAAGTTTTGTTTGTATCCATTCATTTCTCCGTCGATGTGCCACTCAATTCAAATTCATTAATTTATTATTCATTGTATAACCTGATTCATTAAACTTTCGTCGATTAGCTTTATAGTTTTAGATAATAAGATAAAATTAAGTTGTAAATAATTATAAAATATAAATTGATTGATGAAATCAAACGAGATAACAGTTGGACTGTTATTAATCCCGACAGTATTGGGTCCCATGTAACGGAGTCTACCTACCATATAATTATTATTAAATAACGTTTTATGTCAAATATTTCCGTCCAAAAAATTTTCCACTACGCAATAATTATCGCTTTCGACCATGTACGTTATTTTATATCTAGCAGAGACAACATTTTTTACTACTTAGTATTTTAATATTAAATATTAATATTAAAACAAAAAAAATATGCTTAAATTTGCACGTGAGCCGTTATTTCATCTGCTAGATATAATCAGTTTTATATTATTTTAATGAAGTTATAGTTATTATTTGTATTTTTATGTCATATATTTTTTACATTTATAAAAACAAAGTACCTATTTGAATAACACAATTGAAGTTATTATTCTACATATATTTAATAATGATTATAATATATTATGTATTTAAAATAATTTGTTTTATTATGCTCTGTATCAATTATCACGTTTAACTTATCGTCTATTCATATGAAAAACAAAAACAAAGTTAAGTAATTTTTTTTCACTTTTTTTATTTCTATTTAATTTTTGGAGCGAAAGGTTTCCCACATATGTTCTTAGCAGCTATATGTACTGTACTTATGTCGTAATGTCTTGTTACCTGACTCCGTGACAAAAAGAGATTGCAAATAGCCTAATATTATCTATATCTATACTTATCATAAAATCACAACGGGTGGGTGTCTGTACTTAGAAGATATTTAAAAAAAAATTATTGGGGACGTTTATTAACGTAACAATTATTTTAAAAAAATCTGTTTGTCTGGTAGTTAGACCATTAATTTTTATTTGAAAGTGTATACCTCACAGTGGTCCCATGGTGACCATGTTAACGTCTAATGATGGGATCCTGGAGAAATTAAATATTAACTCTTTAAATATTATTGGCACATTTATAAGGATTTGGATATTTTTTGTAGACTCTGGTGTTTGCTTTTGGAAAGCACAATTTGATGACGCAGAACTGATGATGAAGATAGATGCCCTGCGTAGTTCTAATACCGTTCTAATACCTAGCTCTTTTACTGCAATGGTTGCAAGGTAAAACAGTGTTAAAACTTTTCACCATGAATGAAATTCCTCAATCATTGCTTTTCTTTTCAACCGACTTTAAAAAAAGGGAAAGTTCCCAATTCGCCCGAATATTTTTGTTCTTGTCAATATGCCAAAAATAAGATTAGTTTAACATAGTACAATTACTACCCTTTTGACAAAAACACTAATACTTATTGCTTTCTCTTGATCTTCTCAATGGAGCAGATACCGTTACTGAACTTGTGTATGGTTTATTAAGTTTGAAAAAAAATTCGATCACAGCAATCATAATTGGTGCCATAGCGATCGTAAATTGTGAAATCAGTGAAACAACAGTTTCCAAACTAAATAAAATAAACTTTTACTAAAAAAAGCAATAATAAATATAACTCATTGTACTTAGTTCAATAACTAAATAGATATGTAATAGGCACACAAGCACACAAGAGTGCTTAATATCTCAATCAAAATTAATTAATAAAGCATTTTATATTTTGGTGATTCTAGATAGAATTATTTTTTATTAATTATATTAAATTTGGTTTAAAATATTAATTTAAAAAATATTATATACATGTTAAGACAAGAAAATCGATTACTTGGTAAAACAATAAGTTGATGTTTGAGAGATCATAAACGTCACGCATTAGATTATCTGTTATATTTTTTATAATGTATACTGTATTTATAGTCTGTGCGTTCTGGTTTCTATTGTATATCCATGCGTTTCTCACGCACATTTGTGCATGTTGTTTTGAGTCAGTGTCATTTTTCTGTTCTTTTGTGATATTGTGAGAAAATTTTGATTTCTTTTTTTTTTACTACAATCGAGAGTGCTAAATATTTACGGTAAATAATTTGATTATATAAATTATTCTTTGTATTTTGTTAAGAACTAGAATTTTATAGCCGTTTTTCATATTATGAGCAGAAGATGTTATGAAAATGGCCGCCAGCCACAGATGTCGAGACAGCTGAGGAACTTATCAGATAGTGAATGTCAAAATGAAAGCTTAACTCAAACTGAGAATAAAAAAGAAATATGTCGAAATTTTATTTGGGGCACCTGCAATAAAAATACTCTATGTAAATTTCGTCATGAATTTAATTATGAGGAAATGAAAAAAGTTTTAAAATTTTGTCACGACTATCAAAATCCTCCTGGATGTACACGTGAACATTGTACTTATCTACACACTACAAAAGAGGAAGAAAATTTATTTTATGTGACGGGACAGCTACCGAGAGTACTTGCAGAGAGGCACGTCAATATGACAGCTACGGCTGCTGAAACAACTGAAACCGCTGTTGAAACTGCTGATGAAACTCAGGTAGCTTTACATATACAAGTATCGCTTATGGGACAGCCTCCTCCGCCTCCACCACCTGCAGCGCTAGTGAGTACGCCGTCTCTGTCTGCGCCGCTGCCTGCAGCAGCACCAGTGACACAACAGATACTGAATATGCTTCCAATACAACAGTTATTACCGCCTCCACCGCCGCCGACAGTTCCTTCAACCGTAGCAACATCAGAACCACGAGGACTGGTGTTCACTGGTAATTAATTGTGTTACTTTAATAGATATATAACATCTGTAAATGATTATCCTGTTTTGCTTGCTCCACTATTTACATGATATATTGTGGGCTATTTTGAATATATGTTACTCTTTATTGTATCTTTCTATAAAAAAAAAACTTACAATACATTAATTATGGGTTACAGCACCATCATCTCAGTACAATACATTGTATGTAGATGCACAACCACCACCAAGAGTTCATCACAGGTAAATAAAATTCTTACCTCTTACTATATTGATATATAAATAAAATATTTAAAGTAGCATGGTAAATGATAAAAACTATATATCTGAATGTGTGTGAGTTTTTAGGTTTGATGCTAGTTGTCCACCTCCTCCAATACCAGCACACACTCAAACTAAAAATGGTTCTCTTAAAAGAACATCTTCAAATGATAGTGATGGTAAGATTATTTTTATTAAATAAATTAATGTGAATATGGAATTTTCAAATATAATTACAGACCAGTGACATACAGACCATTTTTATTGCTAATCAATATAAGAAAATAAAGTTGATAACAAAAATTTTAAAACATATTCTTGCTGTTTAGAGTGAATAGAATTTTTAAAATATAATATTTTAGATTTGCTTGAAAGCTTTAAATAAATTATGTATTTGCTAATTATAAGATATATAAAGAGTAAGGAAATTCTATCATTTAATTCTATAGTTAATGTTTAAAATTAGTTATCTTATTAAAATAATTTATTTATATTGCTACATTTTCAAATTTATTTTTAGGTATGTTAAACATTATTTCAATATGATCTTGAAAGTTGAAATAAGTAAATATGCAATATTATTATTGAATATTTAATTTATGTTGAACTCTTCTGTAACATAAATTTTTGAATTTGTTCTCAGCACTACCTAGCAAAATCAAGAAAACCAAAGAGGGAGATGCAGTTTCTCATTGTGAACGGTGCATGCAACGTGAGATCAGGTGAACTAACACACATTTTATATTACTTGAAACTATATTCTATAAGTTTTTTTATATAAGCTATATTCGTGAAAAAGATTATGAGCCCTCGATCATGTTATGCAAAGTGCACATAAAAAAATATATTTTAGAAATTGTTCTTTTCAATATTCCACTTAAAAGTGCTATAGCTTTTTTAATCTAATATGTAAGAAGCTTCTGATTATTCCTATCAAAATAAATTTGCCTTTCTGTTATATAACTCGATTCATAGATGCTTGTAATGGCCTAATTGAATACATATTATTTTAATTTTTAACGTGTAGTGTCGTTTAGCTCATTGTCCAGAGATACGCGAAAATTATAGAAAACCTTGTGAATGAAAAAAATACTTAGAAATTTTAACGTGATCGTAACTGCGCGGTGATTTCAGTGCTATCACATCGTCGATCATCTCGCTGTTACAATAAATTTTGAAATGATTTAATCAGGTACCCCACAATTTTTTTTAAAAATATATAGATCATATTTTCAATAACATTTTATAATTTTAGAGTGGAATCGTTGAGAGATAAAATAGAACGGTTAGAGAGAGATGAAGAACAAGAAGCACTTGCTTTCAAACAAATGTTGCTACAATACCAGAATAGAGGAGACTTACTGAGATCTATCGTTAACCAAGACCTATATCATTTAATAGACAAATATATAGAGGTATTTGTATTTCTGTATTTGTTTTGTAAATTTATAAACTATACTTATGACAACAGGAAAAGCATGTGGTGTGACCAAACAAACGTGACTGGTTGTGGGTTCAATTCCCACTCAAGGAAATGAGATGTTTAATATTTTAATTTTTTCGCATTAGTGTCGTGGTAAAGCGCGGCGTTGAGCTCTGCCACTCAATATGTCACCAGAATTCGGCGGATCAAAAGTGGGGAGCGAAGTGTCTTAACAGCAAGCCCCCCTCTGCCTACCGAAGTACTATTTTTTTGACCTTATTTAGCTAATAACTGCCAAAGTAACAAATGAAACCTAAACTGAATATTAATAATAATAGTAGTAATAATAGTTCAATGGTTTTGGGTATATGAGCACAGGAACTTTGAGGCATTATAATATATAATTATGTGAGGTTTTTGGCTCTTAAGAGTGGCAGAAGTTAGAATGTCAAATGCTTGTGTAGTAAAATAATGACTGAATGGATTTGGATGAATCTGATAGTCATAAAGTTATTAAATTCCATTTAACCTATAAGGGTTAAAGATAAAGTCACCCCGAGTTTTTTAATAATTTTCTTTTTAACAAACTCAATTCTAACATAGTGTTTTTATAACAGACCTATATTTCTAATGTTTTTAATTTTTTTTTTCATAGAATAGTGTATCAAATTTGGAGGTCCATGATGCCATGGCACAATTTAATCAATCCAGTAAAGTCCTCCCTGTAAGTTTGGCATAGTTTCATAGAATATTCTTATAAATTATAATGTAATCTGGTATACTAAATAAAGTATAAGTTTTAGTTTGAGTCATTATGCTCTTATAGAAATATATATACAGAGTGTTTTTGTCATCACTTTAAATGAAACCACAATTTTAACTACTTTATAAAAGCCTAATACAATTAAAACAAAAGAGATTTGTTGACAAAATGAATAAATGATTTTTTTCAAACGAGTTCTGGCCTCGAAAGTTGATGATCTACTTATTGTTAGTTAAAATAAACATATTACTAATTCATTTTGCTGAAAACTCTAATATCTAAATTTTCTACTTTTAGGGGTTGTCTGCAGTGCCGAAACAATTTTTGATGCAAATTTTTGATTACATATTTGGAGGTAGCAGTTTTGAATCGGTAAGTTAATTGCATGATCTTGTGAAAACTACTGAACTCTACGAAAGAATGAAATTTTGAAGTTTACTAAAATGTCTATTATAATAATATTTGTTGTGATTATATTCAGGGGCCGTCGTCAACGATGAGGCTGGAGAAGATGCTTACGGCGCCACTACGCACCAGCACTGCACCTAAATCTGATGTTCTGCAAACCTTACTGGAAATATTAAAACAATGTTAGTATACATACACTTATATATATATATATATAGTAATGTTTCTACAAAATGTTAACAAGTTCAATATGTCTTTGGATTTCCTTAAGGTTATTGAAACTATGCCTTAAGATTGAAGGCTATTGAGGCCGTCGTGGCGCAGCGCGATAGCGTTTGATTGTAAATGGGACAGTTTCCACTCGGGAAAATTAATTATTTTTATATCCATGCTCAGGTTCAGAAATAATGCGATTCCAAAGCGAAGCGTTGTGTTCCACCAGTCAACTCGCAACGTCGCTAACCAAATGTCAAAAGCATAGACTATAAAACTGTTCAGGTTCTCGTCTTCACTCTTCTGAGTGATATCTATAGAATATACTTATTATACATGTACACTTCTTAGATTCTTGTTTATTATAATTAGTTCAGTTTTCATGATTTCATATCTTCTATTTATTTTTATAACTTTCAAGTGCTTATAATATATTCTTTATTAAATGTTCATTACCAAATTAGTCAATTAAAATAACTTGATTATATATTTTGATATTACTTTGATAGAAATGTATTATGATATATTTTTCATTACGTAATTTTACATAAATTTAAAAAAAAACTTGTTTTTACTACTTAGCAAAAGCACCAGAACAAGGGTCTGCAAGTGATTTCGCACCAGATATACTAAATCAGGCGAGCCACAGCAGTAACACAAATGGAAGCCATCAGCTCACTAACGGGATGAACCTGAACCTTCCTATGCAGACAGCGCTGCCGCCCACATACCAGTACGCGGGAGCTGCGTCAGTTCCCCCTGCACCCGCGCCCCCCGCCGCTGCCCCCGCCATGGCGTACTTCCGCCCACCGTACCCACACACCTCCCGTGGTACGTATATACATAATGCAGCCTAACTAAATGTACGAGGGGAGGTCCAAGAGTTAGTGGAATGAAAGGGTTCTAAACTAAATGAAAAACTAAATCATTTTAAATTAAATTAAATTTTCAATATAATCACCCTTAAGCTGAATATATTTATTGGACATATGAATAAAATTATTGATGACTATGAATTAAATTTTCTAAATCGTCGAAATAATATTTTTTCCTTTCCCCTCAAAATGGGCCTAAATTGCCTCATTCACCTCATTATAGTCGGAAAATTTCCTTCCCCTGAAGTCTTTTTTAAATTGGGGAACAAATGAAAATCACTAGGGGCCAGGTCTGGACTGTAAGGTGCAAAACCCAATTTTTCAGTACAGCATTTATTAGTTTTTTTTATATAACTCTTATGATCATATCATGACAATCAATTGAGAACAAGCTAGATTATTAGGTTTATATAATAGTCCTAACTATCGCTTTTATAATTTGTAATAAGAATTAGATAAGTTAACTAGTAGTAGAAAAAAAATAGGTTTTAATTAGTACTAGAATAGAACTAGAATTCGGCGGAAAGTGGGGAACAGTGTGAAGCCGATTTTATATTAAAATTTGTTTCATTTCACTTAATGCACGTGGTGAGCGCTTTAGTAATTTGATGTGGTAATGAATAAATTCCAGTGAGTTTGCCACCGCCGTCCGCGCCGATGCCCGCGTGCCCCTCCTACCACGCCGGCCTTCCGAGCTACGCGCCGGGGTTCTACAGACAGCAACAATAGCATTGTGGTAATATAGACATATGAGATATGCTGTGGTCCGTGTAGTGACTTTCCAAAAGAAATCCATTCAAAATTATACAAGTAGGAGCGTCTGCGCTCCTTTTACGGGAGCAGCCTATAGGGTAAAATATTTAAAACCTAAAATAATTCATCAAGATTCATCCAATAGTTTAGACATAGAATATTCTTTTTCATTTCACGATTTTTTATCCATACTGTATGACGTGTGACACAGTTACGAGGTTAGGTATGGGTTTGAACTATTTTGTCTTATATTTTTACGAGTTAAAGAGCACTCGTCAAAAGAGCAGAGTTGCCGCAACATTGGACTTTGAGTTATTATTTAAATGTGTAGCTAGTCTTGAGTGCTCTGGAACTCAACGCCGCGATGTATTTTGCAAAAAACCGAACTCGCAATCGTCCCGCTTGTATGTTGCAGTACTTAATACATTAAATATCACAATTATTCCTCTTTGTAGAGTCTCAATCTGCGGGTGCTTTCGGCAACAGGAGCGCCGTGCGAGCTGTCTGCGACACGATGTCGTCGGCGGCAGAGATTGGGACAGTTTACGAGGTGACGTGACATGTGTCTTGCAATTGGAATAGAACTTTCACGTTACTGAATGATTATTATTTTTCACATAATATTCCACGCATTAATAGTTCTGCAGAACAGAATGATACTGTGTGTGAAATAAAGTTAATTTACACTTAAAAAATATGTGAATTTAAATATAAGATGACTCAAATTGCGTTGTGTATTAAATATTAAATACATAGTGATAGATATAAGTAAAAAATTAATACTGAAATTCTTTTTGGGTTTCTGAATACTATTATATCACTAGACTGTTATCACTTCAACTTTATAATCTGTAACTGACAATCGTTACTTAACATGATATTTAAATTTGAAACTTATTTTTATTGGATTGCTTTTTATGTTTATTTTTATTCATCAATTGACGGAGATTTTTTATCTTACACACTGCACAAATTGATTAAATTTTCTTAGAATAAAATAAGAAATAATTTTAATCATTTTAATTAGGAATTTTCCAAAACATATTGTTTTGTTTTATTTTACAGTTTATTATTTTATATCTTTATTCGTTATAAATATGTCAGTATTTTACACATACATATTATTCTGAATCTTATATAAATTCTAAGAGGATAACTTAATTTTTTTGAGCCATTAATTCAAATAACTAATAGTTGAAATACAAATATGATATGTTAACCTATATTGTTTAGAAAAGATTTTATTAATAATAATAAGTGCATTTACATAGATTATGATTTCATAAAGTATGGTTGCTCAATGTGTGGAATGAATGGAATATGATTCTTATTTAAATGTTTTTAGTCAATGTATTTTTTCTCTGTACATATGTATTTCACCGAATTCTCTTACAATTTAAGTATGTCTATGACAGGGTGTAATTAAGACAACCACCAGAAGTATTTTGAAGATCTTAAGCCTAAGAACCAAATATAATAAATAAGTCTAAAAAAATTAAGTTGACTATATAAATAAAGTCCTGAAGTATGTCATATTGTGGTCCAAAATATATAAACAAACACTATAATAATTGCACATATTGTACAAATATCCTTTGTCTTCCAAAACGGATAAATGGTCACCAAATAATGTCTTCTCCAAAAGTTTATATTACTATACAGAACCTTATTCCAAATTAGTTTGTCGTTGTATTATAGCAAATTAAGGCCGTCGTGGCACGAGGGCACAAGGGTGTGACAGTAATGCGACTGTTGTGGTGATCGAATCCACAACCGTCGCGTTACAGTCACACCCTTGTGCCGCTGCGCCACGACGACCTCAATATTTTGAATTGGCAGTCAATAATAAGAAATATTAGATTTATTTACTAATATTTTAGGAAACAATTTGGTTGACTATTTATCCATGTTGGTAAAAGTTTTGATTTTATTGGTAGTAAAATAGGTATATTTTTGGGCGGTGTTTAAACATAAGCATAACATACAAGGAATATAATTTTAGTTTACATGCCTTTGTAATATTACAATAAATCTTTTTGTGTAAATATTTTTATAACAATCTATCACTACCAAACACTGAAAATACTATCCGACGCAAGTATTTAAACTGAAGGATAAGATTAATTTAATTAAAATGTACCTAAGACTACTACTTACTGCCTTCAATTTTTTTTATTTTTTTTTTGCCTTCGATATTAGAAGACCATTAGTCTGTCTATACCTATATGAATCTCACTTAGCCTACGACTTAATTATTCCATGTTAGAGTAATAAGTGTGGGAAAAGAAAAAAAAGTCATTTTCAAGGGCGCCGTCCACCCGATCTCTTGTTAGCGTTTTAAACGCTCGGCTGCCTATCAGACGGACACTTTATAATATGAAATATTTTTTCCGCCTACGTTGGTTTAAGGTTTTTTAATTTCGTGCAATTTCATCAAATGATTAATACAGTCTGGTTTGTTTTGTATTAAACAAATTGTACTTGATTTGTGTAGAGAAGTATACAATATTTTGATCTCATTCATCCTCTATGTACAAAGAATTCTTAACTAGATATATGGGTGAATGTATTATGCTATTTGTATTTTACTTCTTCATACAACAATGTGTTAAATTTATATATATGTGAATGAATATTTTAGCAATAAAGAATGTGGCCTTTTTTGAGGTCCTTACAATTTACTCTAAAATAGTTGTATTTTTCATTATAAATGAAGTATATTTTCCCTATCCCCAAGTGTTTGTATTTGTTATGGCATAATGTGTTAAATATTTATGGCATTTTATTTTATATATCTTTGCAACTCTAAAAATATGTTCCCACTGCCTGAGGTATAGATGCACGCACAGCCGTAACTAAAGGGATGAAATGGGGGGTTGAAAGTTTGTATGGATTTTTGTTGAATCAGCGCCAATTTATAAATCTAAACTGAAAAAAAATCATAAATATATTTAATGTATAGTTTAATCAGGCAAAGTCGCCCTGATCCGCTAGTTTATAAACAGAAATATATAAATAAAAATTTTATTCAATAATATTCACCTTTCCCGCAGGAAACCATCAATGACCTGTCACTCACAGAAAAAATGTCTACAAACATTTTTTTCTAACGTCTATAAAACTTGGAAGAAATGATAAATCGTCTGGTCCTTATTGCTATAATACATGTTCAAAAACGATATCATCTGCTTAAATTATTAATATTAAATTGACACCCATAAAGAGATGATTTGGAATAAGGAAATTATTCTTATTACTGCGAATAATTAACAGTGAAGACAGGGACAAGGCGATTAAGTTTAAAATTATAATTAGTTTTTAATTTTTGTAGAGAACAGTGACAACTTTAGACGTTACTATAACATCTCTGAAAAAATAACGAGGGAGTGAGTATATTGTGTTGGAGTGTTTGAATTCATATATTTTAACGTTAAGTGAAGCCGATTCGCGTAGGTTTTAATTAGTGGATGTACAAATTTAAATTGTGGCCTAGTGCATAATTTCGGGCTTTGTAATCTGATCGAAACTAGTGACAAAACACTCCGTTCCCCACTTTCCGCCGAATTCTGAAGGCATAGCGTGTTGGGTGGCGGAACTCAACGCCGCTCTTTGCCTCTACACCAGAGCGAAGAAATGAAAATATCGATAGAAATTAATATTCAATATATCGAGTAGGGATCGAACTCACAACAGTCGCGTTTACAGTTACACCCTTGAGCTGCTGCGCCACGACGGCCTCAATTTCTTTCAAATACCAGGAACACAGAAGGCATTTACCCAAAGGGAAGAATGTTCACTTCATACTAAAAAAATGGAGGACAAAACGATGCTGCCGCCATCTAACGTATGCCCACCAAAATTTTGGCATTAAATATATTTTTATTCGAAAGCCAGAATTATGACTCTTTCTAAATCATTTAGAGTTATTATTCACATTAAATAAACAATAACACTTCCAAATGATTTTGAAAGAGTGAATAATTTAATTATATTATATAAAAAATAAATGGAGAAATGAAACGAATAAACGCTTTACACTTTTTTATTACTCATAAACATTTGTTTTTATTATATTTACACAAATAGTATTATTTTAATTAATATTTTCAAATACTTTTATTGAATCTGGAAACAAAAATACGAATAATAAGTAAAATCAAACAAGTACAAATCTTTACAAATATAAGTTCAAGGAACATATACTAATATATATTGAACTGCACTAAGTAGTTAGTCAGATTGTCATAGTAAGCATTATGAAAGACCGAATTAATTAAAACTTATTCTTCGAGACCCAATTACAATCCCCCGTAGTTGTGTCGCCCAAGCTCCTAAGCGTGGCATACACATACTATAATATTGTCAATAAAGTAAGTATTGTCAATAATATTGTGTGTGTGTGTGTGTGTGTGTGTGTGTGAATGGGCGGTTTGTCAATATTATTGAAGATAGGGTATTGTCAATATTGTGGTGTGCGGTCGCGGGTCAATATTTTAATTGAAAAAATTATTTAAAGGAAGCGGTCGCTTATGCGTTAAAAATAATGTTGACATAGTTTGAGTTGACAGTTGACAGGAAAAATAATAATTAATAAAGTTTATTAAAACATTGGAAACTTATTCACAGCTATGAAATACATCTATTAAAGCATATCGCGATGAAGTAAAAAAAATAGTGCGTTAAAAAAGCTAGTCGATATTTACAAAAAAAAAACGTAATTTATTTCAATCATCCTTTTTTAGTAAAATTACTTTCACAATGTATGCCATACACAGCAAGGTAGGCACAGGGAAACAAGGGATATGGTTTCATTAATAACCATAATAAAGGAACCAAAATTCTTTACCAGAGTATTCGTTCGGTTCGTTGTTATTGTTACTTAAACAATGTCATTTCCACGTTCTCAATTTCGAACCGAATTCTAAGAGCAGTGCGATCGACATCAGAGCGATATAAAAATATATATACTTTATTCGTTTACAGTCACAGTCGAAAGTTCTCTCTTACTTGTAGTTCATTTATAATATCAATATTTTTTCTCGTCCAGTTTTTGATATACACAGAATATATATATTTTAAGTAAGTGTATTTATACAATAAATAAAGCAACGGGTTTTTTCTTTCCATCCTTTTTAGACTTAGCACGTAAGCATACAAATAAAGCTACTGAGCCGCTGCGTGTTGCGTCAAATTTTAATTTTACAACGAAATATTGTCATGCCATGTATTGAACAAAATTATTGTCAATATTGTATTGACAGTAATATTGTATATGTATTTGCCTAGTTAGATTTGCGCTTAAAGCAAAATAATGATTAATGTAGAATATGAATTGTAATAAGAGTTACTTTATTTTAACCGACATTATTTCACTTTTAACCTTTTTATTGTTACATATTTATAACATTTTTAAAAACGTAAAGATGTGGATGGTATGTGTATGGTGCTAATGTGAATTTATTTATTGTTATGTAAAGACATATTGTTTACAAAAACTAGATTACTTATTTTGGTACAACTGACAGTGTTAAAAAAAATTACGGTAAGTAATTTGATTTAAGTGAATTATTCTTTATCTTTTCTTATGAAGTAAAAGAGTTTTTTAAAAATTTGTTTAGTCCATGAGCAGTAGATGTGATCAAAATGGCCGACAGCCACCGATGCCAGGGCAGCCACAGAACTTACCAAATTTTGTACCTCACAATGACAACTTGACTCAAACTGAAAATAAAAAGGACATATGTCGTAATTTTATTTGGGGAACCTGCAATAAAAATATTCAATGTAAATTTCGTCATGATCTCGACTTTGAGGAAATGAAAAAGGTGTTAAAGTTTTGTCACGACTATCAAAATCCTCCTGGATGTACACGTGAACATTGTACTTATCTACACACTACAAAAGAGGAAGAAAGTTTGTTTTTTGAGAAGGGACAACTACCGAGAGTACTTGCGGAAAGACACGCCAACATGTCAGCTACAGCTGCTGAAACGATACCACAAATAGCTTTATATATACAAGAATCGCTAGTGGGGCACCCGCCTCCGCCGCCACCACCTCCAGCGCCAGTGAATGCGCCGCCCCCGCCTGCCCGTGCTCCGTTGCCTGCAGCACCACCAGTGACACGACAGACGCCAAATATGCTTCCAATACAACAGTTAATACCGCCTCCACCACCGCCGACAGTTCCTTCAACTGTAACAACATCACAAGCTCAAGTAGCAATGTTCACAGGTAATTACATTTTCTTAATAAATACATGATTATATCCCATCTGTAGTCTTGTATAAAAGTGATAAAAATATTGATAACCATATGTCCAATGCTTGGTTCATTGGTTTGTGCTGTATATCATAGGTTATTTTACTTAAAGTTTAGAAATAACTTATATATTTATTTAAATTCCTTTCTCTACTTTTAGATTGATAATCCTAATGAACTACTGGGATTGTTTTGTAGAGTTCTGTACCTCAATAGAAAAAACAGAACATTTATAGGACTTCAAAATAATGGATTTTAAATAGTGAAGATTTTATGTCAATTTTTTTTACTTATCAATAATACATATACAAACTCATAAAATATATCTAGTAAATTTATTATGATGATGTATCATATGAAATATTATCATATTATTATAAAATCATTCTATCATATTATTTTTTAAAAAATGTTAACATTACTTTTACTCATAAATCTATAGTGTGGGATTAAAATCCCTGTTAAATGTTATCAAAGTAGGATAAACTGATTGTACAGTTAAGTTACTTGGTTATGGAATGTCTTAGGTTCCCTCTGTCTACCCTGCTATATACAGGATACAAGGCCAAGCTGATTTTACATTATTAAATTTATAAGTTATTTACAATCATACTGTTGTAGAGAACCAAAGTTATAATAAATACTCGTCTCACAGGAGGTGTTATGGATGATATGTACTATATACTAAAACCAAAATATATATAAAATGTAGCAAAAAATCACATATACAATATAGGGCCAAAGGTGGGCCAGTTTTTCTATATCCACATACATGTATTTTTTATTTTTGTAAAGTATTGATGTTTGTTGACAATTAAAGTTATTGATATTTATATTAATGTCTGCCAGCACTACAAGTAATTGCTAAATTCTAATACAGTTCATTCAAAATCAACTCTATTCATTAAGGAATTGTCTCCTGTAATCATCATCAGCTCAGTTGTCTTCAGAAACAGAAGAAAATATATGATTATTATAAGCAATTATATGAAACGCATAGTACTTGCCTATAAAATTCATTTCTATCCTACCTTAGTGGCTATGGGAAGTATGCACTTTGAAATATATAAAAATTAAAATGTTCACAAAGGAATCTAGGAACATGCATAAGAAAAATATAGTTGACAAATATAGGGCCAGGAGGGCCCTTTTGGAGAAGAAAGCATTTAAAAATGTGTTATTTCTTGCAGCTAAACACTAGCTTTGTCCATAAATATTTTTGATATTTTTGAAAATGTCTGCAACTCAAATTACTAATATTGTATTTTTTTTGTTTATAGCACCATCACCTCAAAATAGTGCAGTGTATGCGGTAGCGCAACCATCACCGACAGTTATTCCCAAGTGCGTAAAACCTAAAAAAATAGTTTAAAACTTGATACGAATTTTGTTCTGTGTATATATATATATATTAACGTATAACATGACTTTTTAGGTTTGATGCTAGTCGCCCACCGCCTCCAATATCTACACTTACTCAAACCAAAAATGGTGCTCTTAAACGAACACCTTTAAAAGATTGTGATGGTAAGATCATTTTTATTGCACTAAACAAAGTACTGAAATGTGGAATTTTTTAAAAAGCGTCATAATATAATTTACTCTTCCCTGTACTTAAAGCTCAGCGATAAAGAAACTAAAGATAACCTTTAAGGAACACCAAGCTTTAGCGAATATAAAACTTAAGAAAAAATGCTAAGCTGTTAGATTTGTTTACATTTGTATTTATTAAAATAGTGTTTTTTATTTGTTTCGAAATTGTAATTAAATTTATATGCATTTGCCATTTATACATCAAAGGGTAAATAACAAAATTGTAACATTCAAAATAAATGTTTTTATACCATTCAAATTATTATTTAAGTTTTATAGTTATTAAAAAATTATTTCACTTGATATGTTTTCCGTGTCTTTTTGAATACCTACAGTCTTTTAGTTTGCATTAAATAAAATAATATTTAAATTTTTATTGAAAAATTTAAGAACAATTCAGTGTACATTACATTATTAGTTTTTGTTTCTCAATAAAAAAAATATTATTTTTATATATATTGCATATATATATATATTTAAAAGGAGATGTTCCCGCTGACTGAGGTAAGCACGTAGAGTCATAACCGCAGATAATAAAAACGTGAAAGCACTAAGAAAGGGTTTAGAAAAATTTTAACCTTGAAGGGCTGAAATAGGAGTTGAAAGTTTGTATAAACTAATCTTTAAATCATTACCGATTTTTATAAACATTGAAATTCAGACTCTTATAAATATTTCATTGCATACGTGTTTCGTGGTTTTTAGAATTCACCCCCTAAACTGAAAATAATTTCATAAACATATTTAACTAATTTTCGTATAGTTCAAGCGGGCGAAGTCGCCCAGGTCGGCTAATATTCTATAATTTTAAAGAAAATATATTTTTGCAGCTGTTACCACACATTGCAAATTGAAATACGTAAGAGCTGCAGCTGTATTTTAACCAACATAAAATAAAGAAACCCAAAAATTCGAGCGTTTACTTGTCGTTTTCTCTATATTTTACAATAAAAGTTTTCGCGTAATCAAAATCTATAGTAAAAACTTTGTCACCTTACAAAATGAAGTTGTAATTGTACTTTGGACTTTGTAGCTTGGTACAAATGGTACTGAACCCTCTAGGTCAATTCGCAATTGGTCAGTTTTTTTTTTTGAAGACGCTACATCAATGGCGGCGGTACCGTTGCTCCCCAAGTCGGCTCCTGACGGATTTGTTTTTTGATGCATATTAGTTTATCGTCAATGTAGCTTAAAATATATAACTTTAGTAAAAACAAAAGCTTGGAATCTTAATCTATAGAATAGTGTCACATTGCAATCATTTGCCGCTACTTAATGAAAGTATATTGGATGGTTGGAGTTATATAATGTATAAGATGACAACGTCGTGGAACCTATATTTTATATGACTTTATAAGATACATAAAAAAAAATTAGAACCTATATTATAACCTATATTACTTATATATTATTATTATTATATTTAACCTATTTTAATTTATTGTATTTACATAATAACAATTAAAATTATTCTATAACTATTGATGTATGTGCTAGAAATCGCTATGTCACGGAAAGCGTATATAAGTTTGTGCTTGTTTTATTTTAATGGAATTTGTGAATTACATAATTGTTGTGTATGGCTTGGCGATCTTTGATTTTGTTCTCAGCTCAACATTGCAAAATCATCAAGAGGACGGCGGAGGAGAAAGACGCAGTTGCTCACTGTGAACAGTGCGTGCAACGCGAGACCAGGTTAGGCAACCTACCGACATTCTTCTACATTTCTTGAAACTATGTTTCGAGGTTGTTTTTTTAAATATAAGCTTTATTATTGAACAAGATTATACATCTGTGGGAGTATATAGTGATATGCAAAGCGCGTCACATAATAAAAAATATTTTCTATATTAGCGAATTTTTAAAATTAATCTTTTCAGTATTCCATTTAAAAGTGCTGTAGCTTTTTTTAATCTAATGTGTAAGAAGCTTCTGATGAATCCCAACAAAATAAATTCGCCTTTCTGGCTCTTGAGTCATTTAAATAATAAACTGAGGCTATGCGAAGAGGTATACAATATAAATATAACAAACAATATTAAACATAAATACCTTCACCTTGATCTTTTGCTTAAGTAAAGAATAAGAGATTGATGGCATTATTTATTAATGTAAAAAGTGCATATGGATGGTATTCTTGTAGTCGCTTCACTATATTAATATACAAAAAAGAAGTTAAAATAAAAAAATATATACATTATTAGGCCAAGCTTAGTATTCTTTTCAAGATAACTATAATGATGGTAATGTATAGAATTAAATGATGCGCTCTTTTAAGAAAGAAGTTGATTGTTACACATTTATAGCAAATTATATTTTGATAGAACAACTGTTGTCTTGCCAACTCTTTCAAAAGAACAGCTTTCGTAGCTGGCGGTAGCTTACTGTAATATAACTCGATTCGTAAGTGCTTGTAATGGCAATATCTGGATAAGCTCAAAACTAAAAATTTCTCTAAACTAAAAAGTTCTCTTAAAGAAGCTTCTTTAAAAGATTGTGACAGTAATGTAATTTTTATTGCACTGAACAAAGTACTGAAATGTGGAACATACAACTTCCCTTCCTTTTACTTAACGCTCGGCGATATAAGAAAGTAAAGATAGTAACCTTAAAAAAAGAAATAAAGCTTTAGCGAATATAAAATTTTAAAACAAGAATGAGCTTTTGAATAGCCTTACAGTTGTTTTATAAAATAATGTATTTTAAGTGGAGAATGGAGTGTCAACACGAGTTTCCCCTCTGCCTACTCTTCTGTGTGCGGAATACAGCGTGAAGCTGATTTGTGTTTTTTATTTGTTGTAAATAATTTTCAATAAAATTCCAATATTCAAAATTAAATCAGCTTCACGCTAGAGCCTACAGCGTACACAGCTGTATGCAAGATACATCCTGCACACAGCAGCGTAGGCAGAGAGAAGCAGTGGCAGAGGGCAGTGTTGTCACTCCGTCCTCCACTTTCCGCCGCGTTCTCGAGGCATTGCGTTATGAGTGGGGGAACTCAATTCAACAACCTTACACCAGAGCGAAGTAATGGAAATATTTAAATATATTTTTCATCTCCACGAGTGAGGATCGAACCCACAATCAGTCGCTTTTACAGTCGCATTGTGCCCTGCGCCACGACTGACCTCTAATCAAATTTAAAATTAATGTTTCTATTGCATTCAAATTTAACATTTCAATCAAATTATTTTACATTTTACTTGATATGTTTTCCGTGTCTTTTTGCGTGAACTGTTTTAATTTGCATTTAAAAAAGAGTATATATAGATTTCAAAAAAAATATCTCAGTGAACATTATATTAGTTACTTTTGCTTCTCGAAAATTTTTTTTATTTATATTTATTGCATTATTACACAATTTAAAAGAAAACATTTTTGCAGTTGTTGCAACAGTATATATACGAGGTGTGTTCAAATAACACACCTCGTATTTCAAATTGAAATATATAAGAGCTGCTATATTAAAAAAAATGTTCTGCTGCTAAATTATTCTCCAATTGTTGATATATGTGCTAGAACTCGCAATGTCACGGAAAGCGTATATAAGTTTGTGCTTTGTTTTATTTAAAATAAATTGTGAATTATATAAGCAGTTATGTATGGCTTGGGTATCTTTGATTTTGTTCTCAGCACAACCTTGCAAATACAAGAAGACGGAGGAGGAAAAAGACGCAGTTGCTCACTGTGAACAGTGCCTGCAACGTGAGATCAGGTTAAGTAACACACCAAAATTCTTGTACATTTTTCGAAACTGTATGTTTTGTTTTGATATAAAATATAAGTTCTTTTTTAGTTTTATTATTAAAAAAGATTACACACATGTGGGAGTATTTTGTGTTATGCATAGCGCGTCACGTAACAAAAATATTTCATATGATAGCGAATTTTTAGAATTAATATTTACAATATTCCCTTTAAAAGTGCTATAGCTTTTAAAATTTAGCGTATAAGGTCCTCGTCATTCACATTAGAATGAAGTTCTGGCTCTAGGTCATATTAACAACATGCTGAGGCTATGCGAAGAGGTACTCACTATATATATATA
>JBAIZZ010000369.1:151948-170819 GCA_037355905.1 Heliconius aoede | reverse complement strand
AGCCTACCTTCAGTTATATTTAGTATATTTTCAGATATTAATATTATTTGCATTAGGAATATATTAGTGAAATATGCAATCAGTATATCAGTATGACTATAACCCATTATAACCTAGGTGCCGTTTGGAACCTGATAAAAACTATTTTTTTGCGCCTAAAAGTAAAACCTGACATTTTACTATCAACAAAGTGCTGGATGAATGTATTTTGAAGTTTTTACATTTTTTTGACAAAACATACCTGCACAAATACTAAGAAGTCCATGTTTTCTTTTCCAATAGTGGACACTAGTTCACTACATTTTATTTTGTTGTAAAATCTTTGTCAGTAGTATATATATATTTCTATTCTATAATTACTCTGATATGTTACCATGATCTATTGCTTATAGATTGCTGCTTGGCTCCTCTAGGCCACTATGTTTTCTGTTCAAACTATGTGAAGGTTCATTTAATTTCTTTGTTTTCTTGTTGCATCACATATAGGGATTGATGAAAGTGTGGTTGACATGATGTTCCAATCATCATTAGCTAGTTTCCAATGGATCATGTGGCAAGTGTGCTTTGGAGGCTTGTAAAGGTTATACAAGACTGCAATGCGGAGAATTCTCAGTGGCTTGCAACTATAACTTTTTCCCTTTATGTAAAAACTAAACTTGTACTTCATCGTCAAAATAAATTTGTTAATACCTACTTTTTTAAACCTACAATTTTTAACCCACATACTACTTCAAATATTAATAATTTTATCAGTAATAAAAATAAAATGTTTCTTATGATAATTCAAATGAACCTAAGACTAGAATATTAAGAGTATGTATTCACCTAGAATTTCCACATAGCAACATCTATTTTTTCTTAAACTAAAAATTCTACTTGACTTTAAATAATCAAAAATATCTCGGAATATCTAGAAAACTTGTAATTACAATACTTGTATATAAAAAAAAAAATTCTGAATACTGAAAATAATTTAGGTCACAATGGGTTAAGTCTTTTGAATTTTATATAATAATGTGGCATTCATATTTTAAAATAAATATTTTTTGCTTAACAGGTATCAACATGATTGGCCTTTTTTTGGCTCTCTTGGGCTTCATAGGACTCAGCCCTGTGCCAATAGTAGCCAATCTTATTGGCACTACTGAGCCGGCACTAAAATTACTTATCTCAATATTATTAGGATATCCTCTGGGTATTATTTATAATAAATATGTTAAAAAATATAATAAATATAGAAGTATTTTCTTTATAGTAACTGGATTGGATTTGAGCTTATATAACTTTGGTTTCACCTTTTATCACAATCTTCTACCTGCTTTGGTGATTTATGTGACAACTAAATTGTTAGGACCAGGCAAGATTAATGCAATATTCACTTTTATATTCAATTTGTCGTATCTTCTGATAGGGTATGCTAAAACAGAGTCTGAAGATTATGATATTACTTGGACAATGCCACACTGTGTATTAACCCTTAAATTAATAGCTCTATCATTTGATCTCTGGGATGGCCAAAAAATGTTGAAAGAAGAAAATTTATCAGCCAACAAGAAACTGACTGCTTTAGAATCTACACCAGATTTCTTGGATCTTATTGGTTTCATCTATTTTCCGGCCTGTTTCCTAGTGGGTCCTATTTTTTCCTTTAGACGATACCTTGACTTTATATCCAATAAATTCCCAGTTGATACAGAAGCTCATATATTAGAAGATCAAGCAATGAAAAGATTACTCCAAGGCTTAGCATATCTAGTGGCTTTTCAAGTTGGAAGTAAGTATTCCAGCATTAAATACATAATTATATATATCCCATAATAGATTACAAGAATAGATACAGAGTGCATATTATATAAATATATACCGTGCCCACGCGTATCTTAGCGCAAAGCGCAGAGAGCACCTAGTACTAAGATACTTCGCGAGGCATTGCGTGGTGCATGGCAGAACTAAGCGTCGCGTTTCGTGCATAACACCAGGTTTCCTCGATAGGGAATAGAACCCACAACCTGTCATTTTACATTCACAAGCTAGTGGTCCTGCGCCACGGCAGGTTCTATATAACTATATATGTTTATTATTTGTATTGATATTTTACTTGTATTTTTTTAGTTTCTGTATTTGATATGAAGTATATGCTCTCTGAAGACTTTTCTGAAACATCAATTATTTACCGTCACTTCTACAGTGGATTATGGGCTCACTTTGCTCTTTACAAATACATATCTTGTTGGCTTCTCACAGAAGGTATTTTTTTTTCTTGTATTTTTTATTTAATAAAACAATACTGTAAAACGAAGTGAATAGTGACAATTTCCAACTTCCATCGCGATGTTCTTTTACATTAAGAATGGTAGATGTAGTAAAATTTTGTAAATATTGTGAGTCACATTCCATTTTATTAAATAGTAGTACTTATTTCTTTGTAAATGAGGAAAAAGTAGGTAATTTCTATCAGGAGAGCGAGGTCAAAGGACACGGAAGAGGGGTGAAAAGAGAAAATATGCTAGGGTTGACAAGAATCACACAAGCATTTTTGTGATGAATAAATATGTGTATTTCTGATGTAAAATACAACATAAATAAATAGTATTTATTTAAAAAAATTTACATTGAATCTCGTACATACCAAAGTAGGCAGAGAGAACCGGGGGAACCTAGTCTTAAGATACTCCGTTCTCATCAAGATACTTCCATTACTTTCTATCGAATTCTTGATGCATCCGATTTATTGAAAATTATAAAATAATTCAAATATATATTTTTTTATAATTTCCAAGAGAAAAGTAAAAAAATAAGTTCCTATTTTAAAAATGTCATTTATATTATTATTATATTAATAATAACATTTTACAGAATTTGTGAGATATCAATTAAAGTGTGTTGTCTTTCAGCATCATGTATTCGTTTTGGGCTGTCATATAATGGCAAGGAGAAGACTGAAACTGGTGAAGTATCCAAATGGGATGCTTGCAATAACATCAAACTGATGAGATTCGAAGGCGCCACCAAGTTCCAACACTACATAGACAGCTTCAACTGCAACACCAACCACTTCGCTGCCGAGTACATATACAAGCGGCTCAAGTTTCTTGGCAATAGAAATCTTAGTCAGTTCTTCACACTTCTTTTCCTTGCTCTCTGGCATGGAACTCGGTCTGGCTATTATATGACATTTTTCAACGAGTTCATTATTATTTATATGGAGAAAGAATTTGAAAGCATTATCAGCAAAACGGAAATGTACAATAAACTGTGGGCCTCGCCCGCTAAGTCGTTGCTGTATGTGGCTCTTAAGATTTATACAATTGTTTTCATGGGATGGAGCTTAATTCCTTTTGATCTAAAAGTTTTCAGTAAATGGTGGCAACTTTACGCGAGCCTTTATTTTTCTGGTTTCATACTTTTCCTACCATGGCCGTTTGTGTATAAACCTGCTCTTATAAAAGGAATCAAGTTGTTGTCATCCTTGGAATAAATCTAGTGATATTAATAAATATATAATTTTTTAAAAGACGAAAGCTTAGAGTTGTGGACAGTGTAACTATAGGGTAATAGGCTATCTTGTTATTTTATTGTAAATTATAAAAACTGCTTTCGCGACAGTGCATTTGCGACTGTCCCAACTTATGCGAACAAAATGGTTGTTGGTTTGTAGATATAACTGGGAGGTATACTGCAAAACAAAGTTTAGTAGTATTTGCTTGCTAATTAAAATATAAAGCCATGCTAGATGAATAGAAATAAAAAAACATTGTTCAGGCAATTGGTTTATAATCAACGGTAAAAATATTATTCAATATATATGGTTGTCAAATATCTCACTTACGTCTCCATCTCCTTTTTGTGTTTTGAATTTCGAGGCTATGAACAAAGCGGTACAGAGCTCGTAGCAGATGTGGATTGTTGTGCAGGTACTGTTGCCGAAACTGGTGCCGTTACCGGTGCTGGTGTGGGTGCTGTTGCGGTTGCTTGTATAGACGAAACTTCCATGGCCGGTCATTAGCTGGGTGTCAGTTGGTGTTATCTTGATTTTTCTCACCAGAGTATGTGCCTTTTTAACATCTGGTAAGAACAGCTTGGTGACTGAGCCAGTGTGGGAGGTCTCATATCGTAGTTGCCATTCCTTTACGGACTCCTCGCGTATCCGCCTTCGGACGTACGAGATTGGCACTTTGTCGTAGTCTGGTGCCGTCTTTTTGTTTGTTGCCGCTTTCTTTGCTAGTTCGTCCGTCCTTTCATTGCCCGGGGTACCTACGTGAGCCCTGAGCCAAAAGAACTGCACTGTTCTGCCCTCGTCCCGGATTTGACGTATACGACTCTTCATTTGCAGGCCGAGCGGGTGTGTTGTCAAAGGAGATCTTAAAAGATCCAATTTTGATCCAAATTGGCTCTATCACCGCCACGTAAATAGTTTTCACGATATCGCCATTCAGACTCCAAGTTACCCTCGCTGGGCGCGCTAGTTTTTTTGCATATTGCGGATGCATGCGCGTTGAATGAGGTCAGCTTGGAGTCAATTATAAGCCCCAGGAGTTTAATTTCCGAAACCAGGTTCAGCCGAGTGCCGGACATGTGAACCACGGGGATATCAAACTTGAGCTTCTTTGTAATAACCATCGCGTGGGTCTTGTGTGTGGCGAAGCTCAGTTTGTTTTGTGTACCTCATTTCTGCACTTCGGCTAAGGTGGATTCGGCTTGGATTTCTAGCTCTCTGGTGCTGTGGCTTGAGAACACGAGAACCACATCGTCCGCGTAGGCCTGGCATTCCCCTGGACGCCATTTTCTGTAGTAGCGAGTCCAGGATAAGGTTCCAGAAGGTCGGTCCAGCGATTGATCCTTGAACGCATCCCTTCGCGGTTCTCTTCTGTTTCCGCGTCCGCACAGTCATCAGGGTAGAACGTTTTTGCTGCCTCGGTCGCTCTCAGGTGGTAAGTTTCCCTTGCCAGGGTCTCCAGTCTATCCGCCCGCTTCCTGCCAACCTCTTTAAGTCGTCGGTCCATCTAGCAGGGGGTCGTCCCACCGGACGGAATTCATCAGAAAGAGCCTTTGGGATTCGAGAAAGTTAACTAGCATTTGGCCCCTTGGGTTTCTGCTACCAATACCGTGCGATCCGATAACCGATTCTCCGCGTTCTTGTGCTCCCACTTTAGCATTGAAGTCTCCCATAACAAAAGTGTAGTGGGTCTTGGTGGTGTTATGTAAGGCTCTTGTTATGTCGTCATAGACAGCCTCAACCACGTCATCAGAGTGTGTCGACGTGGGAGCATAAACCTGTATCACTTTCAGAGAATACCTCTTAGTGAGTTTGAGTATGAGGTATGCTACCCGAGTGGACACACTGCTTACTTCTATCACATTGCCAGAGAGAGCTTTGTTAATCAATATGCCAACCCCGCCTTGTGACGCTTTGCCGCCCTCTCGATAGTAGAATAGGTGTCCAGATTCCAAGGTTATCGTGTCCTCTCCCTGTCTTCTGACTTCAGACAATCCTAGAATGTGCCAATTTATGTGTCCTAACTCCGATTCGAGCTCAGCTAAATAGGCGCCTTCCTTCAACGAACGAGGATTGTATGTAGCCAAATGTAGTCGGTGCTCCGCCGTGAACACGACCGTCACCACGATGGTCGGGAATAGCAGGGCCACCGGGAACTGAGGGCCGTTTTTTGCGGTGTGCTGACATGGGAAATATTGCCCGTACTAGCCACGCAGGGCAAAGGCGTGTTGGCGAGCGCAGGGCCGGGCCTCCTTGTACTAGTGACGCTGCTGCCCGTCACCAGCCTAATTTGAAGCCTGGCTGATGGGATGGATACACCGCCATCGTTCGGTCTTCAGAGTCTCGTTCGTAGATCAGCAGGATGCACCACGGGCAGGTGAGGTTGACATTTTGAGGGCACTTGGATATTATTATTATTGGACGCGATTTTGAAGTTTTAACACAGAAAGTACTTAAAATATGTTATTATAGTAAACGATAAAGCACACAACATGATAAAGCAGTAAACCTTCCAAATAATTAATACAGTTAAGATTTGTTTATTTTATAAGAATTCTATTATAATTAAGATTGATAAAAGATTGAATAAAAGAAAATTATTATATTTGGATAAAGATGTAAGTTATTAGAGCAGATATTCAAATTATTATACCTATATTATATTTTATTTTGCATGTTAATTTATTTATAAATTAATTCATTTGTTAATTTAAACCTCAAGACACTACTTTTTTCAGCTGAATTTTTATTTACTTTTTTAAAGATTATGAATCACTCTGCCAACTTGTATTTGAATCGAAGGCGGCTGGTTGTACAGAGGGTATTATTTTTTAATTTTTGATAATGATTAATAACCAAATTCCAAAAGTAGATTACGTACCTACTTGAATAATAATAATAATGTAATAATAATAATAATAATGTACTTTTGAATTTGGTTATTTAATTGCTTACATTATAATACAATTGTGGATAAATACGAAATAAATACCAATTTAAATAACATTCTATCTATTTTTTTTTAAATAATATCCACCTTTTTAATCTGGTATACTTTTAAAACTTAAAATATTTAATATTATATCATTTATTATATTCATTATTATATCGCATCTCCATAGCATTTATCTTTCATCAATACAGCTACAGCAGCGTTGACTCTGCGGTGCGCCTTTCTATTTCATGTTTTCCGTTTCTACTAAAGATGCTTCTTAATTATGAGATATTACAGTGGCAAAAATCGTTAAATATTGATAACGACGCGATGGACACAAACCTTTAGATGGACCAGAAAGTGTGGTACGGATTCCTAAGAAACAAGGTTTGTGATAAAGTAAGTAGTCCGTTGGTGCTTGGCTTGTCTTGGCTGGACTAATCTATGATATTAATATGGTATAATGAGATATACCAGATCTCCGTATATTTTAGGTGATTTCTTAAATTCTGTAAATTGTTTCACTTAACCCGTAACATTTATAAAATTGCATAATATTTTGTAAATACATGTAGATCACTTACTTACTCAATATATTAACTTACAATTGTCAATTAATTAGGTATTGGTGTTAATAGAATACTGGGAAACTCTGAAGGAACAATATGTTACAAATAATTGCAGAATTTATTTTTTTGAAGTTTTTTTTATATTAGTTTTAAAGAAAATGTAAATTGAATTCTTATGAAATTAATTAGTGTTTCAAAATGGCGCTCACTTGTCTTTTACTTTGTATCCGACAGCGCGAGGCAAACGGGAGGTAATGTGTTGTTTCTTTTTTGCGTCGCGCAGTTAGATAAAGGGGATCTAATATTAAAACACCCCATACCTCACTTTCCGCCCACTTTTCTAGACATTGCTCGTGGGTGGCGTCGCTCATCGTTGCGCTTTGCGCATTCTACTATTTTAGTGGGAATTGAACCCACAACGGTCTGCCTGTGATGCTTAATAGCGTAAGACTCGGTCACTAAAATATGCAGGTTTTTTTTAATGAATCTTAATTTTTATTAATGATATATGGTAGATCCAATAAGGCCAATCGTAGTGACGAGTGGACACGTGAGTGCGACTGGAAACGTAGCAGATTGTGGGTACGATCTCCACTCGAGGAAATGAAAGTATAAAATAATGGTTGCCAGGTGCAATAAACAAATATTTATAAAATAAATATTGATAATTATTTGCTCTTACGTGTTTATTAAGTGAATTATATATCAAATTGAAATTTATTTTCTACATTATAACGTTTGCCCGTAAAGTAAGTGCCGCAAGCAGAGGTTGATCATTAAAAAAACAGATAATTGCTGATTTTAGCTGTGGGATCTTGTACTATAAACTTAAGCTTGAGTTTTTTTAGTCAGAGTCAAAAATATTTATTCAAAATAAGAAGTTACATACTTCATTTTTGAAAGTCAAACAATTTACCACTGGGTCACTAAAATTAAGACCTGAGATGAACCGCCGCAAGACAATCTGCGGAACTTATTTTTGAATAAATTTTATATAAATACACATTTAATTATTTGTAAGTCTTTCAATTTTTATAATTATTTTCATTCATTCATTGGAAAGGGTATACTCCAGAGAGGGTCCCATAAAAAATTTATGGCAAAGTTTTAGCAAATTTGGAAAAACCAACAAAACTACTAATTGAGTATTATTTTTTTTATTCCCGTAAATTTTTAAGTCAGTCGGTAGTTTTTTATCATTTATAACTTTTTTAAAATTATTTGCCGCGTATTGTACATTTTTATTTAAGTATTTATTTAGTAGGTACTAGCAATGTCTGCGACTTAATCTGCATGGGAATATAAATAACTTGTAGAATTTGGTGATTTGGTTCGTCACTATCATTTGCAAGAGCCACTCTCATCGCTAATCAAAAGATACGGGCATTTACACGTCGTTTTTGATGCATTTTGTAAGAAATTCACAGCCGTAATCACTTATGTGGTTACACTTCGGTGGGCGAGCCCGACTCGTACTAGTCCGGTTTTTTTTCTATTAACATAGTTTAATTTATTTAAAACTTTATTTTAACTACAACAACTGCAATACAGACAAAAAAAGAAAAGAAGAATGACAAACAAAAAAATAAATAATAATAATCGAATAACAAAAACAAGCATGCAAATAAACTTGATTATTATACGTTATACAGTGGTTAAGGTAACTTCTCAATTAAAATATAACCTATGACTCCCTCCCTGACCCGGGAGAGCGGAGATCTTGTACTTTTGACTTTCACAACTACGAAAAATATCTAATATTAAAAATTGTTGTTATTTTAAATAGATTTTTTTGGATATATAATGATGAATATATATTGATTAACATAATTTTTTTTTCCCAAAAAAAAAAATGATTTTAAGATATGAGTTGTATAATCGTAGATTACTTCTGTACCTACTGTGTGTTCTGCTAATAATTAAGCTGTACAATAGTAGATAAAGATTGTGTAAACTAAATAAACTTGTCAAAATAGTTGAACAGCATTGTCCGCGTTAAAGGCGGTGGGAAAGTACACCTGCAGCCAATCCGCACCCTCCTTTCGTATTGATCCAGCTCCGCCCAGAGCCTCTTATTTTCAATGGTGTTCAAATTTACCTGAAGCTCGGGGAAAAAATAATATTTCATTAAAAGTAATGTTTGTTTACAAAAAAACCTTTTTTGTATTGCACAAATTTAATTCACTACTTATAGGTATATTATCAGTCTTGGGCAGGTATAAAAACTACGAGCAAAAATAAAATAGAAAATACCTCTAATATTGTTAGTTATCAATATTATTTTATTTTTTTCCTGACAATTGGATTTTTGTATAATTGAAGTTTGGTATTAAATATATATAACACGAAATGTACCAAGTTTTACATAGTGCATAATTAGACGATGATGTACACGTAATTCTAAAGTATTCTTAACTTTCATTCAGCAATCAAACTGTATGTAATATTTAAATAACATAAATGAAATCTGAAATACTTAAAACGTGGTTCAAATTAAGGCCTTATGTCAAGGAAATAAAATCGATAAGCACATATGATCAACAGCCATCTTTCAGTTCAGTTGTTGCTCTTTACGCTGATTACTTATAAGTTACATTCTTAGAGAAAACTATCCTCTAGAAGTGTAGAGCAAATGGTTCTCGTGGCGTAGGGACTCAAGTATGTGTCTGTATACGCAACGGCTATAAACTCGATTCCCACACAGGAAATGAAATATTTAATACTTTCATTAACAGATAATGACAACGGACGAAAATGAACGAACGGAAATGACTATGGCAACGAGGCAATGTGCGACGTTGAGTTCCGCCATTCATCACGCAATGCCTCGACAATTCGGTGTAAAGTAGAGAGCTGAAGTGTCCTAAAGGGAATAGTGTAAAATACTCCGTACCCAGGTTCCCTCTGCCTACCCTGCCATGCGCGGGATACAGCGTGAGGCTATATATTTTAAATCATCATTAAATACACTAAAATATATATATTTTTTTATTTTAGTACAAAATAATTTGTAATTAGCGTTCATATATTATCTCAAACGATAACAATTAGGTGTTGCTTAATGGGGCCCTGTTTCTAACTTCAGTTGTCGATAACTAGTATAATATATATGTATCAAGCCCATGAAAAGCTTCCCAATAAAATGGTTCCCCTTGGGAATTTTGCCATCTGTGTTATCTCGTAGATGGGGTAGGCATGAAATAGGCTCACTAGGAATGTATGAAACAACAGTATAATGGTTTATTTATCCATTCTTTTTAGGATTATACAATTTTTTAAATTAAATGTTGGTAATATATAATAGAATTGCACATCAAATTATAAAAAAAATATATATATTTACACATAGGTGTACTATGTATACTCAACTCGTCAGAAGTTTGGACGTAGGACGTAAGCTTCTTAGAATACCCCGGGTCTTGATATTTGTATTGAGCTATTTATAATTGTGAACAATACATTTAAATATCCTTAATTAGAGTGGACTACCAAATATTTGAGATCAATAGTGATTAGAAATGTTTAAATATAAACAATTTATCTTATCTCTTCCTTTTCGACAACATGTGTGGTGTTATTAAACGTTCTAGGATCTTCTGGAATCCAAATCTTCGCGTGTAACGTGCCGCCCGGCGGTCTCTCACCACGCCGCGACCACGACAACGAATGCGCTTGGAAGTTGTTACCTGGAAATTAAGTAACAATTTTAATAATATTTAATAATAAAATTATGCTATGATTCGACTAACACTGCCTAGGAAAAATTATATGCCGTGTTAAAATAAATATTATATAAAAATAAATAACTTGAAATATAGAAAGATAAGAACGGGGTGTCTTAACACTTCTTAAGTCCTCTTTTCCTCTTCCTACCCCTTATGCAGGAGATGGCGTGAAAACAAAAAAAAACAGAACAGAAGAAGGCTTCTGGATTTTCTGCTTTCTGAATTCTTAAAATGTTATCATAATTATAAATAAATCAGCTCAGCTTCAGTTGATACAATTTTTTTTATTACATGTCGATAATGAAACGTTACATGCTTCTAAAGAAAGTACATGTAAGCGCAACGATTTGCTTTTCTAAAATCATAACATAGAAGGATTGATATACTTAATAAGGCTTAGGTTTTTTATTGGTGGTAGAATTTCATTTTTGTAAGATTTTTACGTTTCGTAGAAAGTACTCGATTCTCACGATCTGTTCTCTATAAATATAAATAAATATGAAATGTCTGTCAGCCTGCCTGGGCACAGACACTTTGAAATAATTCAAAATGTATTTTATCAAGAGCCTATAGTTATTTACACAATAATAAAGTAGAAGCACATGATTTAATTTTTTCCCCTGTGTGTCCGTCTGTATTTCTGGGCTAATCTCCGAAACAGCAACATAACAAAAAAAGTAATCTATCAACATATAACTTATGTTGATAGTAAACGTTTTACATAGATCGGTTATTATATATTATATATAGAGTGTTTGTAATATAGCGGCAACTTACATTTATCATGATTTTAAAACCTTTTTTATGATTTGGATAATTGAGCGTAAATAAATACTTTAAATTATCGAACTCGATAAAGATGACATGTATATTATATTGACATCTAAATTATGATTAGGACGATGATCACATACTTTATTTTGAATTTTGGTTCTAGAAGAATAATTTCGACCAAATAACATATACATACTGTAAAATAATTATCTTAACGATATTTTAATATTAGTGTTAATTTTTAATGTATAATATTATTTTTATGCAATATACCAATACATACTATATAATAATAATATGCTAGGGCGACACTAGCGGGAGATGTTGCCACAAGCCACAACTTAACGCGACAATTAGACAACGATATTCACATTGCGGTTTCAGTTTCGCGCAGTGTGACCCCAGCATTAGAGTTTACCATGTAGCGGACGCGATGTGCGGCGATGGCGCCCTCGTCTCTGTTTATTTAAGCTTTGATATCTACTAAGTTATTAATTTAAGAATAATAGTTGATAATGTAATATTTTTATATATGGTTTTTTTATATAACATTCGAGCCCGCCTTGGCTCACAGGTAAATTAGTACTTTGCTATTAATATTGCACCCGCGCCGATTGCGGTGGGCTGCGGCGTTCCACCAGACGAATTTTTGAGCATTATAACATTAGTATTGTTATAGATTTAATAATATATTATCAATTCTGTTTATATACTATTTGAATAGATTACATATGGTACTCCCATTTCATTAATATAACATAAAATAGAAATTAAGAATGATTTAAAATCCAAAGGCAAAAAATATATTTAATTTTAGGTAGGTAACCGTGAACACCATGTATCATTTTCCTTCTTTTTATTGCGATACTCGGAACTATTATTTAAGTCCATCTGAATTAATATTTTTAAACAATTATAGAATTATATTCTTCCAACTTATTCATATTTTGTGTTTTTTTTACGTATTCACTTAAGTTTTATTGCACAATTAAGCATATATAAGTAGCCAAATCATTGAGAATACAAGACAGACATTTTAAATATTCAATTGTTAATATATTTCTTAGCTAGCTGTGTTCTTCATAAAACTGGGTGATAGACAGTACGAACCTTCAATTAAGCATTAAGACACACAGTCCAATTTTCGAGATATTGAGAATGAAATGGTGATACTCAACGCCGCGCATTGTCTTCCTTCGCACCAGCACTACGAAATGAAAACGGTTCATACCCTGGAGTGAGAATAGGAGTCCACAGCTGGACAGGAGATTACAGTCAGTCGCTATGCCACTGCGCTATCTAATGTATTTCCCTCTATCCTCTTTAAAATTTACACAAAATTAATTTAACAATTGTGTTGGAGTTTAATGTATATTATTTATTTATTGATATTAATAATACAAAACTTTGACAACTGTATCAAATTATTATTAATTTCAAGCTAAAAATGAGTTTAAAACTTTATAAAATACGCGTTAAATTTGCCACAGATTTGATACATTTAGTATATATTGTCACCGTTTGGTGGCTGAAACCATAAGCGACCGTAAATTAAGTTTAATTTGTCCGTAATTATTTAAAAGATAGTAAATACAACCCCCTGGGGGTCTAACTAAACTTTGCAAATGTAGTGAAATGGGGTGCAATCGCTCGAGGGTGGTGCACGTGCGCGTTGTTATGACCCATGGCCCCACAGTTTATAACATCGATAGGGTTGACCTATACTACGATTATTTTATTAAAATATTTAAACAATAACTATTATTGAAAGGAATGTGAAATTTCGATTCTTTTATACTTACTTAATTAATTATGTCGGTTTATATTATAGATTATCTATATTTATATATTTACTATTTTTATAGAGTGTATTCTTTTAGATATTTTAGTTCCTATTATAATTATTTATAACTATATCATACAAATAATCATAAAATATTATTTATTTATGTATGTAAAAAAAATGTGTACATTAATAATATCGACAAGTATACAGCAATTTTTTTGTCATGTCCGTACGTGTTCTAATAAGCATCTACGAACTCTACGATATCCGGCAATTTGACCACTTGTCGCGGTGTCCTACAATTGTGTCATTAGTAGACTATTGTTGTATAAATTCTTTATTAAATCCATCAGTGAAGTGAAGTTTTTTGTTTTTTGCATTTCAAAAAAAAAATATTATGTCAATTGGCCTCTGAAATTCTTTCCAGCATATTTAGACAAAGCACCTAACTCTTCCTCTATTCTTATAATTTGATTGTACTTTCCGACACGTTCGCAGCGCGCTGGTGCACCACACTTCAGTTGGCCAGCGGACAGGCCTACAACTAAATCTGCTATGAACAGATCATCAGTGTCGCCCCATCTGTCGCATACAACTACACCAAATCCATTAGATTTCAACAATTTGTAGGCTTCTATTATTTCTGTTAGAGTACCTGATTGATTCAGTCTTAACGCTGCGGTGTTTCCGGCCTTTTTCTCTACAGCTAATCCAACTCTCCGGAGGCTTGTCTGAGTTAAATCATTTCCAAACAGCTGACATTGAGTTCGCGCCGTAAGAGTTGACCAAGCTGCCCAATCGTCGAATTCAAACGCGTCTTCTACAGAACACACCGAAAATTCTTTAACATTATCCAAGTATACTTCGGCGAGCTTATCTGAAGACATATAATCTTGGGGATTCGAATTGGGATTTTTGAATTCCACATCGTATGCGCCATCTTTATATAAATCAGTTGCTGCGGCGTTAAGTGCTATTTCAGCTTTCCCAACATGTCCACATTGTTTTATAGCGTCAGTTAAAAATAATAGCGCGTCTCTGTGACTATCTAACGGTATAGAGAACCCACCCGATTCACTAACGTAGGACGTTTCCACGCCATATTTATAGCTTATACTCCTTTTGACGTAGTGATATATTTCGGTACCGATTCGCATTGCTTCTGCAAATGTTGAAGCGCCTGTTGGCATAATCAAATATTCTTGAAAGGGTAATCCATTTGTGCTCAAAATCCCACCAGTTAATATTGTAAAATGTGGCACTGGTAATATGATACTGGCTACTCCAGCCATGTCTGATATGTGTCTGTAAAGTGGTACTCCTTTCTTGGCTGCGCCTGCTTTAGCTACTACCAAGGAAATGCACATAATTGCATTCGAACCCAGTCTCGACTTATTTTCGGTTCCATCGAGGGCAATCATAAAATTATCGATTTCCTTTTGCATAGTTACTTCTAAATTTTGCTTAAGAAGTTCCGGGGCGATAATAGTATTGATATTCTTAACGGCCTTTTGCACGCCCATACCAAAATATTCCGTAGGGATGTTGTCGCGTAGTTGAACTGATTCTGCAATTTTTTTGAAATCGGTCGACGGAACACCCACTCGAAATAGACCTAATTCTGTTACCATGTCCGTTTCCACAGTGGGTATGCCCATGGCATCGAATATTTGCCTTGCTAATAAAATTTTAATAGGCATTTTAAAATATTCCCGACAAAATTCTATAGATTTTGTTAAATTTTACTTTATATAATAACGGTGTAATGAAAATATAAAAAATGTAAAAAAAGTAAGATATATATAATATATAAGAAATTGGCAAATTATGTTGTCAAATTAAATTATTTTTAAATTACAGCCAGGACAATAATTAGACTATAATAATAAATTTCAAAAATAAGGGCTTTAAATGAATATTGTATTACTTTTGTACTTTAAATAACTAAATAAACAAGACTTGAAGAGGTTTAGTGAGGGTCGCCGCACGTGTTCGCTAATCTGTATGTAAATCCTACATTACATTTTGATAAGGTGTATGGAATAATTGAAAAACATCATGCGGACAGCACTTGCTGTACATTGCGCATTTCTCTTAGATAAGTATAGATAAGTATAATAAGTATAATACAATTCTTATTTTCTAAGAAACTTTTACAAATATAACTGTTATAATTTGTACCTCAATAACCATTCTTACAATAATTAAAATAGCAACTTTTTAACCATAATAAATTGTTCAGATATTATTCGCATATAAGTTAACTTAATTTTTATAATATAGTCAATTTGTAATATAAAAAAAAAAGAACGATACGATAATATTACGACAATTGTGATATTTAGTGTCGAAAGGGGACGAATACTTAATGGTTTTCTAATACACTCCGCCTCCCTATTTACAAAGTGCTAACTCACAATTTGCTATGGTGTGATTCGCAAATGCAATTCACAAGACCCCTTTATTTATATTATTTCAAATGTAAACATCGGATAAAGTGGAAAGAGGAAAGATAATTAATACGACATTAAAAATATATAAATGTTCTGGATATTTATTTTTAATTTTAATATTTTTTTTTCGGCGATTCTGTGTAACATTTATAGAAGAAGGATCTAAAAGCGTTTTGATGGGAAATTTTAATGGTACAGTGTTACATGAGATTCGGCCAGTCGTCACGCAATGCACCGTGGGAAGCGCGCGGTGATGACACCTGGACCATCGATTACGCGACAGGACTAAAGCACGCAATTCTGTTATATTTATATACAATATATGTATACAAGATTATTTTTTTTATAGTAGATTGAGTATTATTTATTCGAAATTATACTTTTATCTATTTTATCTATTAACAAATATAATTACTTACGTTCTCCTACCTAACGTACCTAACGTTGATTGTGAAATCTGGGGAAAATATTTTTGTCTACTTTACTTTAATATAATTACATATAAAATAGAAACGAGAAAAAAAATATTATTAAAAAGTAAATATAAGAAAATATTACGTGAATTGTTTGTATTATTTTTGTATTGGAACGAAAATAATATTCTTGTAAAAGTTTTTCTTTTTGGTTGCAGATTTTCTTATTTAATTTTCTTCAATGATTTTCTTACATGTTATTGATTTTTTATAGACATATACAGCCTATTTGTTTCGGTGTCAATAATGATTTTTATAAAAATGTCATGGTATGGTATAAAATAGAATTGATCGTTCGCGATCGATCGAAAGGTGCATAAACCAGCGGTACGTGTCCTGGCACAGTTTGATCCACTATTAGGGTTGCAGCTGTATTAATTGACATAAACTATATTATTTCATATAATCATAAAATATTTTAATTAAGTGGTTTTTTTTTAAATTTATTATTTAAGCCTCGCGTTTTCTGTCTTAAGTGTTTGTTATGAAAAAAAATCTCGGTACGTGCATTAGCGAGTACATAAGTTTTTAAAAATCAAATAAATCAGGTTGCACGCTGCTTGGTTTTTCTTTTTGGTGTACAGAGGGAACCTAGTGCTAAGAAACTCCTTTCTCCACTTCCCGCCGAATTTGTCGAGACGCGCAGAAATAAACAATTATTTATTCCCTGCCTGCGTGGGATCTACTCTAATCGTCGCGTTATAGTCACACCCCTGTGGTGGAGGACGGCCTCACTTTTTAAAGAATTTATATAATTATCTACAAATAAATTAAAGAAAATTTGCTTTAAGAAATATCAACAGTTCATATCACTACGAGTTTGTTTAATACTATAAAATATATATTATATAAGTCCAAACCTCTTATGATGACCTTTTTTTGTTCGTGACTCGTATTTTCACTATTGGTGACACCTGATAGCATAGAATCTGGTGCGCTTCTGTCAGCACGTACCTAGGAAAAATAATAAAATTGTAATTTTTTTTCAGCTTCACGCTGTTTCCCGTACTCACCATAGTAGGTTAAGGGTATCTAATGTTAAGATACTCCGGTCCCCAATGGTTTACTAAGCTCTTGAGGCATTGCGTGTTGAGTGTTGCTTGCGAAGAAATGAAAATATTAACTACTTCATACCCCCCGAGTGGGACCGAACCCACCACCACCTCATTAACAGTCGCACGCTTGCCCCTGCGCAACGATGGCCGACGGCAATTAATATATTATATTAGATGCAAATACGATGAAAAATCCATCGCTTCAGTAAAACTGTCACCTAACCTAATAAAATAAGTAGGTACCTAAAATAAAATAAAAAAAAATTTGTACCTACTTATATTTTATCTAATTTAATAAGGAACTATGATGATTTATTTCACACATCGACTTGTAATAGTACCAGTTCTCCAAGAAAGCTGATGTATCCGATGGCCAATTTAAGGGTGTCCACTTTAGACAGTCGTTTTTCGTACGGCAAAGTGGGAATGTGAGCCCGCAAGCCTTCAAATGCGTCGTTGATGGACTGCATACGGCGGCGCTCTCGCAAGTTTGCAGCCTGCCGCTGTTGAATTTGCTGCTGTGGACACCGAAGGCGACGCTTATGTAGTCTTCTATACTCTGACCTTTGAACAATATTTTACTATGTAGAAATATCATTATATAAGAACAAAACATATGTTAAATATATTTGCAGGGCAACAGTTTTTTGGACTAATATTATAAAACTAAGTATAACTTCACGATTCGGATTTAAATTCGCGACGAAAAAAATATTGCTGATATAATATTCAAGTGATCCTTACACGTGCACTGCTATTCCGTTTCCTACATCTTACTCTCGCTATAATATCTATTAGTGATCCGTTGTATAATGTTATTTAATATAAATAAAGGTTTTTGTTAACAATTTAAAAAAAAACTTGTGTTATATAATATAAGTAATTTTACTGTATGTGTTTGTCATCTTAGCCCTCCTAAACAACTGAATTAAAGATTAGGTACATATTTTAATTGATTTATGGATGATTTAAATAATATATTTTTAAAACACCGACTTGTCACGTACTGGGTTCAATTCTATTGCAACCAGTATGTGACGCTGCAGTGTGTTCAATCAAAGAGATCATACCAATATAGATGTATATATTCATTTTATAGATTTGATTAAACAAAATAAGCCCGTAACTACGAACAGCTAATCATGATAAAAATAATTATTTTTTTAGTGTAAGTTTCTATATTTGCCTATACCTAAGTTAAACTTTTAAAACTATATGTAGTTTCTCATATAACATTGAATTATTTTTTGGGTATTCCAATAAAATGCTGGAATTTTTGCTAGTGTGTTTTCAAAAATAGGTTTTTTTATGAAGACATAGTGAATTTATTGTTTCATTTTGATCACTTGGGCTTAACTATACTTACGGGCTAAATCTGAAAAAAAAATACGCATTATTTCATGAATCTAATAATATTTTTCTTGCATTTAAATTAAAAAAAATAAGGTAAATAGGTACATTTATTAAAAATTACCTATTTATAGGGTACATTTAAATTTGGTTTTAATATTTTAAAATAAATGATAATTTTAGATTCACATTTGAAATAGGTACCTACTTCAAATGTGAATCTAAAATTATATTCTTTTCTTATTCTATAAGCTT
>JBAIZZ010000369.1:134278-151848 GCA_037355905.1 Heliconius aoede | reverse complement strand
AAATTGTTAATTATTATTGTGTGGGAAGTTGGGACTAATGTTACAGTGCTATCTAATTTACATTTAATTTAAATGTATAATGTTTTCTAAATATATTATCTAAGAAATATTAGCCATATGCTCTGACACTGACTTTAAAATTATAAAGTCTTTCTTTCATTATTTCTGTTTAAGTAAGTTTTCTTCAAAATATCGGTGCAAATACATAAAAACATACACCAAATTTAAATTCGTCGCTACTTCTGGACAAACTATAATATGACTTCTAATTGTTTTTCTTTAAAAGTAATGATGTATTTTTTTTAATATTGTATTGCAACGCGATTTGTACAGTACTTTACAGATCGCAGAGAAATTTTGGAATATTGAAATACACATTACAATATATGTGATTATTATTATTAATGTAATGCCATTTTAATCTTTTTAATGTCTGAGGTATACAAGTATATACAAGTATATGCAGTATATACAAGTATACTATAGGCATACAAGTAAGTTTTTTTAAGGTTTTGTGCTGTGTTACTAGTATATACGCATATCATATATAAGCAAATATAGCAATCTTCATTACATTATTAATAAATTTTGAATTATTCCTTTGACATTCGAACAAATATTATTTAACTATGACTACGATGATGGCTTTTGAAAAAAAAAGAATGCAATGGACATTGCTGTAATTTACTTTATATGATACATATTATTTCCTTACTCAATAATGTAAAATTTGTGTTAAATTTAATTACGATAATGGTTGTGTCAATATATATATATAGTTTTGTCACGTTTTTTTTTCTGTCACTAAATCGTCGTCCTATAAGTGTTCTGTATTGTCGTAATATCGTATACTTAAATAAGGTGTAAATATTTACAAACACTTGTCTAGCGACGACATTATTAGTCCTTTAACAATAATTTAAGGTTTCTTTTTATATCTTTTATAATTTTTGTAATTTGACTTAACTTAAAATGTCATATAGCATTCGTTATTCATTCGGTAAAAAAATAATGTCAGTTAAATGCTAATTGACGTTTGAAAGTGAAGTAAAGCATCCAAGATCACATATAATCACTGACAGGCATACATTTAGTTAACATAATAATAAATATGGATAGTCAGTGATAAGATTTATGGATGGGGGTGAAATTGTTGTCAAAAAGTCGTTGGCTTCTCGATTATTCGATATTTACTTTACGTTTATAGTCACAGTATGGTGAATAATATTAAGTTCCACCATTAAACATGACACAAATGTTTTTGTTGTCTCGTTTTTAACTGATGCTAATGCTAGTACTCGCGTGGATCGATGTAGATCGATATATGTAGATATATATATCTTAGTATATTTTTTCGTGGTTACTATATGTTTTTATGTTCGCAATTCTTGATCTTGACTTTTATTATACGCGAAGCTTAGACAGGTCTAACAATTATATAATGTACCTGATAACGTAAATGCTAATAGATGTATTGAAATAAAAAAAAAAAGGTTTTCTAAGCCTCGCAATTTCAATATAAGTCATGAGTACAGTGTGATAAATTATTACAATTCAAAACAATATGTCGTATTGAAGCACTATCATAAGCTAAGATAAAACTGAATATAAAGTAATATGAAATAGGAAATAAAATTGAAAAGAAAAAAAAAATAAGCAAAATATTACGTCGTCATGCCGATGAGAGGCCATCTATAGATTAGGTTGACGGACTGTGTCATTAGGGTAAAGAGGTACACAGTGAGGGGTGTAAATTTCATGATATCACATTAGAAAATACATTTCCTCAGTTTTAGAATACAAAATTTGTGAAAACTAAAACCATTTCTGAAGTGTAAAATTGTAAAATATGTGAATTTACATTAATATTACTAGCGGGAACACTGAAAGTCATGTAATTCGTTTATGAGGTAATATATGAATGGCCCCCCGACACACGCACGTGATCTCGTCGGTTTAAGCGAATCATTCTGTCTCATTCATAATATATTATAATTAAATGTACTTATAGTTTAATATTTTTACAATTACAAGCATAATAACTTATATTTGCAGTTATATAAGTACAGGAGTATATCATTTTTTCTAGTCTTACTTTGATTCATCATATTATTATTTTCAGCGCTTCTCTAGAGCCGAGATGTTATGAAATGAAACTAAGTTTGAGGCTTAGCTTGAACTTGTAGTAACATAAAATTTTAGGCGAATCGATTTATTTGAATGAGACGAAACGACTCGCTAACGGGAGGTCATCGCATATAAACACAATGTGTGATAGTATGATAAAATCCTACCGACTATTGCAATCAATAAGTTTAGCTTTAAAACACTAAGTACCTATATTTTGTAATACATTGTTGAAATACTGTTAAATGTAAAATGGTCGTGCAAAATATTATATGCACAAATGTAGACGACCATCTCGCCAGCCTTAAATTCAAAATGAGAGCCTTAACATTAGATTAAGATATTTCTTAATAGTTGGTTTTGTTAAATGGTGCATTTCAGCAGCGTGTCAGGTTTTATTCGATGACTTTAGTCTTTATTTGTAACAAAGCAATAAGTTATGTAGCCGGCTACGTATATATGCATTTTATTTAAGTCTACATAATATATATATATATTTTATATATTACGTATTTGCAATGGCTCGACAATTTAATTTGCGTGTTCATATTTTTGATGCCATTGGAACGTTAATTGTATATTGACTTTGCTTATTTATAGTCAGATATTAGCGTCATCGAATAAAACTTGATTTGAGATTACTGAAAAATAGAAAGTGGCTTATTAAAATATTTTTTATACCGATTGACGGGACTTCGTAATACAAACAAGTGAGATATTTTTTTTTTGTGAGAATGTCACTGTTTACATAGTATGTGTGTAGTCTGTGCCGATTTTAATTAGATATCAATATATAA
Organism: Heliconius aoede; assembly: GCA_037355905.1. Taxonomy (NCBI): domain Eukaryota; kingdom Metazoa; phylum Arthropoda; class Insecta; order Lepidoptera; family Nymphalidae; genus Heliconius; species Heliconius aoede. The sequence continues at coordinate 148,924 of JBAIZZ010000369.1, read as the reverse complement.
TTAACTTATGCAGAAAATATCGGATGTTATTCATAATAATTAAATTAAATTAAATATAGCAATATCACGATGTAGATGACATTCAAAAAATATACGAGTCGCTATTCCGCACGATACTCTTTTTGACCTTATTTATTCAAATATGATTTATATGGCCTTGACTATGTTATAATTTAAACTTAAAAAAAAATCCAATATTTGCAATCAAAGTTTATGTACATCAACAATGTCAGTAAAGTTAATAATATATTATATATATTTTTGTTATAATTATAGTAAATCATTGACAATTATAACAGGTTATTATTTTTTCACTTCAGCATATGTGTATTTAATTTTAACGTAGACGAATTATCGCTAATTTTAATGAAATATTCAAAATGCATGTCGACTCTATACAACTTGTTTGTGAAAAAGTGATATATCAATTTTATAGTTGTTTATGGAGACTTTAAGCGTTGCTGGAGTGCATCTATTTATAATATACAATTAATATATGATAATTGTGTAAAAACGAACGCAATAAGTATGCATAAACAATAACTTCTTTATTACAATTTTTTTTTTTCAATACATTTTTATTAAAGGTCGTAATTAAATATCTCTAAATTAACACAAGTCATACATCTTAATATTATGCTTCGAGGCTTTTTAAGCATTTGTATACAACTGCCATGTAGTAGTGAAAAAAAATAAATAAAATAAAGATATATAAAAAAAACTATTTAAACCCCTTTCACTATTTAGATATTGTTGAAGTTATAAAGGACTATCTCAACTTATAAATAAGTAATTGTAGCGGTAGATATGTATTTATTGTAGGTCGTCACATATCTTCATAGCAGAAAATTTCAATAATGCAAACAAATAGAAAATTACACAACACGTAAAATAATAAGGAGTTATACGGTACTTGGTATATATGATTATGGAAAAGTTATAATAAAGTAGACTTTCTATACTTTAAATTAAGCGTTTTTAAGATAATAGTTGTAAGCGGTGTATATAATTTAATATAATTAAGGCAATACTAAGGAATTGATCTAAACTATATGCTAAGGGGTCTTTAAACTATTATATATGCTATGTGCTAAGGAACATAACACCAAGTACTATCAGATTGTTATCGTTTTCGATTAACATTAATCCTGATACCTTTCATGGCTTTTCACAATTAATTTTACTTCCTTGTCACAAAACCATGCTGTGTTACCGAAGAAGGCAGTTCCGATGAATCATTACTGAAAATAATTTCGCATAGATACCTATATTAGTATATTATGGACTACATTATATATTGCCATACTCCTCGTTGGTAGCCCAGTCTAACTTCAAATACTATATATGCATAATAATGTACACAAATTTGGGCACTGATATTTGGTCTATTTGTGTAAAAGTTTTTATTTTTCAAATTTTCCTTAAAAATATATACTGGGGTCCACCCTGGTAGTGTAGTTAGTATCATCGGTAGTACAAAACAGTCAAAAAAACTTAATATGGTACTGATTTAATTGTTTGACCCACTATTAAAAACCTTGGGATTCAAGACCACCTTTACATACATGTCTTTACTTATTTTAAACACATTTTAAAATATCAAATTTACATTTATATTTTTATACGTTTACAAAAAAAAAGTGTTAAACGATATATTTTTTGTAACATGATTTTTAAAATGTTTTAATGAGAATAGTGAGAATTTATGTGATGATATATTATTCTATCTTTCACAACGCAAGTGCTGGAAATTAGGTTAGAATAAACGCTAGGTACAATAATAATGGGCGAGTTTTAGAATATTAAGGCGCATAATATTGTTGCAATATATTCATTATAATAAGTAATTAATATTACAATTAATTTCTTGCAAATAGAAATCGACAATGTCTTCGTTGGTATTTTGTAGTAATAGTAAAATGTCTATGATATCTTTTCTATGATAGTTACAGTAATGCCATCTGCACTTACCTATTTTCTTTACTCCTTTTTTTTTAATCCTTGTCTTGCCCTTGTTTACAGTCACGACTACTGCGTCAGGACAGTCTTCCTCTCTGTAATTTATTGATACATGATTTTCTACAAACCATGCTTATATGTAAACTGGATATCTACTCTTCTCCCGTTTCTCTTTTTGAGTCCCGCTGCGCAACTCAACATCAACAACTGAACATAAATATTCGAATGTAATTAATTCAGTCAGTTCAGCCATTTTTTTAATTTTTTATTTTAATTGTATAAGTAATGTCTTTGTCGTATATACATTAATGCAATAATGTTGTAAGATATTTTAAGTGTAGTACGTGTATCCACGTGTTTTATGATCTTAAATGGCAAGTTATTGACTAAGTGTATTTGTAATAATTTCTAATATTGATTTTTTTATAATTTGCCTTTAAAAATTGTGCCATTCTCTTCATATTTCATTAACCCTCGTATATATATATATATATGTGACTAATATTTCAATACATTAGCATTCGTTATTATAATCGTATGCTAAAACCTTTTTTTATATGTATATAGTTCAGTGTTGCTTCATATTTCAAGTTTTTAAATTGAAATTTGATGTTGCGAGAAGTGTATTTTTGTAATGGTTTAATTAATTGACTTGACTTAAACCCCCAGTATCTTTATTTATCTTATATAATAATATTTCCTATAAATAAAAATATATTATCTTGTGACATACATTTAATGGCTATGAATAAGTAGTAATACATATTTTTGTGTTTTCAGTTAAAACTACGTAAAATGTTCAATGGTTAATTCTTACCACAATTATTAACTTAAAAAATTTTACCTACTGTGTCGTAGTAAAAACATGATGTGTTTGCAGTATATTGTCCAGAAAAAATAATATTTTAATTTCGAATGTAATTATTATTATTATTATTTTATCTTATTGTATTCTTATAAGATTGGTGTCGTAACAATGTATATATGAGAAGAAGTAACAAATTACACCCATGATGAGTAATCAATCGTTCATATGTGTAACTTGACAAAGAATGTGTTCAATTAGTTCTAGACATTAGTCTTTTCTATGGATTTCTCCTAGTATATATTTTTTATTATGTTTTAAAGGACTCGAAAGTATATTTAATTTTTAAAAATTTTAATTAACCATATTTGTAAATATTTCGGTTAATTTATGTAGAATTAGTTATGATTCAGAAGTGTAATGTGATACGATGTATGTATATCATGTCTCTCTCTCTCTGTATATCTCTTATTTGAATATGAGCGTTAGGTACTTTTTTTTTGCAGATGTTTTAATTTCATACATTTTTACTAGAGTAATACAGTTTTTAAAATTTTCACATTTAAACCAATTATAGCCATTTTATTGCAATAATCATTAAATAAATAACATATAAAATAATTGTTTAATTAAACCTTTTAATTTTTACCAAAATAATTGTTTTTGACGCCTGACATACAAATTGAGAAGAAGCCTTTCTTAAAAATTAGAAGCTTATAAGTACAACAATTGATATAATACCTACCTAGCTTGTATATAACGCCTACTATTTGACTTGAGCGAATGCAGTTCATTAAGAATTATGCTAATAAAAGTTTTAATTTTTTCGTAGAGTTTTTAATTTTTTGTGCCTATCTACGCTTTTGCTCCGAACAAGAATAACATATCACACAACGATGACATGTACTTATAAGTAATATAGTAGGAAACTTGTTTTTCAAAAACTTGACTGCACGGCACGGCACAAAGAAGGCTAATACCAATGTGTTCCTATTCTATATCTACATCAATCGATCGGTACCTTGCGGAGTCACTGAAGGTATACAAAGGTAAAGTGTGAGTCGGACTCGCCCATCAAGAGATCTTTACCAGTTCAAGCACTGTACCTACAATGCTACCTTGTACTTACGGTTGACCTCAACCGTACACAACAACAATTTATAGACAAATATAAGTCTGCAATTTGTGTGAAATGAACTACAATTGTAGATTTAATTGTATACATAGATTACGTTGGCTTGTCTTGACAGACGACCTGACTTGTGTCACACTTTGTGACTGTAAACGCCTCAAATTATAATTTATTTATGTATATAATCGAAAAACATATTTCAATAGTGTGACGGTTCAGTATTATTCTTGCCAAGGTTCTAAATTATTATTAGGCGCGTGACACTCAAGTAGCCCCTAAATGTATATTGTATTGTATCTTTCATATAATTAAAGAAGAAATATTGAATAATTCTCTTAACCATGAAAATATTTAAGTAAATATTTATTGTTCTTGAAATTGTTTTAATTTTCTTTTAGCTTCACTTTATATTTTGCAATATAGCAGGATACCCAGACGGAACCTGGGAAGCTAGTGTTTAGACACTCCGTTCTCAGTATGCCAAGCCAAGAAATGAAATATAAATATATTCATATCTTCTTCATATTTCAAGATTAAATATTCCATTTTCGAGTGGGAATCGAACCCACAACCTGTCATATTGACAGCCCCAAGTTTGTGCCACTGGGCGACGACTGGCTCCTTGAATTAATTAGTATTAAATATATTCTAATGTCATATAAAACAATATAGGTACGTTTTTAAAAATAAATCGGAAAAGAATGTACGCAAGCATGCGGTATAAGCGTGTTTTTGTTAATTAATCAACACTAATTAGGTCGAATGTCAAGTCTACTCTGTCGATAAAGATGCTACAAAAGTCAAGGACTTATATCCAGTTTTATTAACTTAATTTAGTATCCTAAAGTAATTCTTTCGTTTGTAGATAACGAACTTGTTTTGATACGAGAGCTTATTAGGTAGCAGGTGTAAAGTCTGCAATGTATGGATAATTTAAATTTGATTTACAAAAATATTTTTATAAGCTCTCTATTTAATAAAATTATCATTTTAAAGGCAATGTCCACACATTGAAAATTAATGTTTCTGCTAATTCAATAAAATACTCATTTGATAGTAATATTAAAAATAGTAAAAACATGCACTTAAATCAATTAAGCCACATCTGAGGTTAGCGTGCACTAACGCTACGCTACTAAATTCATTGTATTGGCTTTTATTGCTATATGGATAAATGCATATAGCTATAGGTTTACTCATCTCTACTTAAGTGTGTCTGAAATTGGTACGGAACCCTCTACAACGAGTCGGACTCGCACTGGACTGTTTTTGTTAATTTAACGTTAAGAATAAGTCCAACAGACTGGAATATATTTGTTAAACTTATTAGTTTAAGAACAAAAAAAAGCTATGATATTTTAATTTATACAATTCCAATGATCGAAACATTAAAAAACACATTAAATTATGTTCGATACTTTAAATAAAAAAAAAAAACTTGTAATCTTAATTAGAACTTTCTAGAAAAAAATTTTGCTTACAAGAATTTCATATAATAGAAAATTGTGATAACGTTTATACTTCCTCATTCACTTAGGGCAGCTTGCCACTCGCGGATGACGCGATAATGTGAATATAATTGTTGATATTAATAAAACTATTTAACTTGGAATTTGTTGTGATATATTTACATTAGAAAATTACACAATTACTAAATGTATTATTTGCAAGAGTATATTAAATATCAATTAATTTGTTGATTTGTGAGGGCAACATTAAAACATTCTTTTTGTGAATGTCATATTTTTTCAGCTCAGCTTTTTATAAAAACATCATATAAAAATCGAGAAACTTAAATTTGGTCGTTCATGTATCAATAACATGTTATTCATTGTGCTTACTTTGGACGAGAACTAGTAATATTCTTTATAGCTCCACGTTGTATTCCGCCCACAGCAGGGAAGGCAGAGGGAACCTGGGAACCCATTTTCTGCAAAATTTTAGAGGCATTGCGTGTTGAGTAGCAGAACTCAACGCCGTGCTTTGCCTCATTACGAAAGCCAGGAAATAAAAATATTTAATATTAAATTCCCTGTTGTGGGAATCGAACCCACAATCGTCATATTTACAGCCGCCTGCTTGCGCCCCTAATCACGACGGTAGCCTAGGTGAAATTTTGCTGACATCACAGAGTATTCGTAGAATGTGAATATATTTATATTATATATATATTGTCCTGATAGTTAGCTATGTATTATTAAGATAAAACTATTGTCACTTTTATAATAAAAGTATTATTAAAGTAGGTTAAACTTATATAATGTTTTTGTCATAAATCCATTGTCATTAAATTGATTGAGAATTAAACACAATATAATAATTTATATGCAGTATTTTGGCAACGATATACGTATTAGTGATACTAATTCTCAGTAGAGCAAACAAAAGGTACTTTCATGACATAGATTCATGTCCTATCACAATTTTTTCATCAGTTAGAATTAATATATAGATACATTTTGATTATATTAGGTTACACCAGGTTATGTTAGGGTGTATATATAAATATATTTTTTATGATACTTTTCCTCTATATCGTATATATATACATTTTAGAAGGATAGTTATATTTAAATCGCAGCATGTCGGCTTTACGTCACGCGTTGATGTCTTTCGTACAGCAGTGTTGCTTAAGAGATGCCTACTGACATTATATCAATGAATATTGTTTTAGCATATTTTCAATTTCCTAATTATGTTGCATAATAAATAACTGGACAGCTATTCAAATGCACTTTCCACATAGTCATCCCATTCTGTTCGTCAATTAATAAAACTAGTTAGTATAGTATATATTATTGGAATTCTTGGTTACTCAGTCCTTTATATATATATATATATATTATAATATATATAATATATATAAATAATATATATTATTATAATTGATTACTGATTTATTTAGGTCATATGTAATTAAGATTTGCCGATGATACCTTAGATATGGCCTATAATATGATCTGAGCTGGCGCTAAAGCCTGGCTGAGTGGAGCAGTAGGCCACGGGCACAGCTGCGGATATATTGTATTCTGATGTTATGGTAATACGATAACATCTCGATATTTATAGTAAAGGCTTATGTTAAACGTTTTACGGTATTATATTTAATTCTAAATATATATATATACAAAATCGTTTTTTGTAGTAATTAATATTAATAAGAGAATAGACAAGGCATGTGTATTATTAGTGTTGAAAAAGTTATCAATATAAGGAAAATTACGCTTATTAAATAGTATAATAACTCATTTTCAGCAGCCTATTTGTGTTTTCAAGAGGATATATAATCTAATGATATATTATGTATTTTAGAAATCTTCTTTAAATGAACTATTCAAGGAGAATGACTAAGCGCACGTATTAAAATGAAACGTAGTGGATTCTTTATAGGTACAATAAATTTTCCAATAAGTTAATTTTTATCGGAATAAAAACTCTGTATTGATGAGATAATGATTGTTACTTATTTGTACATAGATATATTTCGAATCTGAAAATGATCAATCGTACGTAAATTGAGAGTTTGTACGGGGTGGGATGAAGAGTTAATCTGTGGAAGAAATAGCTGCAGTAGTGCTTGCACCAGGTTATATTAGGGTGTCAACTGAACTGAAGGAACGAGGTGGTGCTTAGACAGTCAAGCAGTGGTGGGCATACGGCTATAAGTAAGAGGGGCACTGGCGGCGACGAGGTTAGTCGCCGTCGGCAACGCGTCGCCAGCGGTGTTACGTCCCCGCACGCCCCCGGTGCGTCCCTCATGCACTCGCCTTTCTCATACGACCGGCGATCCTCGCTTGCACAACCTAGTTCAAAACCGAAAGGTCGCCGCTATTGGCATTTAAACGCTCTCTGACATTAACGTTGCATTTAAATGTGCGATGCAGCTTCCTCGTTGAACATCACTGTCGCAACTGTGTGTCGTTTGGGAAAGGCGCGTGTGCTGACGTGAGGTTTTTGTTGCAGCCGCCAGCCCGAGTGACCAGAGCTGCACCAGCACACACTCGCAGCTCCCAGCAGCGGACCCTCAACATGGACACCAGGATAGCGCTGTGAGTACATCTTGGCTTACCACACCATCTCTCGCTGACATCGTTTCAATGTTGATAGCAAACTTGTTGTTATTATGTGACTATTTCATAATATAATTTCGTAATTTTCCAAGATGACTTTCTAATAGGCAATAATCATGTTAATAAAAAAATAGCGAATCAAAACCTGTTAGCGAATATTGTCACTTTCATCGCGTGTTTGCATATGCGTGGTGGATCGTGCGGACAGCGGACACCGAGCTTTACGTAACTTGACTCTACCTCGCGGCCTGTAGGTATAGATAGACTATAGATAGATGCATCTTATAGCATGCCTTAGATATGGCAAAAATAATATGATCTGATTTGTAGTGTGGAAATCAAATGTTGGTTGCCCAACGGCTGACAACTGACATCACGAATGAGGGCGCGTGTTTCTCAATGAAGGCTGCGAAATATTGCTTTTAAAATATGCACGACTAAGCGCGCACATTGTCTCCTCGGGACCGCCAGGTCGCGAGGCACGGTCTGCGCTTGTGAGGCTTGTTGTTGTCGGTTGTACATAATAACTTTTCCACGGCCGCCGCATGTTTGTGGTGTCCCGCAAGACAGACGCACTAATAAACTTTCTTGCCAGAAAGCTCACGCGCCAAAGCTTAATAGCCAGTTTCCTCATCTTACAAATATTAAAATAATTATTATGTGAATAGAAAAAACGACACATTTAATTGAATATAGAATGACGTAGACGCGATTATGTCAGAAAATATCTAAATTTAAATAATATCAGAGTTCACAGTAAATGTGAACATTTACGAGTGCGTACATAGACAATATTCAAGGCATTTTAATTTAAGAATGTATGCCTCTTCGGCGATAATAAGTATAGTTATGAATATGTTATGCAATTAATATATAAAACGTATATAATATTACGTGGTCTAAAAATGATTTCATAATAATAAAATAATAATTTTTATAGACGATGCCATTTTAATGTCCTTATGCGTACAGGAAATACATATGTTTTAAATTGCGCGTCACTAAGTTAGTATTCTGGAAATATATTTATTATTATTATCTGGAATATATATATATATATAACATCTAAACACAAGCCGAGTAAACCACTATTAACACTTATCGGCATGTCGTAATTTCTATTGTATCACTTTCGCCGTTAAAGAAAACTCTTTTAACAATTTGTTATCGCCTATTCGTGATTCAGAGACCTCTCTTTTTGAATACAAATCAGTATATATTGGAATTTCTCCGCGATACAGATTCGGGCGTACGTAACTCTCAAATGTGAAAAGAAAGTTGTAATAGATATTTATTTATTCCACGTATACAATCAAAGCAAACATAACATAACATTAAAAAGTTATGTCGATTTAAATCTGTTTTGTAACGCAATAAGATTAGCATGTTTTTCAATAAAAAATAACATGTGTATAGATTTTATTAGTTTTCAATTCAATATAAGAGAGATATATATATAGCACACAACATTTACATATTACATTTTATATGTAAGAATTAATAAAAAAAAAATGTACAACAAGGTGGCCTTATCGGATAAGACGATCTCTCCAACCTTTGGACGTTGGAATTGTATAAAAGACTCATTTTATTTATCTATTTAATTTTTTAATAATTTAATATGAAAAAAATATTCATCGTAAACTTATTATATATAGTAAAAATATTGTAATTTCATAATAGCTTCATTCAAAGCCTACCGTTACATCCTAAGCGGTGAGTTTCCCCGGATCACAGCAGTACCACATGTCTCGCTTAGAAACTCACGAGCCGAGCCCGGACCGGTCTCATCCACTCTCGCATCTTCACTTCTCGTCTACATCTGACCTTCACTTTCGCTTTTAACACGTATTTGTTTGGAATGTAGATATTTTTTTATTATGTTAATTAGATAACCTATATGAAATGTTAGGTATTAAATAATAATCTTAAAATATAGTGGTAACTTTATTGCCGTTTTGCCATTTAAGGAAAATATCAAAAAATCAACATCATTATTTTCGTGTGATCGTACCTAAATACTCAGAAATTGATATCTAAATTTCAATTTTTGTTTGTGTAATTAGCTATATTAGTTATCGGAGATTACTTTAACACTTCAAGTGCATCTGCCAAATAAGTCAGCCTTCCAACCCACTGCCACTTTCCCTATTGCATAAATGAAGTCATCACATACCATTGTTCATCTATAATGTTTTTTCTCAGCATCAAGCTATGCAATGTCTCATTACTAAACGTAATATTTCCTATTATTATAAATAGGTAAGAAGTATATATATATATTTTGTTTCTTTATCATGAAGTCTTAGAGTGAAAATTCTCGTGTCCGATTGCTGCTAAGTATTATCTCGATCGATTGAATTTTTTGCACTTTCTACTTATGCAGCGATATGTCAAGGGCGACGGGTGGCGGCGACAGCGCCGCGGGTCACGACCCATCGACACCCGCAAATCCGTGCTTGCCTTTTGGCTGTTGCGAAACCCCTCGACGACCCCCCCAACCCCACTATTTGTTTATGACGATCTATTCACCGATTCGCCTCGTCTTGTATCATCGAACCTGTTTGAATACGATAATGCTTACTGATTCGCCAAGTAAAGTTTTCGCAACTCAATAGTTTCAGTGCGGTCATGCTTGTAGCGGTAAATTATTGAAGGATTTTTCTTTATATATAGTTAGTATACTTTTAATAACTTGATAACTAGATAAAGAAAAAATGTAACTGTTGCGTCGATCAGTATTACCTATTTTGTATTGAGAATGCAATTTCTGCCTTCAGAACACTGTTTATAATTAACTCCAAGGAAAATTGTTCATTTCCTACTTCATTTACGAACACATTACGCTCGAAATGTGTGAAACGGAAACGAGAACTGCAAGTTGAACAACATACGTCGAGGAGGACTGCTATCAATAATTTTTTTTTTTTGCCTTATTTAAGACTCATTCAGTTGCCAGTTTTATCTGTTTCATATGTTTTCGTATCTCGGCGTCTCTACATTTATTAAACTTGACGCTTGTGTTTTTTTTTACCTTAAAATATTTTGTTAACATTATCTTTCCTTTAATTGTCTACACGGAATTTTATATTGCAAAAAATGAAAACTTGTAAAAAAATTCAACTTATATTTTTGTAGCAGAACGACTTTCCTCAAGCTAGGAAAAATATATATACATTACTTGCTTATGTAAGTTGTGTTGATATCCCTTTATTTTATAAAAGAAAATCACGATGCACAAAAATATTAATTTAAATTTAGTATATTATAAATGTTCAACATTATATATATATTTTTAATTTTCTTATATACGTTTGTATTAATTAAAATTAGGCATGACATCATTTTAGTATCAAAATATAATTTGATTTTCTGTGGTTGCTTTATAATCGCTATTATGACACTACAATTCTATAAAAATGTCAATTTATTACGGAAAATCGGTTATGTATAGTATATTTTAGAATGACATTGAAACAAGAGTTACGTCAGCTGTATAAATAGGTCCGGGTTCATTTCCAGATTTTTACGTGCTTATCTTCGCGTTTTATAAGCCTCGCTTTCGGCATCGATCAGTTTCACTTTTAAGCCGATGACCCTTTTAGGAATGTGCAGCGAGATAACGGATGAGCGTATCGTTTTTTATTATATTTGTTTCTTGGTTTTGAAATTACGTTATCTCTCAAGAGTCATTGGATAAAATCGAAAGCTCGAAAGCTATGTGTGAGTGGAATAGTTTTATAACCTTGGCTCTTTCTGCAACTTATTTCTAGTCAAAGAGTCCAATTAAACTAAATTTTTTTTTATTATATAAGTAAATATTTTAGTAGATATTGATTGTATCCATTTTATACGTACGCAGCTTTGTTAAGTATCGATATATATTTTATTCTTTAATATTTAATATAAGGAGGTATTTCTGGTATTTTAGACAATTTTTCTCACATTTACCTCTTCAGTCAGCTTCGATGAAATTCTATAAGGGTGTGGCATATTGTTGCTGCGCTTACGCATGAAAAGTTCCTGTTTTACGAAACATGTTTTATGTCGGCATTGTGGTAAAAGTTGAATTTCTGCTTGGAGAAGCGTAAGAATTTGGCAACAAAAAGAACCTTGAAATGACTATGTAGATACACTTTGTCCTATACAGGATACAGGAAAAACCGAATCATGATTCATTTTTAATTTAATATCGATCCTACTAGCTTTTTATTAATTTCGAATCGCAGTTTTATTACGAAATTACTAAATAAATTTCCTGTTACCATCAAAAATCTATTTTTTTTGTTGTTGATAAAAACCAAAAGTAAATTTAAAGCGAAATTAATAATAAAAATATTCGAATTCTGGAACAGTATTCTATATTTTTTGCCCCGTATCGTCGATCATGTGTGTACCTACTGTGTAGTATTATATATTAATTATGTATAAGTATAAAATGCTTAAATATTCTATAGCAGTCTCGCAACAATATTTTTGTGTCAACAAGAATAATTCCAGTGCGTGCTGTGCGTACTTATTCTGCGAGAGCTTTGAAATTCTATGCACACGTCGCGGCGTAGCAGGGATATGCGTCATCGTCTCTATTATAATATATAGAGTTTTCAGTTATACAGTTGTAATGGCCATCAAAAGCTCATTTCGTTGAATACATAATCTTTTTTTCATATCGATTACTTATGATATTACATATTTAGTAAATGTATATAGACGAGCCAAGTACTTATTTAAGTTGGTAACGTGTTTTATCATAATATATATTTTATATAATTTACAATAAAATATTTATGATGTTTGTGCTGAACATACAGATAGTTTAAATAACTGCTATGCAAATTTGTCGGGGCAAGGTTGCCAACTTAAGACTGCTCTTCGTTAGCCTCGCAGAAATACCAGAGATGGTTTGAGCGTGTCTTGCCTATAAATATAGAATTCATTATTTTTTTCTGTGACAAAAAATATATATTAAATACTTTTATATATATATATGTATATATATTTTAAATCGAATGATTATGATATGAAAATTCAAAACACATTTATGTACTATAAACGCAATAAAATCTAACGGATGATTAATTCTTATTTCTGTACATATTTCTAAAAAAAATATACTTTTATAAATATTTGGACAGTATAAAGTCAATTTGGTTTGAGATTTGGCAATTAAGTATTTAAAATCGAATTAGCAAGCAGAGAACGCTCGTGTGTTAATTGCAACGTGACAACCGTCCAATTGGATAGGGTTGATGAACTGTAATACCGTACGGTGTAATACGGTAAGCCATCGATGGTGTCTATTGATTTATATTTAGCCAACAGTTTTAATGTAAAACTCCACGTGATATTAATACTTAATTAATAATTATACTTAATTTCAGACTAAAATAAGTATAATCAATATAGTTCACTCAAGTAAAATATATACCGAAGATTAGATGAAATACCTACATACGTGTACAATACAATAAAACAATATAAAATTTATTCAACGCACAATATGTCACAATTTGATCTCAATGTTATAATCAAATGCAATTTCTTAAGAAACTACTATCTCGATTCATCTATTCGTTTCACACGCATATAAGCCTGAAAGAGACAAAGCAATTGGCCACGCTTACATAGCTGCCCCCGTACGTTCACCGGCGACCTCGGAGCCCGAGGTATGACAGACCTTGTCTTATAATATCTACATTTACCGTCGCTTGCGTTGCAGCCCGGCTCCACCGGCCCCACCGGCACCCTGTCACGTGGACAGATAGTGCAGGAAGTCAAAGTCATGTCGGTAGCGCTCGTGGAAGCACTCTTTCTTTTATAGGGGACCTTTAAAACTTTAATGTCGTCAACAGCGCGTCGCCGGATTCGTTCCCCCTTTTGCTTGAGTAGTAAATAATTTTTGTTGGCATTTGATTGGACCTAAATTGCATAATTAAAAAATTTCGAATTGTGGGTCGTAGCATATTTTTCGTATTTTACTTTAAATTTTTAAATTAATTCGATCAGAGAAGTAAATAAGCTTTCTGACGTTTAAATTCTTTCTAATTACGTAAGTGATGTATGTGAATAAAAGTATAACATAACGCAAGCAATTGATTTACTAGTAAAATATTCAAAATATCATAATTAACATAGTCTATAAATATAATAAAAAGGGTTGATTCTGTACATTGAATGTAAAGTAGAAAACAAAAATAAGAAAGAACTCTCGATGGGTAAATTGGAGTCGCATTTGATTGATGTTTATTTTTATTACCGTGACTAGTATTACAATATACATTTAGACGTAGTCACGATATTTACGATGACTTTCATACAGAATTACAGATGCCTGAATAGGGCTCTGCGTAGTGGTGAATAAAAAAAGTGAATATTTCTATTAAAAAGAAACGAATACTAAATATTTATATATTTGTGTTTTATATATAAGTACTACTTAATGTATAATAATACCTTAAATGTTTAATTAGTTGTACTACTATTTTCAAATTATCGACGTAGTTATATATATATATAAGATATGTTTTCAAAATACAAATACCGTATAATACAAATTATTTTATGATTATTTTGGATATTAAATAACAACTGACGCAGCGGAAATGCACTTCCTCATAGTCTACGTGACTACTCGAGCAAAGCAGGAAATCATATTCATTGCTACTGTTAACTTTTTTTAG
>JBAIZZ010000369.1:100825-134178 GCA_037355905.1 Heliconius aoede | reverse complement strand
TAGATGATATTAATAGCGGGTTACTTTCATCGAATATTAAATTGGAAACAGCTGGTTCTGAACAAAAACATTCAAGAATTCAAGTTAAAAAAGGTCCTAATGGCCAAGACTATGAATATGAATATATTTACTATTACTACGATGAAGATGAAGGAGGGAAAAAGGAAAATAAAGATAATGTTTCTCCAAGTTCCGAAGCTCCCGTATCAAATTCTCACGATGGACCACAAAAAATTGAAACTGAAAATCAAATAGCAAAGGAGATAAAACCTAAAAGCAGATACAGTACGATTGACAGATCTAGTTCAACTACATCCCCAACTCCGGAAGTGCATAATGAGATTTACTCATCACCAGGCAGATCCAGAACACGAGGAAGAACAGCTGCTACACCAGGAATTGAAGAAGAATCTCGTGAAGATCGGTAAGCTTAATCGAACCTACATAGTATGTAATGTCACATAAAGTAGAGCTTAGTGGTGCAGTAGTTGTAGTAGTAGTCACGAGTAATATAATTTATAGTTGCTACCAAGTAGATAACACATATTTCATTCAAGACTCATTAACTTCACATCAATAGCTTACTGTCGCACGAGCTCTTGAAGGATCACTGCACTGTGAAGCGAGTATTCTGGTAAGATGTGTACATCGAATACAGTAAATTTTCTTGTCAGGCTTCCATCGAGCACACGATTTCCTCCTCGCGGTCGTAATTTGGTTGCTTCAAGCTCTACAACATATGTCCCTGAAGTATCTTCAGAAACAATAAGACATCGTGGTCGCTCACAGGTTGACAATGTTGCTGATGAGTCAATAGGTCAATCTAGAAGCAGAACACGTGCTCACATCAGGTATAGTCGCAAAAATAGATTTTTCCTATTTCTTAGCATGATCTCCAGCATGCTGTTAAAATGTAGCTGAATAAAATAAGTTTCTTATAAAATATTCGGTTTCAGAAACACATATTTTCTTCTAGGTGATGGTTTTAATTTAAAGAGTAACTTTATTAAAATATATTATATGACATTCATAATTAACTTTCAATAATTTTATTAATTATTTGATTTCTTTGCGAGTTAATTGCCTTTGTTAACTCTTATGCTATTGAATAAACGTAAGTAGAATAAAAAAGTTTACTAAATTATTGCAGGCGCCCAAGTTCCGAATTAGTAGATCTTGACAGTTTCAAAACTCACTCTGGAGATATTCCAGCACAATATAAAGAACCACCTACAAGATATTCGTCAGAAAGCAAAACAACTACAGAAAATGCAGACAATTCTCTACTTGCCAATGAACCATCTCATGCTAAAGAAAGTCAAAGAGAAGGACATAGCTTAGCCAGTGGGATTAGATTCCAGGAAATCCAAGATGATTCCAAATTGCCATCTGATTACAAACCTACAACTACATCTGAACAAGACACTACTGAGTATACAACAATGACAGCGATGGAGAAAGTTGCTCTAGATTTGTACGCTTATTTAGCTGGTGAAAATTTAAATAATGAGATCAGTCCAGCTGGGGACCTGATGAGTTTCGACGGCTCAACTACCGTAGATGAAGATGCATGGACTACGGAGCTAGTTAGCACGACTGAAGAGGAAACTACACCTTCAACTACGACTACGACCACCACCACCACCACCACCACCACCACGACTACAACTACCACTCCAGCGCCGACGACGACCGCTGCACCAACCCGCCCTTCAAGATTCAAGGGCCGCCCCGGATCAAGGGCTCGCGCACCTGCCTCTACCAGCGCTGCCACAGAAGCACCTCAAGAATCTTCTACGAGAGCTCGAGGTAAAATATACATATAGGCATGATGTTTAATATTTATGATATTGTTTCCTTTTTTTATAAATAAAATTTTAAATAAGATTTTTGTCATATAATTAAGAGAAATATTTATGTTAAAGCCAAAGCGATATTGATATTTATGCTGCCTTGCGAGTTATGCGAATTATTAGTGTTGTTACACTTCCGGAAACTTTAGAAGTCAATAGTTTTGAATATTACTTGATTTTCGTAACAAACATACCTAATTATTAAAGGTATAATATTAATATATAATATATAAAAATTGAATCTTTTATTATTTTGTAAAAAAATAGTTATTATACAATGATATTATCTGCACATAGTTACTATAATAATATTTGCTTTTTTTTAAGTATATATATATATATATATTTGTTCAGTGATAGACAATGACATCGCTGTAAATAATTGCACATCTATGTGCTAAATACAAATAATTTACGTGATTGAATATAGTATGTGAGCTCTTTTATGGTTTATTGACAGGTCGTTTTGGTAAGCCCAATGGAATCAAGAAGACAACGGCAGCTGCTGTAGAATCTTCCACCTCCACCGCCCCAGTGGAAAAATCACCTCAACCAAAGGTTTGCATCTACTTATAATTTTTTCGGTCTGATTGAGCACTTTGATATAATAATGTAAAGCGACATGCTTCAGCGAACGCCTGCAATGCGAATATTATTGTTGTTTATAAACTTCCTTTTAACGAAGTAAGTATTTAATAGATCATACGGCACTGTCGCCGACTAGCATAACACGCAACTATGTTCTAATACGTTACATATGAGAACGTATGTAATGAGCAGTCGCGTTTTAAACATATAAAAAATAAAGTAGTATTAATAATAATAAATAATAAAATATTAATTATAAGATAGAAATATTTATTGATTTTAATTATATTTTTATCCTATGGCTTCTATCCTATCCTATAAAAGAATGGCTTAATAGATTGTCTAGATCTTCTAGATTAGATTGCTATATTTATTACATGTACTTATATTCTTATCAATGTGATGTTGCATTAAAATCTTTATCGTAAATTGTCGATCTTGTGACATAATTTAAATATTGTTTATTATTAAATTAAAAAAGTGGGGAACGGAGTCAAATCGGAGAAAAATCAATATCCTCCTCACCTTTATTAGACAATATCCTTCAAATGGGGGCAAAATTTGGTATTAAAGCCGCTAGATCAAGTTAGGTATCGGATGAAAGACCTTTGGCTAAGCTAAGCCTTAATTTTAGAAAAAGCTCGAGACATCCAAACCCTCGGTGGTCGAGCCGGACTCACGTCTGTCCGGTTTTTTTTTCTATTAATTCCTGTAATCTGTAATAAAACATATAGTATCAAACTTAATACACCAACTTTTTTCTTTTTCTATTTCTTATTGTGAAGATAAAACGATAGGTACTACAATTTCCAGCCATACTTAAAAATAACTATAAGAAACACAACAAAAGCGCAAGCTAGTCAAAAAATGAAACTTTTTACATGAAATTTACAAAAAAATGGATTACTGTGATAAATTTGTTTGTTTTGTTGCGATGCATGACGGGTACGACGGGCACTGACCGACATGACTGTAGCGGGATGAACTAATCATTTGCGCTACTCGTCAAGTAAATGGCGTCAATGGTCGCGAAGTCATTTAACCGTTACGCTTTGCCGGCATATTCTGTATTGCCGTCTGTCTGTATGTTTAAAAGTTACGAAATGGAAAATGTAAATATTGCTATATTTTGTTAGCAGGCGTTTGGACGGCGCGGCTTGTTTTCTGGTCGTATACGTCCCAGCTCGACGGCTGCTCCTGCGTCAGAGGCAGTAAGCAGCGCTCCCAGTGAAGCAGCGGCCCCGAGGTCAGTATAAATAGTAAATATTTATAGCGAAATGTATTTTTACAAACACAAGGGCTGTGATAAATTATTATTAAATATTATTAGAAAACATATAGCTGATTACTACACAATTGTTCGTACCAAATTCAAATAAACTTTTAGTACACATATGTCTTAAATATATAATAATATATTAATTCTTAGAGCACGTCTTCGCCCCGGATTAAGGAGACTCCCATCATCTACTTCTGCCGCGCCGTCTTCTGGAGAAGTCACCGACGCGCTATCCTCTGTTGCTAGTCAAAGTGCAGCATCCGGAGAAGTCGTAGAAACTACGCCAATTCCTTCTAGAAGTATTGGGTAATTATGATAATATAAAATAAAATCTCATTTCTAACGACTCTATGTCCCTTGCAAAATTACTTTTAATTACCATTAAACAAATTTGAAATATTTCGTGTACAGTTGCAACTTAACGCACTGTGTTTTTTTTTACCTGATAAACAATTTAAATATAATTAGTTCTCTGTTATATAATAATTACTGCTTCTCAACTCACGCAACGCAATTACAGTCAAACGTTGTTCCAATCTCCACGATAGCTTAAATTTTCCATGACTTACACTTAGTAACAATTTACATACAGATTTTTTTTTAACATGACATCGTTATCAGATCGGACCTTCCGGACATTTAAAATTGTAAAGCTATTTCATTATGGTTCTACAACAGGTTTACCAGTGTTCAAAGTCAAACATGGCCTAGATCCTGCCCAGATCTAATAGCTATTCAATATAAAACCCACCCAGTAGCCCCAAAGACTAATATATCAATATTCGTGTCAGATTATTATTTTTTCATTTCATTTCATTTGCTTTAAATGTTTTCTTTTTTGTAAAATTAAAATATTTCTCTAAGCATTTATATACTATTATTGCACAGCTTATGTACTTAAAATATACCTTTTTTTACATACTAGACGTAAACCCGGAGGTGTCAGACCTGTTTCACTGCGACCCGGACCTAGACTCAATATAAGACCAAGTCCTCGTCTGAGACCCGGAGTAGCGAGCGTAGCACCTACTGCTGCTGCAGAGGCTGCCTCGGAAGCACCCGCTGAAACATCAGCTCCTGAAGTTCCTGCAACAGAGGCAGAAAATGAGGCATGTTTTTTATTTTATTTAAATGATAAAGTTTGAAAGCATCTAAAGTACACGTGTACTATACAGTAAATGGCTTAAAACTGTTTAAATTTCTTGTAAATTTAATATTAATAACTATAACTATATTAAATACTAAAACATTCAATAGTATAAAATCAATAAATATATTTTCAATATATATACATATATATGGCTGTGCTGCCGTTTCTTGAAAGTAAATCAAGGTTACCTACTTTTAAAGTCATTATTATGTAAAATAAAATGACACGATCAACTAGTATCAAAGAATGTTGAAATATTCTTGTTGTATATATTTTAAGTTAATTTAAAAATATATATATTTATATATTGTTCCTTGTATACATTTTTTTTATATTAATATTAATAAAATACAAATAATGGTTTACATGTCATGTCATGTCTTGTCATATCAGGATATTTATCTATTTATCTTAAACAGTTTTCAGTATATAATACTACTATGTGCGTCTGTAAACGCAACAGGTCTTACTACATATGCATTGAGTGCGGCCACTCAACACGAAATGTCTCCAGAATTCGGTGGTGTTTTAACACTAGGTTCATTTTCACGTTACATTAAATTAAAACAACAGTAAAGACAATATTATAAGAACTATTACACTATATATTATTCTTATAGGGCTCTTCCCCCACGCCTGCGCCTGAGCAACCTCGTGGTGTGTTAAAGCTACGTAATAGGCTTCAGGTGTCGCCGTCGCCAAAGCCACGTTTAGCCGTCACTCCGCCATCCCGTCGCCCTAATCCATTGTTGAAGAAAAGGTTACCGGCTACTGAGGTATTATTATACTTGGTTACATGTTGTATAGAATATGATTTCTTATAAATGTTACTTAAGCCGCATTGATATTAATTTTGTTATACTATTTCAATGTAATGATGTTGGCAGTTTCAAATATTTTATTGTATAAAATACATTATATATAAAATATTTTTACTAGGCCACAACGGAGCCACCAAAGAAGCCGACAGAGTCAGTAGAAGAAGACGCTAGCGGAGAGAAGAGCGAGCCCGAGGCGGAAACTGAGGCGCAGCCGGCGGAGACCACCGCCGCGCCGCCCCTGCGCGGGCTCGACGCCCTCATCGCCAGAAGGCGCGCCGCCGGCGTCGGCGCACGCCCTGGCCGCCCTGCGCGAGGTGTCAACTCGCCCAAATAAACTCGTCTCCAGTAACAGTTATTCTATGACGACGTGTCGTTTTGTTGTCGCTCGGTGAAACGTTCGCCAGTCATTTAGTCAAATTATTCTCCAAACTGCCTAGAGATTACTCTTATTTCTCATTTTTTATCAATAATAGTTGTATCCTTATATATAATTAATTAGGCTTAAATTTCATAATTTTTAAATCTTACTTAACCATCTAATTAAGAGCTTTTATTCTGCATTCATGAAATATTTACGTTGTGTACATATTATATTAGTAGTAAATTTTACTAATAGCTTTATTCAAGGTTCGATTTTCAGAGACAGCTCACAAGTATTTGTGTATTTCTGTCCTCTTGCAAGCCAAATTAGTAACTGTCGGACTCCATACGTGGTGGACATATCCTAATCGCCAAAGTAGATATCCATAAGAATAGGGATTTTGTTAAGTCTTAATTTTTCCCACATCATTCGGACTCGCCTTCGACTGACATTTTGACATAATTACATTTATTGCATATGAAAATGTGTGAAACGTCCAACACAGCTACATTTATAACATTATTATTTATTAGAATTTTCAAAAATAAAATACTTTTTAAAATTTATTAATATTTATGATATTGTGTAAAATATAAATGAAATTGTACCATAATATATATATCTTTAATCTTTTCGTAGAAAAAGAAATATCTACGACAAATATAATAATTATATATATATTATATATATATATATATAGACATATATAATATTGTAATTTGATTCGTCTATAGTTAACTAATGTTAACTTTTATAATATACTCATTCGCTTTATTTATTATATTAAGTGGTCAACATGTTTGTAGGGCTTAAGTAAGAATGTAAATGAATAGCTCTTTGAACATTCGTCAAATTAACTAGAAACGTCTGCTGAAGCACTGATCGTTAGTGCCATCGTGATATGTTTTGTATCTTTTGTAAGTGTGATAATAAACTAAATAATAAGATAACGTTTGCGTTCTTTTTATTTCTATCACTTCCCAATCCATCAGTATGAAGAATACACGTGTTGAGTGGGGAACGGAGTGTCTTAACACTAACAGCATGTTTTTTTTAATGTCTAATACAATTTTTTATTTAATTATTACGAGTTAGCAAATAATATATTATGTAACTGGTTGCAGAACTCGACGAGGCATAGTGTGCAATGCTCGTCGTTTAACTAGATGATGATAATAATTCTTCTGATATGAACACAGTCATCGCGTGCGAACATTTAGCAACAATGCGAAACTAGCGTCAGCATCATATTATGTAACATTTATAAAATAAAAGATCACAATTAACCTTTTATTTTAGTCTCACAGATTTTAGTCAAGTCAAATCAATGATTTTTTTCTGTTAACTGCAGAAGTGTGGACTGTGACGGGGCTATGACTCGTAGTTACATTTTAAGGAAAGAATTAACCCTTATAAGTTAGTTATAGTTGTGTATAAATGATATATTGTCAATGTAAAAGCTGACATGACTAAGCAACTTAATAAAACAATAAATATATATAAATCCATATAATAATCATAAACAATTTATTAAGTATATTTGAGTTAGGGTTCCTCTTTCCACCAAAGTATACAGCCTGTTTGGATCTGATATAATAAATAGTAAAAGTGTTTCTATAAAACAAGAAATGGAAATTTATAAAAGAAATTTTTATAAAATTAAGAATTTAGTGTTACAAAATGATGAAACACCGAAATAAAACAAACAGTATGATGACAAAAACAACAATACGCATCAATATAATTGTTAACTTTTAAGGAAAATTGTGAAATTGAATTTTATTTTTTTTAAAAAAAGAATGACAAACAAAAATGACTGGCCAAATATTATCAATTTAATATGACGCAACATATCGCTGTATATCTATAGATTTACACGGGTAAACATTTTATAGCATAACTTTACTAAGATAATGTAAGTCGCCTGACAACTCCGCTTGGCCATCATCCGAATCGTCCTATCACATCGACAGACCCGTTTAGTCACTGTCGAGTAGCCACTAGACAGTCGCGAGCGCACCACGCCACGCTATACACGTTTCTACGTTCCTTGTAAGTACCAATAGTAATATAGTCTCTTCTCTTCTCTTCTCTTCTACTTTCTAAACTATATATTCTTAGCTTCAATTCTCTTGCCTTCTCCATTTGGTCATATAAGAGGTGATTCAATTGAATATTACAAAACAAAATTATCTAAATACAAGCTCAGCATAAAATGAATAGTAAATTACCGTCATATTGGATAACGTTTTCCTGCTATTTGTGCAGTAATGTTAATAGATTGTTATTTTTTCGAATCTAAAAAAAAAAAAACAAATTTGTACAACTCTGATCTGGTCGTTTCAGTTGAGCACGTAAGAAGCCTGTTTGGTGATAGGCTGAGACTATCGATGTAGTAGATATAAACATTATATTAATATTTTTAATAATTCTAATTTGTTTCATATTTTGTAGATCGAGATCAAGATGAGTTTAGGCATAAAATCAGTCCTAGTGGTGGATGGGGTCGGTGCAAACTGTGCCGAGATACTTAAATCTCACAATATTAATGTAACCACAATTGCAAAGATAAGCAAAGAGGAGCTTTTAAAAGAAATCCCTGTAAGTTTTTCGAATTAGATTCTAATATATTATGTGTGTATATTATTTATTCTTTAGCTTTACGCTGTATTCCGTACAGCAGCAGGGTATTCAAAGGATACCTGGGACTCTTATTAACCTAATCTATTAGTAAGACACTTTGTTCCCGTCGAGACACTTCCGTTCCCCACTTTCCGTCGAATTCTGGAGGCAATTCGTGTTGATTGGCGGTATGTAACGCCGCACTTTGCCTCAACCCCAGACCGAAAAAATTTAAACATACATAACATACTTAATTCCTTCGGGTGGGTATCGAACTCGCACTCTGTCGCGTTTAAAGTCCGCACCGCACTAGCCTGCAACAACTATAATATATTAATTGAGCATTTTATTTAATAGAACCATGAAGCTTTAGTAGTACGATCGGCGTCACAAGTGACTAAGGAAGTATTGGAAGCTGGATCTAAGCTCAAAGTTGTAGGTCGAGCTGGAGCAGGTGTGGACAACATCGACGTGGCTGCTGCTGGACAAAAGGGCATCGGCGTTATCAAGTAAGTTTGTATATGACAAAATAATTCCCACATTATTTACATCGCAATTATAATAGATGAATTGTTTTGTTTCTTAAGCCCGTACTTATAAACCACTCTAATGTCTGAGATCATTCATAAATTATACATAATGTGTGTAGAAACGGCATCTCAAGATCGATCTCAGAGTTGAGAGCTATTAATAATAATAAAGATTTTCATTTCAACCACAACACTAAAGTTAGTAAATACAGTAAGTGAAGCATGTCAATTTATAAAGATGGCCCTTAATTATATAAACAGTTATCATTGACAAGACTTAGTCTAAGCAATAATATAAAAAAATTTCGTAATACTACTACTGTTATCATCTGAAGCGCTCTTAACCTTAACTAACTGTTTTATCATGACGTTGATTCTACGTATCTACGTAATTCTTGGACCGACTGCTTATTGTTTTGTAAATGTGTAATATTATGGACAATAATATCATAATATATGTCATATTTATGGTTCGTGAATGGTATGGTATAGTTTTAAATACAAATGAAACTGTATAGATATTTAATGAATTATCTCGTAAGTAAACATAATATTTTAACTTCACACTTCATTTGGTCAAATATTGTATAGTGTATATTTTTGATAAGAAAATTGTTACAATAATATGATAAGATGTAAACAATTATATTTTTTGTAATCAACAAATTGTAATAATTATAAGAATTGTAATCTAGAAATATCTTAATTGGCTAAAAATTTTTAAGTCAGGTTAAAAGTGAAGAATTCAGTGTTTTATGCTGGGTACTGCCTGACGCAAAAAAAAAAATGTTATCAAATACAATATACATGTTACAATATACATATTTTTTACACTTTAGTGCACCTGGCGCAAACGCTCTCAGCGCATGTGAATTGACTTGTGGTTTGACCCTGGCTCTGTCCCGACACATCGTCCCTGCTGCCACAGCACTGAAAGCCGGTCGTTGGGAGCGCACACAGCATACAGGCACCGAGCTGAACGGGAAAACCCTGGCTATCCTGGGACTCGGCAGGGTCGGACGCGAAGTAGCAGTACGCATGAACGCGTTTGGCATGAAGGTAACTGATTTTATAATTAACTAGCATTTATATTTTAGATATGTTATATAATATTCTCATTTCAGTAATTTATATGCCTCTTATATATGATATTATGACTAAATGATGTGTAGTTTTTGCGTCACGTCTAATTCTTATTGTACAGAATAATAAAAACAATTAAATTTATTAACATTGAATTTAATTTATATATTTAAAGTTATTTTAATACTTTAGATTATGGCGATTTTAATTAGATATTAAATAGGTTACGTGATAGCTTTAAAAATATTTAATTTCTTATTGATACCAATTAATTAAACACGATGACTATGGGTTCAATCCCAACTCTCGTAAACTGTTACATTTAATTTATTTTATTTTCCCCGGCCTGGTAAATTAAAATGGATTAAGAATTGCCCCTGCCTTCTTTTTCCCATGGCGAGATGCATAGAATTAGCGAGCGTAATTTATAATATAAAATTTTAATTTCATTTGGAATTTTTGTATAGTATAATTGTAAAAATGTACATGCTGTCTGCTTGTAGCGAACTGTTAAAATTTCCGAATACTGATGCCGCAACTTTTTGTATTTTATAAATGTATACAAATTTTAGCGAATTTTTTTATATTATGATTTTTGCATTTTAAAATATTATCCTTTCAATATTAATAAATATTTTATTGTATATTTTTAGATCATTGGATTTGATCCCTTCGTAACGGCAGAGCAGTGCTCTCAATTCAACGCCACAAAGATGGAGCTGGACGAAATCTGGCCTCTTGCGGATTATATCACGCTTCATACACCACTTATTGAATCTACCAGAAGTAAGTAAATTAATAATAAAATATAACAGATAATAAAATTTTGTAAGGTGTTAAAAATATCGATAATTATTTAGTTAGCTCCGAACGAGATCCTCATTAAAGAATTATTTTAAATTTGTAAAATCTTTAGTACATATTTGAAAGTTTGATTGGTAATTATAAACATTAGTGTCTTAATATTAATCTGACCGTTTTAAGCTATACAGTTGACATCAGAATGTATTTCTATAACTTTTTTATTTAACATTTTTAATGTATCGTTAAAATTTTACCGTGGCAAGTTATCTTGTTTAAATTACCTTATCGAAAGAGGATAAATTTTTTATATAATATTTTTTTTATCTTTTACTCGTTGAAACGGCAACCCTTATCTTTATGTATTAATTGTGTAATCTTCCTTGGTCGTCAAATGATGATTGTAAAATATTTTAACTATTTCATCATGGTTTGTATACCGTTCGTCTAACAAATTGTGTTCGCAGCCGCTTTATGCCGGGATCGCTAATTACTGTATTCTACTCCATTTGAGTCTGAATGTGCTATCTTAATATACTTTTTTAATATTATTCGTAGACTTTATCAACGCCAGTGTCCTACAGCGATGCAAGAAAGGCGTGAAAATCATAAATGTAGGCCGCGGCGGTCTCATTAATGAGCAAGATTTCCTCGAAGCACTTAAATCAGGACAGGTAAACAGTCTAATAAATTATGAAACAATATAGCCAATTATCAGTAATTGTAAAGTTAATTTTGACGCTAGTCGTGACGCAGGGGCACAAGTGTGTGATTGTCAACGCGACTGATGTTAGGTTCGATTTCTACTTGAGGAATTTAATATTTTTATTTACTCGCAGCGAGCCAAACCGCAGCGTTCAGTTACGCCATTAAGCGTGCAACTCCTCTAGGATTTCGAAACAGAATGTCTTTCCACTAGATTCCCAGGTTCTCTTAGACAGATTGTTAATCTTAAAGATAATCTTATAAAATGGCTCTTTATTCTTATAAAATGACTTAGAATTAATAGATTTAGATTATTTCATTGAATTTTTCATGAATGAACATTAAAATTGTTTTTTTTAGGTTGGAGGCGCAGCTCTAGATGTGTTTGAACAGGAACCGCCAACAGATCCCCTTACCCTGGAGATCATTCAACATCCTGCTGTCATTGCCTCACCGCATCTTGGTAAATATATTATAAAAAAAAAAAAACTATATTAAACGTTGAACCCGCTACGGCTTCAAATTCCGCTATTCTCAAGTTCTTAAATACGTTTTTTTATATAAAAAATCCGTGGTGTGAAATAATATTTCAATTTTTTTAAAATAAATATAACATCATTTTTTGTTCAACTGTCGTTAAGCATCGTCACGAGTCATTTGACAGATCTCCGACTAACTCCAGTTAATTAATATATTTTAGGTATTTATAAATTCTTATCTCCGGAACTATTAAGAGCAGTCTGTTGACATTTACGAATAATATTAATTGTTTGATCAAATTTTTCTTAATACTTTGCTATCAATACTAATATATCTTATAAATATATTTGAACCTTGTTCTTATTTTTCGTTCTATTTTTCTATAATCACAGGTGCATCAACAAAGGAAGCTCAAGTTCGAGTTGGCCAAGAGATAGCAGAACAATTGGTAAACCTCAACAAGCCAGGCACTTATCCCGAAGCTCTGCTCGCTGAAGTGACCAAAGTTCTCCGAAAGTAAAGCTTGTATCGTTACACGTATAAGATATTCTTTACTTGTATGCCTCTCTCGACCAATAAATAGCATAGCATGTAATGGCCCACGCGAATATTACTTAAAATAAATAAAAAATATTTATATACCTATAGTAGTTTCTTTTATTATATTTTAATTGTTCTCTTTAAAATATGTAATATCCTGCCGACAATAATATAGGACAAATTTAAATATATATGATATAAAAAAATTATAATTACATATAGGTACAGTATAATTTTATTATTATTCTTATTTTAAAAACGTAATAAAGGCTATTTGCTGATTTGAGTACGTGATACTTTTATAACTTTACATACAAATCATAAAAAATATTATAATGTGCTAAGACTAATTTAGTTTTAGTTAAATATTCTATAATTTAGAATTTCTTTTCGTATAGATTTTAAAACTTATATATATCAGAACATAGAACATTTTAATATTTCATTCAGTTTCTCCGACCGTCGAATTAGGATAGAAATATAAGGATAATTTATTATTTTAACTAGTAATTTAACAAAATGCTATTAAAAATAAACTCTTAACCTATAATTGTAATAGGTACTTTTCAATTTCAACTGTGGGTCAAAGCCATGTGAACTCCACCGTGAAGTAATAATATATTAGGTGTGCTCAATGCATACATTACCTCTATATACTCGCATATGACGTAATTTCCTTTAAAATGTCAAATTTATAAATAGTACTTTTTTTATAAGAGACGCGAAGTATTTCATTTTGCAAGACCCTGTAGACCACCTGTAGATATAACATTTATATATGTATCATTTATTTTGCATTGTTGTATTATTATTATTTGTGTATCATATGTATACATGTCTTATATAATTCTCATATATAAAATCTACTATTTTATCTGAATAGCCTACATTAGATTTATTTATTTTTTCTTAAAGATAATGAAATATTTTATTAATGTTAATTAATACTTCTTAACCCTAATAAAAACTGAAAAAAAAAATTAATCCGACCAATTTTTTCCTAAACAGTGTGTAACTTTTTCAAAGATTTTTTTTTTTTTTGAATTTATCTATTATATCAACAGGTGTCAGAAAATAATAATGTATATTTTTTGCTTCCTATTATTTAAATATAACATAATTTTGTCTAAAAACTTGACCTTGTCTCTATAAACGGATCTGTTAGTGTTCGGAGTGTGTTAGTGTAAAAATTGAAGAAAAAATTATGAGATTATTTTCACATCATAAAATGAATAAACAATATAACTCCATTTTTTTTATCTACGACTTTTTAATATTGATGACTTATTAATGTTGTTCTAGTAAATGTTATCTATGTCTATATATATATCCTATGGGATCCTAGTGTAAATACTTAAGACATCCCGTTTCCATTCAGACATTTCTGTTCCCCTTTTTCCGTAAAATATTAGGGACATTACGTGTTGAGCGTCGAAATTCAACGCCTCACGCGTAATGTGGAAATAATAAATGTTTCATTTCTTCGAGTGGGAATCGAACCCAACCTGCCGCGTTTACAGTCGCACGCTTGTGCCCCCACGCCACGACTGGCCTCGAAAACAAATTGTCAAATTTAAATTGGTAAATATAAATAAGCAGACACGAGTATCTTATCTAGAAAAAAAAACATAAAAAATACATGATAAAATTAGATAGGAGATAAAATAAATTTACTAGACAAATAAAAATTACAATTATTTATTAAAATTACTTATATATAATTTACAATAGTAGATAAAAAATTTCTAATCCATCAGGACTGACGAGCAATGAGCGCAGACCAGAATTTGAGCGTTGATATATCTATTACTCTGACGGGATGAATAGGCTAGGGTCGGAGGAATAAGCCAGCATTTTATTATCTAACAAAAACATTAAAATCTATTTATTATTTAAAAGTAAACAATTTGCGGATTTAAATCTGCATATACAGAAAAAATATTACATCACTAAGGATTTGGAGAACCAGAACCTTAATAGTTTTTTGGTCCAGAATTAAAAAACTGGAAAGTATCGTAGCAATATTTTGAACTATATTCTTTGGACTATTTTAAAAAAGATATTTTTGTCATATCGCTGTAGCAATGAAAAATTACTATGAAGTGAGTGCAGGTAAATGGTGTATAAAACAATAGTATGGAAATATGATAGAATGTAGGAAAGGAAATAAAGGCACATTTGGATAAATTTACTTAATTTCCACGTCTAGAGAAATTTCTGCCACTTCTCGCGGGTGGAGCAGCATCGTTTTGCTCTTCAGGTTCTGCTTCTTGGACTGACCTCGATGATGCTGAAGAAAAATTTTGAAAATAATTTATCTTATAACAATAAAACAACGACCAAACAAAAAAAAAGCAAAATAAACATATAACGAATAAATAAAAGTATTTTTTATGCAATAGACAAAATGGTCCTAAGAAGAGAGACTTCATTCTCGGCTTTGCACAAAAAAATTGCTGGGTCTGACGGTTGACCAATTATCATGTAAAAATGGACTGCAAGTATAACATTCTTAGTTATTTCCATTTGCTGACGCTGACAAAATCGCAGGTTAAAAACTACTGTACAAATAAAAATAGAATAAATAAAAATATGTAACCAATTGGAAACCATTACTTTTGTCATTCATGGTTTTATTTGTAAAATGTGATTTGTAATATTGTGTGTTTCCAGCGCCACGGTCAATACACCCATTTGGCATTTGAACGTATAACCTAAATAATGCAACAATTCGTACATCGTTTTACAGGTTTACGTCTATGTATTCACAGCTAGAGGCAAGTAAGCATGAAGTATGATATTACATAACTTACATTAAACACTTATTTTGCTAATATTTTATTACATTTTAGTCGGATTTTTTTTTTATCTTTCACTTTTCTCATAGAGGATTCCCTATGTCTGTTCAATTAATTAAAAGAATGTAATATTAAACACTTATTTTGCTAATATTTTATTACATTTTAGTAGGATTTTTTTTTTATCTTTCACTTTTCTCATAGAGGATTCCCTATGTCTGTTCAATTAATTAAAAGAATGTAATATTATTTAAATATAAAGGTGAACATAGTTTAATAACACATACGTCGACTGAATCGTCCTCTTGTTGGCTTGGAAGGCGCAGATGCCGGCGCGGGCGCATCTTCCGCTTTAGTCTCCCGCGTGGCAGTGTTGAAACGTTTCTTACCTACAATCAAGAATAATTATTTTTTTATAACTATCTAAGTTATATTACATATAAAAAAGGAACTTTTTTTAGCTTCACGCTGTATCCCGCATACGTATAGCAGGCCAGGCTGAACCTAGTGCTAAGACACTACGTTCTCCACTTTCCACCGAATTTTTAAAGCATTGTTATACGAGGTATTATTAGGTATAGACTGTGCTTGTCTATATCAAATAATATAACTGTATAAATAAATTAATGGGTCTTGCTGTCTCACTCTCTGCTTTCACTGTATGCGTTTGCATTTATAAATTTATACGTGTCATCGGTAAACACGTCACTGAATTTATTATAGTCATTTCGCAAAACTTGAAATTGAATCTTAGAAAATTATATGTAATCATATTACACAACCAGGCGGTCTATTTCGTTATACAAGAACATATATTATATAAATAATATTATAATAATTAATTTAATTTCAACATACTGTAACTTGCTTTGGGGGGCGCCTCCGGTTGGCTCTCGGACTGTTGTACTACGGGCGATCCCGAACCTTTTGCTAAGAAAACATTATTAATAAATATAAATTTGCCATTTTGATTGTTAAATTTTAAATAAACAAATAATTGATACATGCTTTGTAATATGTAAAATTTAACTAAATGATAATTCATTTGTTTTTTAATTCTTTGCTTAAGACAAATTATCAAAAGATAGTGTAGGATTATCAATTTTTTAATATATTAAGATGTATACATGTTCAAATAAGGTGTTAGTAGACATATTAGTTGTAAAAAGACATTTCTCATTTTTTAAGATTAATTTTGACTCAAGGACACAAGCGAGCGACTTTAAACGCGACATGTTGTGGGCACGACTCCCACTCTAGGAGTCTAGAAGTCGGCAGAAAGTGGAACACGGAAGATTCCTAAAGCAGTTTTTGGCACTAGGTTCCCAGGTTCCCTGTGTCTACCCTGCTATGTGTGGGGGAGTATAACATGACCCTCACAAAAAGTATATTTGTTTTTTATCTAGTGGTTTTGTTAGTATAGTATATTATATCTGTTGAACTATGAAGTATAAATTATTACCTTCAGCAACCTGTTGTCGTCTCCTCTTTAAAGCTTCTAGGAGATCAGTGTTACTTCTAAATGGTCTAACTCCACTTCCTACTAATTTCTTTCCCTCCGTCGAAGAAGGAACTTCAGTGGAGAGCTCTTGAGGTTCTTCTGCTGGATAATCACCCTCATCTTCATATTCTGTTTCCTCCTGTTGATTTGTTATTTTTATAAAGAAAAGATCACATTGTAGCACTCTCTTACCCACGCATCGCCTAAAGTTCGAGATATTCGGTTTTGCGAGGTATATCTCACTTCCGCGCAGTGCGAAAACGAAAATAGTTCATTCTCCCGGGTCAAAATAATCGATTAATACGTCAACAAATCATAGCAGAAAATTAAAATAGAAACACAACATAGAAACATTCGTAAGCAATTAAATTTTCCCAAGAAGTACTATAAAATTTAAAATTGGCTGGTAATCCTTTCATCGTGTATTGCCAAAAACTTGTAAAATGTTATATTTCATCGATCTATTATAAAACTATTCTAATGTGCAAAAAAAAGTTTTTGTTTTATCTTTTTAGTTTTTATGCAGATGTTAGATTTTTGTTTTCTTATAATTATTTTAAATTATAACGATACCAATATAAAGTAAAAGTATTCTTTTAGCAAGCAATTTTAAGTTTACACCGCAAATTAAGGTTAAAAATTAAAATATTATACAAAATATATTTTTGTAAATTCAGCCCGATTCAAAAAGGTGAATAATTCATAAAGCTACTACGTGATGTGTTGTACCTAATTACAATATGTCAAGGATAAATAAGAAATATCATGAGTATCAGACATAGACATCTAGAAGACCTTCAGAAGTTATTATTGGAACGCATTCATATCAGCACGTCACAGTTTAAGAGGTTGCAATGATAAATTCCAACAGTGATCGTAATATTTACACCGAGAACCAGTTCGATCAATGCAAATGATATCCAGTCCTGTAATAAGCAAGTGGTTTATTAAGGTGCATGTAGAAATGCCTCCAGGGGAAGGGAATCCATGTTGAGGTCTGTGCGAAGGCGTCGGTTAGGACAAAGTGCCGCTCAGGTCGCATTCGCCTTGAACTAAATGATTTGTATGTGACATCTTAAATACACTCGTAATAAATGAATCAACGTCCAAAATACCAAGGCATTTTTTATTGAAAGAAAAAATCTTTTATATGATTGTCAAGTCACTAAATAGTAAAAATTTTAAATTACATACTATATAAGTTACTTAATTACAATTATATGTATATATATATATATCAAGAAACAATCATATAGCAAACAAGAAGTTAAATACTTGATTATCCTTATATTATAAAAACAAAGTATAGTGTATGTCGATTCAGTTACTTTATAAGTGGAATGAGGATGCAGTCCTTGGACGCTGCCTATCCCTACACCTTTTACCTCGTCAATGTCAAGCCAACATATTAATATAGTAAATTCGCACAAACAAGGCGGTTTTTTTTTTTATTATTTTACAGCGTAGTTAAAAGAACGTAATATCAATTTACATACATACATATCTTATGATTGCATAAGGGCCGCTGCCCTGCCCTTGTATTAATACGTAGAAATATAACAAGATATATATTTTTTTACGCTTAATGATAAATACTTATTTAACATGAATATAATATTGGTGGTAACCGTAAAGATTTAAAATCTTAAATCCCTATCGCGGCCATTGTTCCTAAAACCGCATAAACTATCTGATGTAATCGACGCAAATGTACTGTAACACAATCTCTGAGATTTGCTTCGAGTCACTACGGTGAGTGTAACAAATAAAGTCTTAAATTTCGGGAAATCGAGATAAATAATGAAATCTGTCTAGACACAGAAGGCAAGACCTTAATTTATATTCAAACAGATCTAGATGTATATAATATATATTGACAATCTTTTCGAAAATATTGTAAATATGTAATATGTTAATTCTTTAAGTGATTTTTTTTTAATTTACCTGTGGTGCTGGTGTGGTGGTGGTAGTCTTTGCTTTACCAACGAGGCCTCGTTTTAGGAGTCCCCTGTTAGGTACAGCACGTGGTTCAGAGTCGTCTTGGGGTCGCGCTCGCGCTTGGTACACCAGACACGCGACCAATACAATCCTGAAAGTATAAAATAAACAGTCTCCATAACAAATTATAAGCCATCTCACACATTTAAAAATTAATTATGGTAATATTAAACCTATTCTTCGGTATCTTGATTAATTTCTTTAGGTATTGGTTTGAAATATTTAAAGATAAAAGTATCGCTGATCGCTGCCACTCTGTATATTTGGTGAATTTTTGTTATATATTATATGTTAATATTATCAGTGCTCGGCTCAATTGTACCTGATGTAAGACCCTAGCAGTCCGTATAAATATAATCTATAAAGATCTTCATACAAGTCAACGTGACATGAATACTTTCTCTTGACATAAAAAATTCAAAGTTACGTAGGTGAGATATGAATAGAGCATTTTAAAAAAAGTTTGTTGGTTTTTTCTGATGGCATTTGAAAACTAAAGTTCCCAAAACATAGATGTGAAATTCCAGAACCTCGAAGTAAACTGGGAAAGGTTTATGAGATATGCAGCCACTTAACTTAAAGAGTATATACGTCACATTTCATATCTACTTTCGATATTTTTGCTCAATTATTTATATATTAAATTACATACATATAAATCTCCTAAAATGTTTATGTTAAAGATATACCACTACAGTAATGATATATCATTGTTTTTTATCTATCTATATAATCTAGATCCTCAATTTTTATATATCAATTGGAAATGCTCATCACGCTAAAAAAGTTTCATTAAAATCCGTCCTGCTGTTCAGAAGAACTGCACGTAGAAATTATTTTGACTAAATATTTTTTTTTTACTGTATCATTTATTAGAACATAGATGGATTTACAAATTCAATACTAGTATACGCAACATAGTCACGACGATTTTTAAAGTTAAATATTACGCAAGAAGCGGATTGAAAAGCGTTTAGGTGTAACTTAATGGAGATTTCCAAATGTCAATTCTTATGATATTCACAGAAAGTAAAAGTAAATGTCTATATGCGCGCGTAGTTGCCATCAAGGATGTACCACGTTGCATGTTGACTTGACTGTACGCGCGCGAGTACATGCCACTTAAAAATTATATTATATTATTTACAATTCGTGAATTATGCTGAATGAACTAAAACCTTACTTTTACTCATATTGATTCTTTTATGACTACAAAAGATAACGTTTTGCAATAATTTCCTTGTACGTTTAACCTTTGTCACAAAGACGCCGAACTAAATATCTATTTGGTAAATGAAAAATATTTAATCGACGTCAATTGACTTGTGCCGCTTTTCATTTATAATCCTCGATATATATATATATCTCACGAGCGTGATACACAAAATTGGCAAAGGTCAAGGTTTAATGGAATTCCTATGTAAATAGCGAGCGCTTCCTAGATAGACAGACATACTTCGTAAGTCTGATGTAAAGATGTGTTGAATAGTTGACTAGCTTAAATGTCAAATAAGAGTTACGAGGTTGCTTGAATGTCGTATGGAGGTGGATTGGTATGTCAGCGCCGCGGTCCCGCGCACAGGATCCGAGTGCGTAAGAGCCTCCTGGCTGTGACAGCTAAAGGTCAACGTGTTGCTTTATAGATAGATAGTTGAGTAACAAGCCTCCGCAGGGTCGGATCTCGAGACTGAGCTGTTTCCGCATCCGCTTCCGATTCAGCTAGCTTAAGCTCCCTAAACTTTCACTTTTATTTTATACTAGCCGACCTGGGCGGGTTCGCCCGCTTGAACTATACGAATATTTATTATAAATATTAATGAAATTATTATATTTTCAATTTAAGGGGTGAATTCTAAAAAAAATACGTGTTCAATTAAATACTTTTATCAGTTTGATTTTTAAATTTTATTTATATAAAATCGGGGCTGATCGACACAAAAATTCCATACACCATTTCAACCTCTATTGCATCCCTTTTACAGTTAAAATATTTTAAAATCTCTTCTTAGTGGGTGTCCACATAAGCATATATATATATATATATATATATATATATATGTATGTATATATGAAATATGGGAATTATATAATACTCGAATTATATTTATACACGGTCACGGATGTTGTATACATTTTTTATTTCTTATAACAAATACCTATCTTGACTTTGTGAAAGCTAATTGATGGCGCACCGTCGCGTCTATTGTATTATTCATGGTTTTGAGAATATATTTGAATAGAATCTTTTCGAGTAATAAGCATTACAATGTACATTTTGAGTTTGTGAATGTATATACTATACTGTTACAGATTCAAGTCACATCAGAAAAAGTGTAACTTTCTACGATAAATAATCATATATTATTATATGTACACTACACTAGTGGTGTACATAGAGTATATGTAAATACGTTTTCGGATATAATACAAGTTGTAATAAGAAGTTAAAATTTGAGTCAAGGCGGTTCATACAGAAACCAGAAATCGTCAGAATTGGGGTGACCTCGCACTCAGAGTGCAATGCGGCAGCCGACTCGCTGCACCTCCTGGTGCAAACTTGTCTACTTTACGCACATTAGTCGTTTACGCTGCAGGTGCCTTTCTGTATGCATTAAATTCTTAACGTAAAATTGGTCTATTATAATAAACTTCGAAATATTTTTATTACTCAAGCGCCTTTCAAGAATTACGTTGCAATACTCTGTTATCAGATATACATATTTAGACATCCGTGTGAAGAATTTCACGCGTGAATCCACCACACCCGCCACCGTGGTGCGGTTGTGCAAAATGTGGAAATAAATGAGAAACAAATGTACGTCTAATGAATGTATTCATTAATGTCCTGATAAAAAATCTTTGCCGATGTTACATTGTCGTTCTTACTTTAATTGTATATAGATATTTTGCTGTGGGAAATAGATACAAGAAGCAGAGAAGAGTCAGTAGGAGCAAGTAAGAAAAAATAGTAAAGAATCGAGACGTAGATATTAGAAGAAAATATCAAAATTAATGTGGGAAAAAATATTGCAATTCTCTATATAGCCTTATTAATTGCTATTATATTAATTTTGATTACGTTATACGCAATAAATATATGATATAAATTAAGTACTCAACAGTACCTCGTTTATTACCACCGAGTCCAGGAAGGACCCACACCACCAGGAGGACCCATCACTTTTAATGATTCTTTCATAAAAGCTATCCCGTACAGTAATGATAAAATATGATGCTTAATCAAGTTGCACATGTAAATTACATATAAAAAATATGTAATATTAATTTAAGTTTAAAACTAACTTAAAAACGATTGTCAAAAAATATTAATTTAAATGTAACTATTTGAAATCGAACAAACAGTCCAACATATTTATTGACACGAATTTTCTTAAAACAACGAGAATTGTAGCGGAATTCTAATACATAATCTTTATTAATTGAGGCCAACAACTGGAAGTGACTACATTCATTGCCTTCCAGCAGTTACACGAGTCGACTAGCTTACACTATTACAAATTATTTTAATAAATTATTTTTATTTATAATTTGCCGCTTCGACAATTTTTTTTTTAGGATATTTTGATAATATATTTGACAAAAATATACTTTTTCACCAACCAAAGTAATCGTCATGTACAATATATGCCGTGGTGTAATGCAATTGACAAATTATAAGAAAAGTGTTTATTACTCAATACTTAATATATCTTGCGTTAGATCTAAACAATTCAAAAGTCGTACTTTCAAACGAATTTAACACGTTTACATAAGTTTAACGCTCACGGGCTGAAATTATCTTCATTTATTTTTTTAGAAAAACTATTGTTATTTAATTTTAATTGATATGTGTATAAATGTTACATTAGAATGTTATTCAATAATATTTATAATAATTATATTTAGTATAGTATTAAAAAAAAAAAGTTTTGTGAATCAGTTTAGAGTGACGAAAAATGTACACTGAAGTTTTTTTCGATTAGATCTTACAATTAATCTCGTAACAATTAAAATTTAATTTTTTCCACATCACGCTTTACGCTGTGATCGTGCTGAGCTTTTGCCCGAGTCTTGCCATGCACGTCCTAAGTAATGTTACGTTTCCCAATCATGGGTCACGGAGCCTACCTTTCGACGTGGGACCGAGTCACTCGCCAACCGGTTCGTAGTTTCGCTTAAATAATTTGAAAATTAATTGGTTTGCTAGGTCAGCCTATAGCCTTTATAATGAGGTTTATAAGTCATGTGTTATGAAAGAAGTGGAATCAGAAACAATTTTTACTCTTACTTGTTACCATTACGGTCGTGACTGCATTATTCAACTAGCGTGATATTACAAATCACAAGAGGACAATGGATGCCGAAAGATATGTAATAAATTAAAAAGAAAAGAAATAATAAAGAATTCCATATAAGTTTTAGATTTAAATTTAATGTAATTAAATTAATATAGTTTAAAAGGATATGGAGATTAGTTATGCGAAAACGTTGAAATCATACTGGTATAGAGGTAAGACACACAATTGTATTTGTTCAATAATAGAACCTGTTCAATTGACACGTTAACCCGTTGCCTATGTAATAAACAGACCTTCGTTTGCATACCTCTCACTAGTTGTAATGACTAAATATTATTTTATAAATTGCATCGCTGAGCGCCGGAGACCGTGAAACTGACGAAGCAAGTTGAACTACTGTTAAATATTTGTGTGTAACTACAAAATATTTGTATTACCTACAAAAGTTCATAATATTTTCATTATAAAATCCTAAGTCAATATACTTTACAGCACAAAACAGTCGTCAACTCGCAAATACAATCGCATAGCTTACTCTCGTAAAATAAAAATAACTATCCAAAGGTAATTTTAAAAAATAGAAAAAATAAACTTACAGTGGTAAAATCCTCATGTTTATTTTCTGGCACGAACGTCGTTAGGAGCACTCGATCGTGTTTTCTTTCTGTGGAGCGACAGTGAACAGGTCCACAACGGTCGGAGGCCACGCTTGATCTGCCGTTCCAGCACTGACACCTCCGGTACACACGGCGGAGTTGGAGTCGGTGCAGTGTCCGCCCGCCGCCTCGACCACAGTAGCCTAATTTATATTCGTGACGTGACGCATGTCTAACATTACCCGCAAACTAGTTCTTCGTGCTTCTAAATAGGCAAATCCTGTTTCGAGATTTCTTAGATGCTAAACGAAACGAAGACACTGCCTCAGTAGTGTAAAATTATATTTGATAGTATGAATGATAGTAAAAAATGGAACTCCATTCTAAATAAAATATAATCAAGTGACGATCTAAAAGAAATATCACAAAAACAATACAAGCACTATATATTGTGAAAACCAACACATATAAAGTAATGTATAACTAATACCTATCTGAATAAGTTTCGTCTACTGAGACTTGGTTGTTAAGGCAACACACCAGCCATTGAATGTGGACGAACTCTACAAAATTTCGCTTCGCGATAACTAATAGTTTCGAAGGTAATTCGGTGTATAAAGTAAATAATTCATTAGTTTAAGCGGGATAAGCCGCGAGCGTGTCGCTCGTTTAATATAACATTCGATGTTTCCTTAATTAATAATTCCTTCGAGTCCTGTAAATCTTTCAATAATTTTAATTTCTTCTCTCTGGTGTCGAAACAAAGCGGTACGTCGAGTTCCTTGATAAGTTTCCCATGTTTTAATAAGCTCTATTAAATATTGTTTTTCCGTGGAAATAGTAATATCAACATTATTTTCACTATTTATACTGTTTTCGTCCATTCTTAATAAATAGCACAAGAGTCCACCTTCCTTCCTTAAAGTCTTAACAAACCCGCCGTACACACACAGTACGTGTATAGACCGTGGATTTAATCTTTAACGAATTTTACTAATGATCATAACAATTTTACTTCTAAAGCGTTTATTCAGTTCTTTATTTCTGACCATCAGAAATAAAGAACTGAATTGAACTAATCAAATAAAAAACTTACACACTGATGAGAGAAAAGAGAACATTATGACCAAATAGCTAATATTATGATTAAGCTTCATACTAAAATACTATTACTACTATTATAAATTATGCGTTTAACATAGAATGTTAATAAATTGTTTTATGTTTTTTACCATAATTTAGTTACTTAGCTGCATTTTAAATATTAATCTTCGTAATTCGTTTTATGTATCGCTTTTTAAATTAAAATGTGTGTGCATGACTGACATGTAGTCAGATTTGGTAGTAATAACTTTTAATTTTATTGCAAAATCTGGTTATATTATATTATATATTGCAAAAGTTGGTTATATGTAGATTTAGTATAATTTGGTGGTGTTAAACTAATATTTGCGTTTTATTGTCGTTAATTTTGGTAAGTTTTTCATATTTTTGCTTGTTTTTAAATTGTAGGCGGGCATGGATAAAGATC
Source organism: Heliconius aoede (assembly GCA_037355905.1). Classification (NCBI taxonomy): domain Eukaryota; kingdom Metazoa; phylum Arthropoda; class Insecta; order Lepidoptera; family Nymphalidae; genus Heliconius; species Heliconius aoede. The sequence continues at coordinate 108,643 of JBAIZZ010000369.1, read as the reverse complement.
TAGACCTAGTTACGTTACTTCACGCCAAAACACCGATAGGCGTTTTGCCGTGATTGGGTTGGATTAATTTGGATTTCTTTGCTCTAAACGTCACACAGGTACTTTTTAGAAAAGCTCAATATTTTCAAGTTATAACAAAAAATAAAATTTAAAAAACTGATATAATGATAACTTTATATTGATTATTTTATCAATTGAACGGAGAGTTATATCAACTATATGTCGATTGCACCTTAGGCATGCAATTTTATTATTAGGGTAATAAATTAGGGTCAGGGACCACTCACTGTGCGAATGTGGCCTGGTCGAAGGTTCTCCTTCCCATATCCTTTTTTCCTGTCCGAATTTAAGTCGTCCCATATACGATGCCCTTCCCCGTAAAGTTCCCCGTCCTCTTAATGATCAGTGTTTGTTAATGTTTGTGTTTAGTCCTCTTTGTAAATTTTTTAAACTATGGACTAACCTTAATAATAAGTATATTGTACTAACCCAGTTCTTTTCTAAATTAATTATATCTATTTTGTGTTGTAATTTTTTTTACAGGTGGTGGCATAACTAATAAGACTTACTATATTTTTTCTTTAACTGATCAACCTCCAACGCGCCTTTTTCATTCTACGTGACATTGGCGAAGTAAACTGTACTCTACTGACACGCCTAAAAACTATAAAATAAACTATCAATCAATCAAATTTGACCATTTCAGTTTGTATTTAGTTTCCTTGTTTTACGTTCAGTTTATTATTAGTTGTTATTAATTATTATTTCTATAAAAAAAGTTTTGATGTTATTTATGCATTTGAAAAATGTTTACTTTACCACTTTTACTATTTTCTCTAACCTTGACGTATGGTGATAAAGCTGTGCAATATGCTGCTGTTATATATAGACATGGAGATCGGACTCCAGTGGATCCATACCCTACAGATCCTTGGCGCAATGAATCTCTCTGGCCAGTAAAATTTGGAGAGCTAACGAATATTGGCAAAAGACAGCATTACAGTTTAGGCAAATGGCTCAGAAAACGTTACATGGTAGGTCGAGCATACACTGCTTTTTTTAAGGTGCCCAGATCCCTAGAAACGAATCCACCTGATAGAAGCCCCATTTAGAGAATATAATCATTAATTATTGATGGATTCCAGCATCAGGTGGAATCCATGGTCATTCGTTTTTTAGAAACTATGAGAAAATGTAAATTCAAGCTGGAATTTTGGAACGAATTTTGGATGGATCATAGGTTATTTAATAAAACTAACTGATACTTGCCTTTTTAAAGTCTGCAATTGAATATTTGCCCCCACCATATTATGTAGCACAAAATGGTTTAATGATGTGGCACTTTTACTACTTTATTACACTAATATCACGACAGGCAGTATAATTTCATTTATAATATACATAATGCAGCGTTGAGTTCTGCCGCACAACATCCAATTACACTAGGATAATAGAGTGCCTTAAAACAAGGTTTGCTCTGTCTGCTTTTATGTATATAAAATATTTTTTATATTGCATTATTTGTAGTTCCATAAAGTGTTGATAATGTAACACTTTCAAAAGCTGTAGTCATTAGTGATAGTAAGATGATATAGTATTAAAAAGGTTTATCATTTTCAATTTCCTTCATCCTTGTAGTAGTGGTTGTACGTGGAGAAGCAGAACTCAATGCCATGCTTTGTCATGCAATAAAATAAGTGTTTACAAAAATTTTATGTTTCCAGCATTTAATTTCAGAAGAATTTGACCCTACTGAGATATACATAAGGTCAACAGATGTTGATCGTACATTGATGTCAGCAATGGCTAACTTGGCAGGTAACATCTTTATTGTTATTTTAAATTATTGATAAGAATATATTTTAACCTTAATGTATTTTTTTTGTAATTAATGAATTTTTAACATTTCAAAAATATGTCAGTATAAGTACTTTATAAGATAATATTACTAAAAATGATTTCTTAATAACAACCAATCGTAAAAGATTTTTGTTAAGAGTGCAGAAACATGCAGAATGTATTTATAAAGAAATAAATTGGTGTATTACAGTGACTACATTTTATTAAAATAATATTTCTTACATAAGCATGATTTCAAAAGAAAAATATCTTTCTACTATAAATTCTGATAAATGAATTTTTTTATTAAATAATTATTACAGGCATGTACCCTCCAAATGGTACTTCTATTTGGAATACAAATTTGATGTGGCAACCTATACCTGTTCATACAAAACCAGAAAAAGATGATGAAGTTTTAGCTATGAAAAAAAAATGTATTTCTTATATAAAAGAAAAAAATAAGTACATGAATTCTGCTCCTTATAAAGATAGACTGAGTAAATATCAAGGCCTCATGGAGTAAGTTCTATTCTAAATGAAGCAAAATTTGTTATAGAGGAAACCTAGTTTTAAAACAGAGATACATTTAGGATTGAGTGGTGGATCCCAATGATACATCATGTCCCATCACCAGATCATCACCAGAGAGAGACCAATGAAAATAATTACATCCCACTGAATGGATTAAAAGTCAGAAAATCTGCATCTTGCAATGCAGATACTACATAGACTACATAGTAGCACTGCATCTGCTTCAGTTAATGAGGGAAGACTGTTTCAAGAATAAATATTAACATATTGTAAATTATAGTAAGTTATATCTCAACAGTACAAAGTATTATTTGATATTTTAGTTATTTGACTGCTTATACTGGAAGAAAAATTAAAAATTACAATGATATAAATGATATATACAATATATTGTTTATTGAAAGTTTATACAACTTCACTTTACCTAACTGGACTCAATCTGTTTATCCCAACAAGTTAAAGGAACCAGCTTGTTATAGGTAGTAACATTTTTTTTAATAATAGTACTATTTAATATATTCAAATATTGATAGTTAATCTTCTTTCATGTTCGTGTGCTTAATATTTTATAGGACTAATGAAATTATATTTTTAAACTTCACACAGTGTGGGACATGCACATAGCAGGGTGGGCAGAAGGAACCTGGGAAGCTCAGTGTTAAACACTCCATCAAACTCCTGAGACTATGTGCTGAGAGTTGGTACTCAACACCCCTCTTTCCCTCGTTACCAGAGAGAGGAGATAAAAATACTAAATATTTCATTCCTTCGAGTTGGAATCGAATCCAGTCGCAATTAAAATCGAACGCTTGTTCCCCAGCGACACAATGACCACATGAAATTATTATAATTTTAGTAAAATAATATTTTTAGTAAATGTATAAAAAAAATTATTCATAGATGCTTAGGAGTCAGATCCATTGACCGATTTCAAGGAAGCGCAAGTACGAGTCTGACTAATTCTAATTAATTTTTTCCTAGTTTTTCAACGTCTACTGCTACACCACAGATGTCTCGTTTAATGGTTGGGCCGCTTCTAAAGGAAATAATTGGGAAAATGAATATAATTATACAAAAGAAGAAACAAAAGCCCCTAAAGTTATCTATTTACAGTGGTCACGATTTTACTATTGGAAATATTTTAAATGCAATTGGAGTATACGATGGAAATTGTCCACCATACGTGGCTACCGTGTTCTTTGAACTTTTACAAGGTAGTAGTTAATGTTTTTGTTTTAGCTTCACGCTGTATCCCGCATATAGCAGGGTAACTCTACAATGCACTCTACTCCCCTCACATAGTCCTATTTTCGAGAGAATACAAACTAAGTCATAGAACTCGCTGCTTTGTTTTGTTACTAGAGCGAGGAAATAATCAACAAATGAATGCCTTAAACGGAAATTGAACCCACAATCATTTAGAGTAATGTGTCGCTACGTCACGACGGCCTTTATTCCTAGATGCTCTTTCTAAAAGTATTTTACTTTGTTCACATATAAGTTACATATTTTCAGATAATGTTACAATGGGATACTCGTTGCGTATGTTATACAGGAATTCAACTGAAATTGTGGAACCAATTGTCATAAATATACCATACTGCGGCGAAATTTGTCCGTACGAAAGATTTCTAAAATTATATGACAATCTTATTACTGTTGACTGGAATTACGAATGCACCAAGCAGGTAACTTTATTTTTCATTTTGCTTCAATTCTATAGATTTTTTTTAAAAACTCATAAGTCATAAGAGGCCAGACTCCAAAATCACTGTCATTTGGAAAAAGAAATGACCCGCGAATGAGAAAATACTCATAAATTCATTGCAAGAATAACACTAGTCTGTGTTACGTGTACCTCTTTTACACGATATTATATGAAGAGGCATTGCTCTTGTATTGTATTGTATGTGTTTTTTGCCTTCAATACGCGTCTGCCCTTAAGGAACCATTTTTTAGGAACCAAAAAAAGCATATTGTTAATAATGTGACTTATGATGTTTTTGAAATAACCAATTGGATTATATCCGTGTATTTAAGCATAAAAGGCATTTGTTTTGAAATTATAAGATATTTCCTTATTTAGAAGATGAGGAAAATAACTTCCCTAAACTATTACTCAGTTACAAGTGACAGATGAATAATGTTGTTCTTAATTACAGATACCACCTATTATTGGGGCATGTCTCTTGTTAGGATTATTTACAATAATGTATGTTGTTCACAAAATACATTATGCTAGAATTGCCAGAAAACGAAGGTAAGGCAATTTTTTATGGTACATCGTGGCGCAGGGGCACAAAGTGTGACTAAACTCGACCGGTCGTGGGTTCGATCCTCACTCGATGAAATTAAAAATTTATTTAAATTTATATTTCTATCTCTTCGCTCCGCGCAAAGAGCGGCGTTGAGTGCGCTACTCAACACGCAATGCCTCCAAAATTCAGAAAGTGGGGAACGAACTGTCTTAACATTAAGTTTCCTTTGCCCATCCTGTTGTTGGCGGGATATTGCATGAAGCTGATTTATAATGACATTTGTGGCGTAGTTTCACATTGACTGTAATCGCCACGGTTATAGATTTAACTTTTTAACACACTTATTAGCTTCAAAAAGTTATTTAAGTTACTTAAAAGTGTTATTGTTTATAAAAATAATTTAATTATTACAGGGTTCAATTTGCCTATGCAAGTGTCTACAATCCTACTTCTGTGCCTGAGAAAAATATAGAAAGTTAAAAGTAAAACCTGTTTACTTTAATCATACACAAATGGATGTGGGCCCATTCAAAATACTATTTCTTTTTTTATTTACTCATAGGTGACTGATGATCTCAGTTAGAAGTATTCTTGTCCTTAGTTAATAATAATAATAATTTGGTGTTTTGAATATAATATTACTAGTTAATGAAATCCCGCTACATTAATTTTTTTTATATGTTTTCTATAATATTTTTCTATCCTTAGTGTGGAATAATACTTGAAAATGTTAAAAATAAATGGCAAGACTGATTAAAATATGACTGGTATACGTTTAAAAAAATTAAGATGAACAATAATTTTTAGTCTTACCTCAAAGTATAATAAATATTATGTGACAAATGATTAAAATACTTCCCCTTCACCTAATGATAAGATAAATGTAACATAACCATGTAGTAAACAAGTAACCCCATTAAAAGAGTTTAATATATATTGTTTTTTTATGTATATTTGTACTTCCATTGAACATAAAACCGCGTTTTTTTTCCTGTTCCGTTACGAATCTTAGAAATCATCGCTTGGTGTATCCCTACACTTGCTAATCTTCTTGCATAGAAGTTTCTGCTATACGCTCTCCATGACTCACTCACTATTGGAAGAATTTCATTATCATGTAATGACTAATAAAATATAGAAAAATACATGGAAACACTGAATATATAATTAATTTATTTGTCAGTTTTATTGTGTGCTATAAACGGTCTGTACTGTAAACTTTACTTAATTTTAAAAAATGTTATTGAGAACCTTTATTAACGTAATAGAACCCAAAACAATTATTTTTAAAATTTATGTCTGTTTGTCCGTTTGTATGTGCGTTTGTTATCGCTAATTTATTTAGAACTAACAGAATCGACTTGAATGCTGTTTTCATTATTGGATTTTGTCAAGCTTCGTTAACGTGTAGGTATTCCGATTGTAATAAAATATATTTATTTTCTTGCAATCTGTTCATAAATAAAAAAGTTATGTCAATATAAATAACTTAGTTCGACATATTTGCTAATTGCCGTAACAGTTATTTTATACAACTGTTTTACTGTATAGTTGATTATTTTTACTTTTCAATTTGTATATTGGTAAACCGGCATTTCAAGATATAGGATCAGGGTCGGAGATTATGCAGGTATACTGGGCTTGCCGTGCATGCGTACATACTGTTAACTAAACAAGATCAAATAAATTCCGAAAAGTGTATGACTTTAAACACGACAGTTGTGGGTTCAGTTCCCGCTCAGTGAAATTCATTTTTATTTGTATTTCTTCGCTCTGGTGTCAGGCTGGTGTTCGCCTTTTAGCAGGTAACTAAATATATATATATATATATATAAGTACTTATTGAATACACAATTTCTGAAGTTCTAAGCGTTGCTCATGTACACTTGGGAAGTTAATGATGGTTATACATTTATTGTAAATTATTTTTTGAAAATCTCCTCTCAGCAGAATTGCCTTTCTGCCAGTAGTACCGACATTTCTATGTAACTTGACAATTCAAAAGTGCTTGTAATGGCCTCATTGAATAAAAAATATTTTAATTTTGATATAGTACATATACATAGGACAAAGGATCTGGTGATCTGTAAATGATAAAATATAAGAACAAGTAAATGAAGTGGTACATTTAGGAAGTTAGTTTTTTATTACACATATATAGACATTAAGACTATACAATTTAAGGAAAGGTTAAAAAAGGTTAAAACTTACATTCTATTCTAGTTAATGGTTTTCTTATCTCTTAGAGTGGCCAAAGGATTTACAACTATATTGATGTGCTCCGTTTGTTGCCTTATATTATATAAAGTTATGAAAGTAAGTTTATGAAACTAATGATATTAACTTATGTTTAATGAAAATTTTTGTCTATAATAATCTTTCATTGATTGTGTTAAAAAAAACAAAATATACATACAATGAATAGTGTTTTTTTAACGGCCTCGTTTTTGATTACGGACGCAAAATAATATTCCAGCGTCACGTACAATAGCGAAAATACAATTGATATGAAACAGTATTAAACCGATGGAAAGATACTATTTTTATTATTATTATAGAACTTCTCTTTACGGATAGGCGTGAAAAAGTGAACTCCTAAAAAGAGTCTTCGAGAATCTCCAGGTCGTCGTCCGACGACTCGATATCTATCACTTCGATGTTGCTAAATGACACTTCGTGTACCATTAACTTCACGATTTCCACAGATTCTACATTATCCACAAATACCTGTGGAATATATTTCGTGTATTAAAGTATGGACTATAATTAATCTTAATCTTCAAATCAAAATTAAATAAAAAAAAAAACAATTATTAACACGCATTGCGTAAAATATGAAGTTTACCATATAGTTATTATAAAATTGAAATTGTAACTACTATATGCAGTATTATTAAACAGATATTAATAGAGAAGAATTAAAAATAGCTACAAAACGTTCTTCTTTCAGTAAATCATATTTTACACAGTATCATAAAAAATAATAAGGTTGAAAACATATTTTAATGTTATTATATTAAAATATGTTTTAAAATTTATATAATTAGAATTACAATAAAATGCAAACATTGTCGATGTTAACAAAATGCTCAGGCTAAGATATCGTCCTTAGGGTTAAATAAGCATAAAAGTGTAAATATAGTACTTTGCTCCACTTACTAATAAATAACATAAAAGAGACAAGACA
>JBAIZZ010000369.1:63263-100725 GCA_037355905.1 Heliconius aoede | reverse complement strand
CAGCCAAGGAAAGTTCCGTTCATTTTTATATTTACAACACATTCATTGTACTTACCATATTCCCTGTTTTTATGGTGGCAGATCAAATATAAATGAAGCACGAAGAAAATAATATAAAATAATTAATATAAAATAATAAATAGAAAAATTCTAACACAAAGCGTTCTCAGCCGAGCCGATATAGAAATGAAAGAACATTCGATGGAAGTCCAGCGAGTGCAAGAAACACAACTACCCTAACCGTTGGCAGATTTGGTGTATTGATGCGTTCAGTTTTTATTAAATCCTCTATTTTTGTTAATTTTTCTAATACTTTGAAGTGAAAAAAGTACTTTTTTTTATTGTTACATATTGTTACAATTTTTTTATAATTACTGTATTTTTTATGTAAATGTACTATTTTATTATAATAGTCAAATTTTAATTGGTTATAATGTTGTTTTAATTTTGTTGTGTGTACTTGTTTATATTCTTATTAATCTCTCCTTGCAAATGGCAGATACTGAACTAGGCCATCAGTAAATTTATTATACAAATATTTATTTATTTATTTTTGTTATATATTTATTTTATATTATATAATTTTTATAAAGGTACTCAAACCCCTTGTAGTGTAAATTTGTTATTGCTGGCAACATTTTAAGCGACTATTGCGTACAACAAAACGCAGTTGTTAAAAAATAGCAAACGTCACTGTGAATTACCAGGCCTAGAACTTGTCATTCCGCTGTTTGTTGTGACTGGAAAAAAGGAGCGAGATTTTAGTTTGTTTTATGGAAATAAACGGATATATAAAATACAGTAAAAGTGAAAATAAGTGGAAATAAGGTTTGTTTTCATGTTTTTGTTGTTTTATGTACAATTTATATCAAAACACTGTGAATAAATTGCTCAAAACTATGTGATGGAAATTTACATCTCTATGCAGTAATTTCACTTGTAATGTATGGCAAACATTTTTTTGTAAATGTTTATTTTATGTTGTTTTTTAGGGAAACTTGAATGAAAGAGATATTGAAGATTATCTTAGTAAGTTACAAGGCGGTTGGCTCTCAGAAGATGACCTCGATGACCAAGATTCCGATGATGAAAACCGCGATTCTGTTGACGTTATAAGAGTGTTGCAGGAGGAGAACGACGATGATGATGATGATGATGGGGATGATGTGGATGAAACTGCTGACATTGATCCTCCTCTTGTAGAAACAGAAGATCAAGAACCCTCTCACCCATCAACTTCATCCAATTTGCAGTCTTCATCCAGTTTTCCATTTGACAAAAGAAGCTTGATTTGGAAAAAAAGGAATCAGGTGTATGACACAGATAAAATTACTTTCTTGGGGAGTTCTACTGCTTCAGGTGGTCTATCACACCTAGAAACTCCATATCAATGTTTTAACTATTTTATCACTGAAGATTTTATCAAAACATTAGTAGCGGAGACAAATTTATACATAATACAGAGTAATCCCAGTTCATCTATAACAGTTACAGAATATGATTTGTATAAGTTCTTTGGTATATTATTGTACATGTCAGTAATCAAATTTCCTAGCACAAGATCATACTGGTCGCCAAAGTTTGGATATAAGCCCATTTCTTCAACAATGCCACTGAACAAGTTTGAGAAAATAAAGTTATCATTACATTTTAATAACAATGATCTTCACAAACCTATAGGTCATCCAGAACATGACAGGCTTTATAAAATCCGCCCTGTTATCAAGCATCTCAATGAGAGGCTTGCCACAGTGCCAATGGATCAAAGACTTTCTGTGGATGAACAGATGTGTTCTACATAAAGAGATAAGAACAATATTTGCCTAAGAAGCCCCATAAATGGGGCTTCAAATTATATGTTCTCTGTGATTTGATGGGATATGCCCACAAATTTTAGGTATATTCTGGACAAGAGAATACAGAAAAGCTCACAGATGAACCAGATCTTGGTTCAACAGGAAATATTGTCCAAGAGTACAATAAACATATGGGAGGAGTAGATCTCATGGATAGCTTTTTGGGCAGAAACCATATAACAATAAGGTCTAAAAAGTGGTACTTGCGTATATTTTATCATTTATTAGATCTAGCTATTATAAACTCTTGGATTATATATAAAAAAAATGCTCAAGAAAGAGGTGAACCCAAAAAGAGTCTACTTACAATGGGCCAATTCAGAAATGAATTGGCCTTTGTGCTATGCAACAGAGGACCCACCAAAGACACTAAAAGAGGTCGTCCTAGTACCAGTTTACTAGAAGAGGAATTACTATCAAAAAAAAGAAAAGGTTCTCCAGCACCACCACCTCCAAAAGACATAAGAAAAGATGGTGCTGAACATTGGCCAACAGTAGGTGGTCACTCCGGTGCAAATTTCCCAAATGTAAAGGCTATTCCACAATTTCGTGTAGTAAATGTGGCGTCAATTTGTGCTTAAATAAAAATTATAATTGTTTTTTAAATTATCATAAAGAATAAAGAAGATTGAGTAAACTATATTTTTTTATTTATTTAGTACTGAGCCAAATATGTGACAATGCATGATGATGTAAATTTCCATCATATTGTTTTTTACATAATACATATTTTTATTTACATTAGGATTTTTTTAAATATTTTTCCTTTAATCTAGAGCATTAATTACATCACCCTGATTTATTTTAAAAAAATAGCAAAAATCATGCAAAGAAGGGTTAACAATAAAAATATTCATGCAATATTAGTATCAGAGTCATGGTTAAAGCTATGTCTGCAATCGGCTTCGTACTCGCTTCCAGGGTATTTTTTTTATTAAAAGAAACTACATCCACGGGCTTGTCATTGCCCGTGCCTTTTTTATAATATTATTTCTTTGTTTATAATATATAGGCGTGTCCACATTTCAGGATTAGCTTAAAGTATTACATGATGTTAATCTTAAGTGTATTCATTCTTACATGCTAAAGTGAGTCTCCTCACTGACTTTTTTTGTTATTTTTCTTATTGTATATTTATATATATCTTATGTCTATGTTAGTTTCTATACTATTGTTTAACGTTGGACATTAATTTACCTCTGAATTCTAGTCTTTTGCTACATGTTTTTCAAATCAATTTATCAAGACCTCCGTCACTTTATTGTCTTAATGGACATTTTTAATTTTTTTTCCAGAATGTTTCTCGCTGAGGCCCCCACGGCTCGGCTGATGAAGTTGCCGATGGCGTAACCACCGTCGTCGCACACACGTGTTGGTGTGTCTGGTTACTGCTACGACTGCATGAGGGATGCTCTCATGGATTCGGATCCTCTCTTGTTTGTCCATGTGCCTCGTGGATTGTCATGACGCGCGATCGTGCTCCGGTACCGTATCCTTGGTTCATGAGGAGTCTCTTCTCTTCCTGCGTATGAATATAATATAATAGGGTACCCGCACTGTCTGGTGGAATTCGCGCGCCAGTGAACTTTTCCCTTTTGAGGAAGTGGACGATGGGGTTCGATGAGTAGATATTTGCGTACACCTCGGCGATGGCATAGGCGACGTCCATCGGACTCCGGTGCGTGCAGGACAACTCACGTGTGATATTTTGCGTCAGGCTTGGGCGACAGTACCTTAGATTCAACAACGATCTGTCAACCTGTCGATATAAGGCAGCTGGTTGGTGTCGCCAAAGAGGGTGACTTCCGCTCCTGACAGTATGGCCGCCATTACAATGGCCACGAAGTGGCACATGAGGGCTTCGTCCACCGTTAAGCGGATTATGAAGCGCTGCCCTCATCGAACCCGTTTACTAGTATCGAGGCCAATGTCAATGGCCTCGATCTTCCTGAGTCTGTCTCCGAAGCGGTGCGTCAGCTTCTCGTCATACACCGTCAGAGAATAAAGTTCTGCAAGCTATTATAACATTATTATAGCCTACAAAAAAAAACAGTTCTTTATATAATGTCGTTTTTTGGCAATGATTTTTATAATTTTTTTTGCGATCAATACTTGTGTAGCTAGACCTAAATTATAAGCAAGTGTAATTATTATAGATTTCAAGAATATACTTATTTTATTGAAAGTAGCAAAAAAGTGAATATAGTTAATTATGAATATTTTAAAAAAATAAATTGGCTAAGAATACACTAAATTTTCACGTAAAATATTTAAGTATTTGAAGGTTTTTTCTTAAAATATTTTTTTTTTTTTTTATGGAAAACGACAAGGCAAACGAGCGCACGGGTCACCTGATGGTAAGTGATCACCGCCGCCCACGACCCCGTGCAACACCAGAGGAGCTGCAGGTGCGTTGCCGGCCTTTAAGGAGGAGGTAAACGCGCTTTTTGAAGGTACCCATGTCGTATCGACCCGGAAATCCCGCCGCGGGTAGGCCATTCCACAGTTCCGTGGCGCGTGGAAGGAAGTTCCTACGAAACCGTACAGTAGTGGAGTGCCACGTATCCAGGTGGAGTGGATGATATTTCAGCTTATGACGTATTGTACGGTTAGAAAATTCGGCGGCGGGTAACAGGTCAAATAGTTCTTCAGAACACTCCCCATGATAAATGCGGTAGAGAACGCACAGCGAGGAGACGTCTCTACGCAGAGCCAAAGTATCAAGCCTTTCACAGCTCCTTGGATCCCCAATAACTCGAACGGCTCTGCGTTGTATGCGATCAAATGGTTCAAGCTGATACTGGGGTGCACCAGCCCAGAGATGAGAACAGTACTCCATATGAGGCCTAACCTGGGCCCTATATAGGGCCAATCGGTGTTTTGGCGTGAAGTACCGTCTCGCTCTGCTGATAACCCCAAGTTTCTTCGAGGCCAACTTGGCCTTGCTGTCCAGATGATCGCGATACTGGCAGTCATTCGAAGCATTAAGGCCCAATATGCTGATACTGGCAGCGGCTTTAAGGGGAGTGTTTTGAAAGACTGGTGATACGACAAATGGGGTTTTTTTAGTGGTTAACGCGCAAACTTGTGTCTTCTTGGGGTTGAATTGAACTAAGTTCCGTTCACCCCATGAGGAGATATTCCCGAGGGATGCCTCAACTGAAGACACAAGTTTATTTCGGCACTGATTGACGTTTTCCCGAGAAAGACTTGCGCGGCCGGAGTAAACAGCGTCCACTGTGCTATCATCTGCATAGCAATGAATGTTAGAATCCTCCAACATATCATTGATATGCAGAAGAAACAGCGTAGGGGACAGCACGCAGCCTTGGGGAACGCCAGCGTTCACGGGCATATTTTTAGAGCAAAAACCGTCGACAGCGACCTTGATGCTACGTCCAGTGAGAAAGCTGGCGATCCACTTGCATAAATTCTCGGGAAGCCCATAGGATGGAAGTTTAGCAAGGAGCGCCCCGTGCCACACTCGATCAAAGGCCTTCGCCATGTCCAAGCTAACTGCCAGGCCCTCTCCCTAGCTTTCAATAGCCGCAGCCCAGCGATGGGTGAGGTAAACCAGAAGATCACCGGTTGAGCGACCATGGCGGAAGCCATATTGACGGTCATTAATCAAACGGTGATCCTCTAGATAAGCCAAGAGCTGACTATTGATAATGCTCTCCATGACTTTTGAGAGTAGGGAGGTAATAGCAATAGGCCTGTAGTTAGAAGGATCGGAGCCATCGCCTTTCTTCGGGATCGGGTGGATAAGAGCGCTCTTCCATGTGTTCGGGACTACGCCAACTGAGTAAGAGTGCCGAAACAAACGCGTTAGCACCGGTGACAGCTCAGGAGCACAACAACGGAGCACTAACGGAGAGATGCCATCTGGCCCGCTCGACTTGTGGATGTCCAAAGAGGACAGAGCTCGTCTGACGGCTGTTTGGTTGAACTTAACCTCAGGCATTGAGCTCTGGCACCGCGGGATGGTCGGCGGCGTTGTCCCCTGATCATCCAAAGTCGAGTTCGAGGCAAAGAGAGCGCCCAGAAGGTCGGCTTTCTCTTTAGCCGTGTGGACCAAGATGTCATTTCCGGCGGAAGCGAAGGCTGGCTAAAGTTACCAAGTGCAGCCTTTGAGAGGGCCCAAAACTCGTGAGTTCCGGACGGATAACTCTCAAGCTTCTCACCAATTTTGGCGATATGGTCGGACCTCACTCTGGCAATTTGCCACTTAAAGTACCTAGAGGCTCGGTTATACTTCTTCTTTAAGGTTGTCACCTTCGGATCCTTAGTTACCATTGCTTTAGCCCAGATTTGATATGCCTCACGTTTGCTAGAGGCAGCAAGTTTGCAAGGTCTATCAAACCAAGGCTGTGATTTGCCACCGATTGGCACTACAGTGCTTGGAATAAAAAGTTCCATGCCCTGCAGAACCACATCCGCAACAGCAGCGGCGCAGGTACTAGGATCATCAGAAGAGAAGCAGACCGGCCCCCAGGGATAGGATGAGTAAAATGTACATTTATATAAACTAAATCGTTAAACTTGTCTAGACTGCATGTTTATTATTTCGTTAAATATTTAATATGATATTCATCTTCTTAAAATAATTTAATATTAATTAGTAAACACAACAAAATTATAATTTGTGAGTTTCAGAGAACTACAAAGTACAATATAATTAATCGATTTTATCAATAATACTCGATACTTAATTTTTTTTAATATTGATTAAAAAAATCGAATTGGATCACATTTTTCTAAGATTATTTCTAAGACTTGATTTTATCACATTAAAGTACAACTAATTATTAATATTTTGAAAAATTTTTACTTCGGTTTTTAGTCAAGATATAACATTTAAAATCGGTATAAGTTTTTATTAAACGTCACTATCTATTACTAGTAAATGTCAAGTGGGATATCTATGTCGTTCCAGATAGTGAGTGATTTTTGTAAAATTAGTTGTTATATTTCTATAACAAAATTCAAAACATAGGTTTAAATAAAAACAAATTAAATTGAAACTATTAATGACAATCTATAGTTCTGTGCTTAATTTTTTTTGTGTAGTTCTGGTGTGTTTACGATTTGTTCTGCATATAATATTGTCATGTATCTTTTGCTTTTCTCTATAAACCCGTACAGGTATTTGGTTCATTAAATTAAATAAACATCCATCATTTATAATCTCAGCAAATACTATTTTAATATTAATATAATTTGGATAATATTTATTTTTCCAAGTACAAATTATGTATGTATATACATAAACTAAATAAACTAAATTGTATATGTGTACAATTTAGTTTCCCACAACTTTCTGTGCAATTTTATTGGAGATCTATTATTTATTATTAATTTACTAACCGTAGTTCATATATACATGATTAACCAGGAAGAAATTGTTACATTCATATGCAATGAAAAGGAGTTTAATTGATTACAGAGTACAAATTCGCACTTTAACGATTAGGTAGCAAATTTATTTACTTCAAAGTCTAAACTATTTGATATCCAAAAAGTAGACATTCTATTTGGTATGGTTTACACTAGGTACATGATATATGGAAGTGATTCTCTGAAAAAGGCTGTATATTGTTTGAACACTGTCAATGATACTGTTAAACAAATAATTTTGAAATGGGAAACAAAAACAATTCTTTTTCAGGCTAGTTGAAGATCATAGTATTGCTAAAAAGGGCCAGATAATTAATAATATGCAACTGTTTTGCAAAGTAATATTGCCTATTAATCATAATAGTTATATTACTTTAAAAAATTGCAATTTTTCCAATAAAATTATTCAAGCTTCATTAATATTTGTAAATATATCAGACTAAGATAATTAATATTTGTAAATAGAACTGTTTGGTTTTTCAACCTATTCTATTTAGATCATGTTTTGGTGGTACCCAACCTCAGTTGCTCATATACATAGGATGTGTTATGTGTCATATAATAATATATACTAAAATAACTTTGAGTCGTTGCCAGAAAATCTGTAGCCCATTGTTCATCCAATTAAATCTTTCCATTGAGTTTTGTACAGTTTAAACGGATTCTAGCTCTATATTCTCTATTCTAGGTCTATAGTGGAATTCCCTTCTCTCTTGACAGAATTTTCAATTTGTTGGGCTTGTTTTTTTCTGAACTTTTCTGTTATGTTAATAAATAAGGATTAATGTTATTTTTATAAATGGCTGTAACATTTTATTATGAAATGTTGTGAATATACAATAATTATCATAATAGTTGCACACTATACATTTCATTCTAAATAAAATTGAATACAAGAAAAAATACCACTATTTCTAAATTAATAGAATGAAAACAAATTCCAAATTGTATAATATATTAGAGACTAAAATTGTAATATGACAAATATATGCATGGTGTAAGACTTGCATTTAGCAACATCTAGAAGAATTATTTTTGAGTGGTCACATGCACACCTGGCCTTCTTACTACTTGATTAGGATTTTTTTTTCAGCTTCACGCTGTATCCCGCACACAGCAGGGTAGGCAGAGGGAACCTCAGTGTTAAGACATTCCGTTCCCCACTTTCTGCCAAATTCTGGAGGCATTGCGTGTTGAGTGGCAGAACTTAAAGCCGTGCTTTGCCTCGAAACCCGAGTGAAGAAAAATGGTAATGTAAATAATTCACTTAATAATTATTAACATACCTAATAAGTGTTTGATGAGAATACCAAAAAAAATAAGCTTGTTAAATTTAGCCTTCTTTTATACAAATTTTAAGAAATAAGGATATTTCCTGAGTTCGAAGTTATATAATTTCTATAAATTCATAAAAGAATATTATATCATATAATATATATATTTAAATTTTAAACAATGCTAGTACTGATATAATTACTGTTCTATGTCTTAATTTCTTGCGCGCCTTTCGACAGACAGAGGAAATATATATATTGAAATTAAAAAGGACTATGCTATTTGATAACAGATCTGATATATGTATGACAGACCGATGTCTGACCTAGACAATTTCTAGGAATAAAATTTGTTATCTACCTTATTCTTCAAAGAGTATATCTATAAATATTATATCTATGATTTGCTTATATATGTTTGACCAAAGGTTGCCTGGAAGAGATCGCTTTAAGCAATAAGGCCGCCTTATGTTGTTGTTCATGTTCTTGTTTTTTCTTGTCTTGTATATAATTTGTGTAAATTTTATGTGCAATAAAGTATATTGTATTGTATATGAAAAAAGATAAATAAGTCAAGTAAGATCTGAACAAATCATAACAAACATGCATTTGATTTAAAATATTGAACTATAAACAAAAGTCCATATAGCTACTTTTTTTTAATATAGTTGCAAGTCTAGTGTCGAATGATAGTTCCTCATTCTGTCAAAAGGCGCGCAAGAAATGAAGGCATAGAACAGTAATTATATCAGTAGTAGCATTATTTAAAATTTAATAAGTGCAATTGCACCACCAACCATATTTGAATATTTGAACCTCGCTTGGCCAACAGATTGTCCCAATTGGATCCCAATTGGGATAATCGGTTCGCCTAAGCAACCACAATGTTTGGGTCCCAACCACAATGCCTCCATATTGGGCCTTCTGTTGACTTCACTTCCTGAACAATACCAGGTTGTCGTCGATGCCCGTTTGGGGGTCTCCTGACCATTGTCTGATACGGAGGGTTGTTCCCGTTAAACGCGACAGTTGCAGAACACCCGCGTCTGGCACTTCAAGTCAGCAATTTGGGATGGGATGGGATGCGTATATTTTACTCATCTTATCCTTTGGATATCTCTTCAGATAATCCTAGTGCCTGTGCCGCTGCTGTTGCCGACGTGGTTCTGCAGGGCATGGTACTATTTATTCCCCGCATTGTAGTTCTAATCGATGGCAAATCACAGCCTTGATTTCATAGGTCTTGGAAATTTGCTGCTTTCATCAAATGCGAGGCATATCAGATCTTTGTTGAGGCACTGGTTAATGAGGTGAAAGTCTCAAAGAGAAAGGATACTAAGGTGAAAGCCTCAAAGAGGAAGTATAACAGAGCCTCTAGGTACTTTAAGCGGCAAATTGCCAGGGCAAGGTCCCAGCATATTGCCAAACTCGGCGAGAAGCTTGAAAGCTACCCGTCCGGAACTCATGAGTTTTTGGCCCTCTCAAAGTCAGCACTTGGCTAATTTAGCCAGCCATATGGGTTGACCATATTTGGTCCATATGGCTAAAGGGAAAACCAATCTCCTGTGCGCTCTCTTTGCCTCGAACTCGAATATGGATGACCGAAGAACAACGTCGCCGACCATTTCGTGGTGGTGGTGGTGTTGAGGTTAAGTTCAACCAATCAACTGTAAGGCGAGTTCTGTCCTCTTTGGACATCCATAAGTCGAGCAGGCCAGATGGCATTTCTCCCTCAGCCCCGTGTAGCCTCGACACCAGGGCGAAGAAAATGAAATATAAATTTAAATAAATATGTAATTTTCCTCGAGTGGGGATCGAACTTATAATCAGTCGCGTTTACCATCACACTGTGCCCCTGCGCCACAACTAAATGAGGCCAATTTATATTATATTTATTTATAAATAATCTTATTTTTGTCTAAGTCAATTTGACTGTTAACACATTGTTAGATACGATTAAAATAAATAGACTTTATAATTATTAAACTAGTATCGCCGGACAGTGTAATTATTGCCGTTCTTATCTTGCAAATACGTATTGAAATATGTTGTATACATATATAGTAATGTTTCAGATGTTATGGGTCACGATTGTCTATCTTGTGATGCCAGTCCGACCTTTCGCAATAAAAGGTACAAGTGCTGACGTATGACGTATTTTACATACTAGCCAATAACTTATGCGAAATATTCCTGGTTTAGTTAACAGAAATTTGCCAGGTTATAGCTAAAATATTTAATTTTATAAAATCACTAAGATAAGACTGGATTCATAGTTAGTTCTGCTGAAATTAATTTGTAAAAATTATAAAATATAATGTTTATGGATGTTTATTTGAAACAGATTAAAATTCATAACAATATTACTTGCAAACGTAATTATTTTAAATAGAAATAAATTTATAGAATTGAGAAGTATATAAAAAGCATTTGCTTTTGAATGTGTTTTTTCTGCAATCAGTTCGGTGACGGAAAGTGTAAAATTTCTTACGAAATCACTTAGAACTTATTTAACTTGTATGACAATTATCATGTGACTGTATATGACATTGTGTCTTCAACGAAAAGTAAATTTACTGACAATTGCTCAATGGATTCTAAAAAAAAAGGGAAAATAAGCACCAACAAAAATGAAAAAGAGGCGAAAGAAAACGAGCAAAGGCTATCTAAAAATATTAAGACGGTTCCAAAGGAAGACGAACAAAATACTAATAAAGACGAGAACGCAAATGATTCGACAAGCTCAACAGACAGTGAAGAATTAGTAAACGCTCTAAATTATAACACGATAACCTCTTTAGCTGCTCTGAAAGATATTATTCAAGGTGATAATGATACACCTGAAACAGACAGCTTTTTTCAACATTACTTTATGAATCATTGCAATAATCTTTCAAGCCGTCACTCGAACTCAGCATCACCATTTCCTTTTACGGAAAGACGGAGATTGTCACAGTGCCGTGAAGAGGACGAAGATGATGAAAAAAAGGATAATGCAAAATACAAATCGAATGGTTCATTAAACTTAAAATCAGAAACTAGTGAAAATATTAATATAATTTCAAGCCAACTAGATACATCTATGGAAGAAAGTGGCATAAATACGATTAACAAATCAATTTCCAATGACGAAGCTATGAATGCAGAGGAATCTTCCAAACGTACTGTTATGGGTGCTAAACATAAATTCTTAGTTACAAAAGCTGAGACTCCGGCATCCGTTGAGCGTGCTTTACGAAAACATGTAAACAATGCTCACACTGTACACTTTGGTACTAAAGGGGCCGAAGAGCAAAGACCAAGTATAAGGTCAATTTTTACAGGACAGAATCTCCATCGTGATAAAAATTATTTTGATAGTAGCTTAATTGAAATAAGATCCACAGTGGATGGATCACTTGCGAGTTCAGAGGATATATGGATAAAAAGAACTGAGGACAAACAGGTAAGCCTTCCTGATTTTACTTCTATATTCTAATATTTTTAAGGATATTTTGTTTCTATAATACCTCACGTTTTACTAAAATAAAAAAGGATGTGTGTTAAAAATAAAAAGTCGTATATTGGTAGTATATTGGTTCGGTTTCTAAAGGGAATATTAAAAATTAATCTATTAATTAATATAAAAATTTCGACATATTAACTTTATAATGTTGTAATAACGTGTTACAGGCACCTAAAGAAGATTCAGTGGTTCCGGAAGACCATGTTAAAAACGGTACAAACCAAAATCAAATTGCTACTAGGTCTTCACAAGTAAGAGAGCGCTCTGGAACTTGGGATTCGCAGACTGCCCGAAAAGAAAAAGAAATACCAAAAATGACTATCAGGGAAAAAGAAATTCGAAAAATCGGTGATGACAGGCGACAAAAGAGAGGTAAAAATATTTTTTAGTATTACACTATAGTAGTAAAAATAATTTTATTTGGTTACAAAACAGTTTTATTTTACTTTGTGTATATTTTGCTTGGGCATAAATTTACTCTTCAAATAACATGTTAATCTTCATTTATTTTGGACTACTAGATTAATTAAGCTATAAAAAAAATATGTCTCAGTGACTTAACTTTTATTATGATTAAAATTTGTCCTTAGATAATGCAGGAAAGGCGAACAAACATAGTGCTATGGTAATCCCGTTTCGCATTTTCCGCACAATTACGGAGACTACACGTTGAGTGGTCGAAATTAATCATTATTCTCTTAATTGGAGATCGGGGCACAACCATCTGTAACAGTCAAACTCTGTTCCGTTGCGCCATAATAGTGTCATAGTAATATTTAGAGTTAAATATATAATTACAATGAAAAATTATATAAAATATTTGTTACATAAGTAACTAAGATTGAAATGTACCTTGACAAATTGCGATGCAGATGCACAATGTATAGTCGATTTGAACATAAAATGTATGATTTTGTTATTACATAAGCAACGGCGGATTTATTTTGGTATTCGACACATAGATTTTTTTCGTTTGCGTTAATTCCTACGATTTTTACTATTTATTATATAGTCTGTGGAGGTAACTTTTATATTTCTCAAATTATAATTTTTGAATAGGTACAAATAAAATGTTTAAATGGGGGACGGAGTGTCTTAACACTGAGATTCCCTCTGCCTACCCTGCTGTGTGCGGGATACAGCGTGAAGTTGAAAAGAAAATGTTTATATTATAATCAAATTACTATGATTTGTAGTTAAAATGTGAAACACTAAAAAAATATTTAGATCTTGTCCGAAGCTCAAACGATCTAAATATTCGAGAGTTAAAATAGTAATTAAGATAAATAAATTAATATTAGATAAATAAGTAATATAGTACCAATATAACGGGATAAATAATCTCTATCTCTAATATCTGACGTTTAATTATGTACGGCTATTATAGTAATGAGTTTTAAATTATTTAGTAAGAATCATACTTATGCAATATTTATAACGAATTCTTTTTTCAACTGCGATAACATAAATATAAACAACACTTATGAACGTACCTACAACTATTATGATGATTCTATGCTATTTTAATCCATTACTTCTCTATTTACTTAGTATGTTAATACCATTAGAAATTGGCAAAAAAATTACACACCGCTATCTGTGAAATATCGAAATATCTAACTAATAAGTGTTTAAATTTGAACAACATATTTTATTATTCTTTTAAGGACAAAGAATGGGAATTGTTATGGTATTTTTTTTGCAGAGCAACGTTTGGATGCAGCTATCACTCGCAGTTCCCAATCTGTTGGAGAGCGTAGGCGTCGAGGCTCTACCGATGAAGGCCAGGCACATCCTATGTATCAACAAACGATTCACGGTAATAAAAATCTTTTAATTCTTGATATATTCCTAAAATATTTGACAATAATTAAAGAATTTCAAAATTAAATTAGGAGTAATATAAAACAAATATATTGAAAATTATTAAAGATAAAAATATTTAAAGACGATGTTGTTTTTTTTAGATATTTGTAGTTCTGTGCACAAGTTATGTTTTCAAGGGCGTGATAAAAACTTTATCTTAATACCTTATCTAAACCGGTTAATTAATACGATAGTCAAAATTCGTGTACTAGACATTTCCACATATTTATTAAATTTTCGAATAGTAATTAAATTCATCAACTATTAGAAACACTAAAATAAGTATCATCTCTTTGAATTATAAACAAATTTCCAAATCTGTTTTGTCTATAAATTCGCCACGGTAAAAACTTAACTCCAATATACAAAGATAAAAGTGATGACATGACACAATATAATATAATTGAACGTATTAGCATAAAAACAAACAAAATTTAGTAGTCTTAAATGAATCTCTTTAACATACATATTTGGAAACCCGACGTTTCGTACGACACAGTCTTATTTAAGTTTTCTTTT
This sequence comes from Heliconius aoede, assembly GCA_037355905.1. Lineage (NCBI taxonomy): Eukaryota > Metazoa > Arthropoda > Insecta > Lepidoptera > Nymphalidae > Heliconius > Heliconius aoede. Next base: position 86,308 of record JBAIZZ010000369.1, on the reverse strand, counting down.
CGTAAGATTTACCATTAGTTAGATTAGCTTAGATATATCGTAAAATAAAAAGAAGACTGGTTTCTCCTATAATATAAATTTATTTCAATGATTTTTTATATATGCTCATTCGAAGATTCAAAAGTGCTTATAATAAAGCACTTCTGAACGTCTACTTAAATAACGTATATTTTGAATTTGAATCGTAATTTTAAATGAATAGGTAGGTAGTATGAAAAACTTCAACTGCTATGACAGTTTAGATGATTAGACATTCACAGTTATATTTAGAACTTAAAATGGTGTTAATGATGTGCATTTTGCGATATTAGGCAATATAATTTATCTTAAGTCAAGTTAAATTATAAAAAAAATACAATAAACAGCATATGTGAATAATATAGTGAGTAATATACTGAAAATTTGTATACACATAATTTACAATATCAAAAGGATTGTTATGAAAGGAAGTACTAATAATGTTCAATGGTGACAGGAACCTCCGGGGTGAGCCGAAGGCCCGCTTTATTTGACATTTTCAAATCCCGACCTCGCAGTGATTCAAAGAAACAACCATCCATCATGCAGCATGTCAGAGCAGCAGTACAGGTAAATTTTGATTGACTAATATTTTATATATTCTGTTACTTGTTAAAAATTATTAATATTAACTATAGAGATAAAAATGTTATTCCAGTTCCAATTTAAATATTTTTACGTCTAAACTAATTGTAGCAGCGTTATATTTCGGTTAGTTATTTCGTATTTTAGTGGAATGGAATAAATTGAAAACAACAGTGAATTGATCGTGAGTTGTTATTGTAAGAAAGCTGCATTCAGTATAATTATGCTTGCCAATAAACACCTGCGTAGTTATTTGCGTCGTTATTAGCGAGCAACGCCATCTTCTGTTTTGTGGCCAAGAAAATAGAAATTACCGAATTTTATTAATTATCATCATACCGATAGTACATATAACAAATGACTTAAATAAAATCTCGACGTAGTAATTATATATATTATGTATTATTACCATTTGTCAAGGTTAAAGTCAGAAGCTGCGCTGTGCCGCCGCTATATGTTACCTTCTTTAACAGAAGGCTTATTGTTAATATTTCATTAATAATATATGCCTACCTACACGTACATATTAATAATGTATTAAACTTAAATTTTATATAACTTTCAGATTATTACGAAATCGGGAACATCGAGTAAAGAGTCCGTGAAGTCGGACGCACCAAAGGCCGAGGTTGCTTCAAGTTCGGAGAGACCGGACAAGACCAGAGACGGGTCAGCGCACCCACACCCCGGGAGCGACACTAGGGTAAATATTATGTATTAATCAATGTAATCTTAGAAAACATATAAAAAAATTGGAAACAGCCCAACCGTCATTTGACTGTAAAAGGCTCTAAGCTATATATTGTCATTATGTTATGGTTTAGTTTGATATTAAGGACGTATTCCTTAATGATCAGAGCTCTTGAACGGTAAACAAGAGGCGCGGTGATGCACACATAGACGTAGTATTATTTTTGAAAAATAGACAAATTAACTTTCGGGACTCCTTCTTCAAACTATAATATATTCCCAGGGTTCCCTGTAAAATTAAAAACGATTATTCGGTACAGTACTATCACACGGTGACCGCGTCGACGTCACGCCGACCGAGCGCCATGGCTAAAGTTATGGACATCTTCAGAGGTAAAGCATCCATACCTGCACAGCCTGCGCTGCCAGAAAATCCTGAGAAACGACGGGCGGTACGTATTATTAATTTTTTTCGCTTCACGTTGTATCCGGCGTAGGATAGCCGGGATAGCCGTAGGATAGCCAGGGGCACCCAGTTGAGTGGAGAAACATTCAGTTCCTCGGGTGTTGCTTAATTTTCAAATATTTCGTGTCGAGTGGCCAGAACGAGGATATGATAATAATAAATACCCCTGAATGGGAATCGAACCAACAGTCTCTACGCCACGACGGTCCCTCATCGCGAAAATATATAAATGTGATATTTCATAATATTAGTGTTAATCTTCATTGTGTATAATATTAAAATAGTTATACCAAATATTATTAATGAAATGATTGTAACATTAAGCTATAATTGTATACTATAACTATATATAAATTGTGTAACTATAATTGTGGTTACACCATGTTATATTTCACCATCTCAACATTCTCTTAATAAATCATTCAGTTTCATACTGTATCCCGCACCCAGCAGGCTAGACAGAGAGAACCTAGTGTTAAGACACTCTGTTCCAAACTTTTTTGGAAGAAATGAAATGAATATTAATAAATAATAATTCATACCCTCGAGTGGGGATCGAACCCACAACCATCGCTTTACAGTCACATGTGCCCCTGGGCCACGGCGGCCTCCGTTCCCAGGTTCTTAATAGTGTAATTGCACTACGTTTTGTTACACGTTTGTTTGTACAATAACACTATTTAATTAACTTTTAAGTAAAGCGATAAATATATGTACCACCTTTCTATGTGAAGGTACTTAAATAAGGAGTTTACTGTTACTGAACAGAAAAATAAGGAATTAAAAAGACGTGTTTGAGCATTATTTTATTAATGGAAAAGTAAAGAGGTTATCATACTATTTTTCCACTTTAGTTCAGATTTGTAACATTAAAGATCACATTGAACATGTGATCTTTCTTTATATTAAGGCAGGGGAGAGCGGGGCTAGACTTGACAAATACTTAATAGTTTATATTTACAATAAAAATGATATTTTTTTGTTATATTTTTTATTCATAGCATGTTTTGGTTATTCATCTATGATAGTACTAATTAGAAATCAACATTAAGTCAAGGGATTTCAATAATACAGTCGTTAAAACCAAATAATTCATTTGTTAATACTGACCCCGCATCTGGGGCAAATATTAACAAAGCTTACAAAGCTGGTGCATGTAGTATGAACGTACTGGGCAGTTGGTACATACTATACTTCTTACAAATATTAAAATAAAATGTTATATACATTAATTGAATTGTTTGAATATCTTTAAAATTAAACATATAACGGTACTTTTAATATTATTTTCCTTTTTATTCCTTAAAATCTACATTAATTAATATTCATTGCTCATACCGTGGTCTTATTTGAAATCGACGACTGGGAGAGTCTTAAAGATATAAGGTGAGAAGCTAAAACTCTGCGACACTTGGGTTGTTTTTATTTTATAAATATGATATATAAAGCTCTTTGTGAGTCAGTAATTAGTATATATATATACGTATGTTGCAAATAAAATCAATGAAAAACTAATTCTCCACAAACTTAATTATTGTAAAAAAAATGCTTACATACTGCTGCTAGAATGCTAGATTATCATATAAAGAGGGTAGTCTTGCCGATTTCTTCTTTCCATGTAAACCGTGCGCACCTTCAATTACACGTTGTAGTTATTACTATTAGATAATAACGAACCTTTAGATCTAATTTTCGCATATGACCTTATTAATACTTTGTTTATACTATTTTTCAATATTTTCACAATGTTTTCTTTGTATGCATATAATATCGTAATATATGTTTATTAGTATTGAATGTTTTATAAGTGCCAATAAAACTAAAAACACTATTACGTTATATTTTCTTCATACAAGATTTACTATGACGTAAATATTTTTTGTTCGCATGTTTCTTATAACAAATAATTAATAATTTAATCCAAAGGTAAAAATATCAATGTTTTTAGTTGTATTATATTAATGATCGATAGAGTGAGATCGAGAATATTCAAGTTCTTGACAGGTAAAGAGGCAACAAAGAAGACTTTTTATAGCTGTAGATAGTTGTAATATTTTATAAATAATTTATAGACACAAAAATATTGATTTCTATGTCACATTATATTTTCATTATTCGTTTATTTCTTGATTTTTTATTAAGTGACTTTCAAAAATAAAATTTTATAGTAGAGAAATAATTTCTTATAATATCCCCAGATTTCCACCTCTTTTATCCGATATCTCCGATATTCAATTTCTTTTTTTTTTACTAGACCACGTTTCTCTGCCACATATTAGCGGCGGCATCAACACAGCATTGTGTACGGCTAAGCGTGCAATTATTCTAATGGTTCGCAAATAGATAAAGCACCTTTAATACTGTTACCGGCAGTAATACGCTTTTATAAACGAAATTACGATTGATAATGGTAAAAACACTATCCAATGTGTCTATATGTATGCATAACTTAAAAAAAACTAAAACGTATTTAGAAATTAATATTGAATTTGGACTATGGTTAGGTCTTTCTTTTTTTTGTGATTACGATTACCATTCTATGGTCTTTGTAAAGAGACAAAGAAACAGTCCTTTGTCCCTTTAATTTACTGCACTATGGCAATTTTCTCTCTTCCTTTTTCCTTCTGCAGATTCGTGACATCATAGTTTAATTTAGTAACATTTAATCGCTGTCAATGTTGTTTTAAATTTATGTGCGTATATGCTGGAGAACTCTCTCTCTCTCTATTGTAATTCTCTGTTCGCCAAAGGTTCGGTCATTGATAAGTCACGCATAAAGTTCGCCGCTTCAAGTGGAATAAATTTGTAAGCCTCAACCCCTAACGGGGGTTCTGAAAAGAGGGAGAGAGCTTAGAGGATTATCTTTTAATCTGCAAAATAACACATCTGAAATAATTAATAAGTACATAAATCAATGAATCATTGGTTTTATTATATTTCAATTTTCCCTACTTTGATGAAATTAAAATATTATTTTCAACTTTTTAGTTTTTGTTTAAGTTTCTCTCCAGTATATGAAAAAGTCTTGAATGACTGACTTTTGTAATTTATATAGCAGTGTTAGATTTAAATGTATGTAGGAAGCATTGACGTAAGTGTTATAATATAAAAAAAAAATATATTACGTGTTAGTCCTTCATGAAAGTTTTGTTTGTCATTACGAACGAAAAGAGAAGCCTCTTTAGTACTGTCAGTGTGTAGTAAATATTTATTTTTTAAATTTTATTGATCAAATATTTATTTTACTAAATTAAAGATTTTTTTTTGGATAATAAAATAGCTGTAATCTTATGATTTTAGTGGTAATTGCGTTCTTACGAGAGTGTGCGGTGGTAACTTCGTAGTTCCGCATCGGAACTTTAGATCAGATGTCAGCGTTTGCGTTTTTTGTTGCATAACAAACGGTCGTCTCGTGACAACGGCGTTATCGCTCAGTACTGTAAGAGATGCTTAGACGTTCTAACATATTCATATTATTGTGAAAATGTGTTATTTAAATCATTTATAGTGAAGTTATATGAATGACGGCGCGGATGGGGCGCGATGGCAAATTATTTTAGATGGAAGAAAGGGAAACGAGATGAAGATGCTTTTTCCTCGGAAAAGCCTCGCAGTCGTTCTTTGGATCCGCGTTCGTTGGAGCTCAGTGGTGTCAGGCTCGTTGCCCATTACCATCAACAGCAACAGGTACACGATTAATGAAACTAGGATATTATTGTTAGCTAGTAAATTAGTGCAATTTTTTATTTATTTTTACGATTACATAAACAATTTGTAAACAACAGAATGTTTACAATAGTAATGGAAAGGAAATACACTATATATATATATACAAAAGTTTTTTCTCAATTTCAACCGAGTGAATTATATACTATACAAATTAGAAAATATGTTCAAAATATGTACAAAAATAAAATATTATCAAAATTGTATTTTTGGAATTTTTTTTTCATAATAACTGATTATATTATATAGAAAGAATGTATTAAATATTATCCTTTAATATTAAATACAATAAAGTACGTTGCGTTTGGTTTAATGTTAAAAATAATATCATTATTTTTAACATCATCATATTAAACGAGCGAAAATCAGTTTATTATCATTCAATGTACAATTTTATAATTTAATAAACGCTAAAATGTTCGCATATACATTTTTCTTGTAAATTTAGAAATAAAGTGATCTATCAAGATAATCGATAAAACAAGATAAGCTTTAATATGGTACTATAAAAAAAAACTCTAGTGACTTGTATATGGATAGGTACAAGTGAATATATCATTACTTATTCACTATACTGACTGAAATTATTTCATGCTCATTTACGTCACTTATGATATAGTATTGTCCTCTTGGACTTGGACTAGCAGTTCTGTGCCATTGTTCCTACAGTAGTCAGTTAGCCAGTGCGGTGTGTATCGTGTAACGCAACGGTAAAACTGTTTTATCACAATTTTTCATTAGACTACAATAGGTAGGTAGGTAAGTAGGTAGGTAGGTAGGCAGGCAGGCAGGCAGGTAGGCGTGTTAGTATTATAAGCGTCTGCCTAGATTCAAGGTATAATCTATTTATTTTGTTCAATATTTTTTTCATTTAATATTTTAATATATTTTATTTATTTATTTAAGTCACTAATAGGACAAACATTTTTACATTAAAATAACACTGATATATATATATATATATATATATATATATATATATAAAGGCCGTCGTGGCGCAGCGGCACAAGTATGTCACTGTAATACGACGGATGTAGGTTCGATCTCCACTCGAGGAAGTTAAATATTTATTTACATTTATATTTCCATTTCTTTGCTCTGGTGTCAAGGCAAAGCGAGTTCTGCCACTCAACCCGCAATGCCTCCAGAAATCGGCAGAAAGTGGGGAACGGAGTGTCTTAACACTAGGTTCCCTCTGTCTACCCTAAAAAAAAAATTCAATGGTTTTCATAATAAAAGAACACGATCAATACTATTGTGCTAGATTTTCAGTTCTAGTTTTCCCTCTGCAACAATGATATATGAAGTTATTATAAGACAATGGTACAATGCATATTTGTCATACTTGTATACGAGTATATTATACAATTTATATTAATAGGTGCATTATACTTGAAGCAAAACCTTCATACAAAGAATAGCATACTGTCACGCCCGGTTTTAGTTCTATATTTGAAATATTAAGCCTTACATATTGCTAAAAACATCGTGTCCTTTAAAAAAACATTTCCCGTTGAAAATGGGTTAAAATTAAAACTTATTATAATGTAAAGAATGTGACCACCATATAACTACCTATTAAAACAACCATATATATATATATTCACCTTATATTATTATTAATATTTGATTGTATAACTTGGAATAGATAAATACTTTATTTCTTCTTGTTGTATAATAAAATTAATTTATTTCAAATATAGCTTTGTACCTACCATAATATAACGATTATATATTTATGTGAATTGTATAAATATGTAAATCTTATTTAGCTACACACAAAATATTCCACGTGTTACATATAATATCCGATCCAGTGTCTACTCAGACATTAGACATCTCAATTTAGACATTGTGATTGACTGACAGTCAAATTTGTTGATGTCAGGGAATAATTTAAATGTGTGTTTAAATATGCTCGTTCAGTAACAGCTTTAAATGTTAAGCTAATTCAGGCGTCTCCGAATAATAGCTGAATGTACATAAAAAAAGATTCGGACGAATTGAGAACCCCCTTCTTTTTTTTGAAAGTTGGTTGAACGTACAGATTTATTACAAACAAATACAGATGGTTATAAGTATAGTCATAGATTGCTGTATTGCCTTGAGTTCATAAAAATCACAATAACTTTTTTGATAAAACAAATGTTTTGCTGATCTATTGGTAAAAGTTTTAAGTAAATCGGTTTAGTATTTTCGGAGATAAACGTGATCATACAGAGATACAGAAGATTAAAAAAAATGTTTTCTATTATTCTTTTTAAGTATCTCTCTATTCATTTCATTCAAAAAATACTAAATGTACAGACAAAATATTTTTATACTGTTGCGTAATATATAAGATGACACTGACATTATATAAATAAAATGTTTATTAGAAAATTTTTAGTAATTATTATTTTTAAAATATTTAAAATGTTTTTATAATTAATTTAATAATTTCCATCTGATTCAAAGATATATTGTGAGCTAAGCATAAAAATATTGACAAACAGTCTTATCTTATTTACTATTTTCGCTGATATAAAGGCTACTACAGATCGTTATCTCACACACTTACCTCAATTTATTGCTTCTATGGCCACTTACATTATTATCATAAACAAGAATAATATTTATATATCTATAAATTATTCTAACAGGCTTTACTCGTGTTGTGACTTAATTATATTTGGTAATCTACTCTATTTTTATTCTGTCATTCTAATATTGCACAAAGTCGTTATTTATTTACTCAATTTATACGGGCCTAATATATTTATTTTGTTTGAAGAGGAATGTACACTATACTTGTAATTAAATAAACATTTTATTGTCAATATCTGTGTGTTATTGATATGTCGAGGTATTACGATGAAATAAAATAATTGGTTAACAATAAGCTAGGAAAATAATACATGTACTTTAAACTACTTCTAAGGTTTTAGAAAGATACAGAAAAAAAATGTCGATACTATCATGACATATAAAAAAAAACTAACAAATCTTACGTAGGCATCTGTTGTCATTGTTACCTTTGTTCGGCCATATTGTGGAGCAAAGGGCACTGAGACCTCTAAAAATATACTGAACTGTCTGTCTGATAATGTATCTATTTAATTACGCCTCTAAGAGCACATCTGAGTATTAAAGCCTTTTAATACGTTGATCTCTCTTGACTCTTCATTACAAGTGTTATGGAATGTATTTCTTTATGATATTAATTAATATTGAATCTGTGGATAAAATTTTCAATAGGTATACTACATACGAAAAGTTGTACGCGCAGATTTTTTCACAGAAATTTAAAATATAATTTATACTTTTTTACTATTCGAGAATTGTAGACTACATATTACAGTCCACAGCAAGTAAACCACAGGTGCTTTCAAATACATTTTCCGTGTCCACAAGGTTCTACGAAGAGCAAAATGAATAAACAAAATTGATGCATATTGACTTAAAACTAAATATATTAAGTTTAATTTTCATACCTCTTATGTTTTATATTTTATTCATATCTAAAAACTCTCGATTTTGTCACTGACTAACTTATGACCGTCAAAATTCATAAGGGAGTTTTCGGTAACTCAAATTTGGTATATAATCTAGTATAATTTTTACAAAGAAATTGTATAAATCTTTGAATTCTTACCTCTCTACCTGGAGTTATAGAAATTTTGTGTTTATTTGTTTGAGTTTTCATATCTCCCCTAACGGTACTTATACACTGAGATCCTAGGGCCCCTAGACTTACGTGATTTTAACAAATCTGAAATTTTGTTATTGCCGAAGTGTGATATTGATTTTTTTTTAAATTAGACTATATCGCAGTCATAGTCGCAGGGAGATCTTAATTTTATAAAACCGAACCAACCGAAAAAAGAAAGAGATATAGATATGAGAATACTTAGGGAATATAATCTCGGTAAATACATACATATAATCAAGATCAGAGAAGTTGGCTGTCGAAAACGTTATGGCAATCGTAGCTGATACCCCGATAACATTTAAAAATATTATTTAACGAATAATGCTTTGACTCGTGACGTGCGTAACATTTTGGGTTACCATTACAAAAGATATAAGTGGTTAGAAACCTCTGATATTTTATTGTTGCTATCGTGAGTCATCCAAAATCTTTTTGTGATTCAGAGGTAACAGGTGTGTTCTCTTTATGTATATTTGCAACATACATAAAGAGAACATTTTTATATCATAATGCCATCAGAAGTTTATGTAAATAACTGAAACTCGACAATATATATTACTTTGGTCATAACTCAAAGCTCTTCCGAAGAAAGCCAAGAGCGCGTCTTATCTTCCGTTATCGTTTTAATAAAAGGAATAAGCTCTAAGGGCACGTGTCACGTGTACTTACTCGTAGAGTAAGTGTGTGAGCCTGCACTCGGCAATATTGCTGACGCGGCAGCGTCAGTCTAGAGATCTGCAAATGTTTGCGAACTTGCAGGGTTATAAAATAGCATCACACATCTACTAATCATATTACCTACGTTATGTGAATGACCAAATCCGATCCAAAAAGTCGTGCCATTGTAGGCTTTGATTTAATTTAATCCTACTTCGATTATATATTTTATACGAGTCTTAAGTGCTTTATAGTTGTTAGTACTGTAGTACTCAAGAGTCTGACTGGACCGCTGAAAAAACTATTTTGGATCAATATAGTATTAAAAATATGTTTTATTTTATTTATTTTCTACATCATACGCAAAGCACTACGGTACACACTGTTACACGATTCGGTTAATGTCTGTTGTTCTTCTGTTTCCTTAAACTAAGGAACTTGGAACTTTTTAAGCTTGTTCGGAGAGAATAGGCCATATAAGATAGCTTTAGTGTTACGAGGGATGCGGGATTTGATTACGCTTTTGTAGAGTTATTTTAATGGCGTGGCTTTTAATAATTAGCCACTGTTTACTTGATTGACATAATGCTAAGAAAAAGTTCTTTTAGATTGTCTTGTCCCAAGGCTAATTGAAAAGAATTGGAATGGAAGTGATGTACTTCTTCTCATTTAAGTTTCGGTCTCCAAAACTTAAAAAAATACCCAATTTTACAGATTTTTAAAAATGTACTCAGAATTAAGATTGTTTGCAAATAAACGAATAAAAGTGTGAAAATAAACAGATATTCAGCTTTACGTTGAATGTTTCAAGTTTATGAACAGATACGCTAAGTTGACTTTGTGTAAGCAGCTGTCATTCAGAGGACTACTACAAGATACGACTACGAAGAGAGGACGACTACAAGATATATGAAACAATGGAACAACACACTAAATGAAATATCTATTGATTAGTTGCTCGTATGACGAAATATCTAAAAAGTTCATAAAACGAAATGGGTATTTTATAGATAGTAAAACAAAAACGAAAAAAAAAAAAATATATATATATATATATATATATATATATGGTTTACTGTCTATATAAAATATAATGGCTGGCTGGCTAATTAAAAAAATGTCATAATAGTTTATATGTAGCCGATATTTGAAATGGAAAGATATCATGATTTTTCTTCTTCTGTTGTGTATCAATATAAATATATCTTAAATCTAAATGAAATACGTAAAACAAATAGTTTTAATTATTTTTTTACCTGCTCTGGTGGACAAAGGGCGGCGTTCAACGGAGTAATCTGCTAAAAATAAATGATATGATATGATTTTACAAAACTAGACAGCAGCACGTGGCACGTGGGGTCAGTTAGGGTTATATTATTTTATGTCTCAATCACAATAAAATATTTTTATTTATTTACATTCTATTTTTGCACTGCTCAATCATACCGCGCACATGTCGTAGGCCGATATAATGATTATATGTTTAAATATTATATTTATGTCATATTGTTTTCATTGGTATTATAGATATAATAAAATTATTAAAAAATTACAAATTTTTTTTATAAGAAAAGGCGGTTTAATTTTTTAGATACTAAGATTATTATAAGGTTACATCCAAGGAGTGTGTGGCAGCTGACCCCTCGCCATCTAATAGATAAAATAGACAAATTAAATATATTTCTATGGTCTATATCATATTCATAAATCACGTCACGCTTTTTGTTATATTTTCTGTTTATTTATTTTGTTTTTGTTTTATGTTGTTACAGAGGGTGATTGGTCATCAACACCATGCTACTGGTAAGTCCACGAAATGATTTTCTTAGGTTTGCCATGTTTGATTTTATGATTTATACATTCATTTTTATTTTATGACATCATACTGTAGGTATGCCTGATATATTTTGTTATTATCACTGTAGGGTACATCCTACTTCTATATTGTTACACCTCACAAGCTCCACTTATTAATTTTAAAATAAAATATATCTTATAAATATATAAAATAATATATATATCTCTATATATCAGAAAAGCGCACTATCTAACTACTGAATGCATTGTTTCCGTGAACAATAACTAGTCAGTAATAATAAATAGTGTATATATATATATATTTAGGGGAAAAAACTACACGTTCTGGCTAATGAAATTTAGCCATACAATTAAAACATTATAGATACTTTTCACGCACTGTGTGTGGATAGATTATATTTTTTTATATTACTTTATACAGCAGGATAGACACAGGCGTTCCCCACTTTCCGCTTCCCCACTCTCTGGAGGCGTTGCATGTTGAGAGGCGGGACTCAACGCCAGGCTTTGCCTCGGCACCAGAGCGAAGAATTGAAAATATGAATTTAAATAAATATTTCACTTCTCTTTTCGAGTGGGGATCGAACCCACAACCAGCTGATTTTGCACACTTTGTACCCCTGCGCCACGACTGACCTCCACCCGGTTCTTAGTGTACAAGTATGATAAATGATCATACCGTAATCTTAAAATAAATGTAAATATGTTTCTTTTTGTTTTTATTATTTTTTTAAATATACAAAGTACATCGCGTGTTTCCCATGCGGTCAAAGTTGCTTTTGCCGCTCTCTTTGACTCTCGCCTATTTGTTTGACGCTTAGTGTAACCACGACCGCCGCGAGCGTGTGACGTATCGCACTCGTGTAGTAATAAAAAAATATATAAAGTAAACTATTCTAATTTTTATCAACAATACATCTGTGCGTTATATTAATTTTGCTTTAGATTTACTCTTAAAATATCTCGTATGCCTTTTCTGTCAAATCTCTAGATCTGTGATCTGTTTACGTTTTGGCGTAAAGCACATGTGCACGTACGTTTTTGTGATAACTTGGCGCACTGCCGTCGTAAACAAATAACACTCTTATGCATTAATATCAAATAATTTACCTTGTAATACTCAGATTACGGTGATAAGTATGGTCATTAATGAGTAAATATATCTACTTAATGCGTGTCGAAGGAAATCTATTGATTTTAATTAAATGTGGTTACGAAAGTATTTGTGATTGAACAGTTTATTTATTATATATATATAAGAAGAAATTACATTTCACTTAAATCAGAACATTGTAAATAAAAAAAAAAAACAATATTAAATATTCAACTAACAATATACAGGCGTGTAAGCGAGAGAGTTTTAAATAATTTAGTAATATTAGCTTTAAGCATGATCGCTTTGATAAAGTTAAGTTTTGGAAAGTTAGCATACAGGGTCGGATTCCATTTTATTTTCATAAGATATTCCTTTAATTTAGTTTAAATTATATGAATTTTTAGATCTTGAGGTAGTTCATTGTAAAATTGTGCTCCTTCATAAATAATAGATTTTTTGCCACAATTGGTTCTTTTTGTTCAATTTGTAAGAAAAAATAGCTGCGATTGTATGTTGTTTTGTAGAATTATAATAAGAGTAAGTTTTTTCTAAATCTTCTCACTTCATAATATATTGATAAAATCTATTATAATATCAACGTTAACTTTATATTATTTTGAATTTTGGAAATGTGTTATAGACTTTAAGGTCTTAACTGTATTAATCAGTCTCTGACTTCATGTAACCGTGACCTCTTCCGTACATGGTCACGCTGTGAGTACATAGGACACGAGACAACTTCAATTTCTATCGTCCCATTCTCATTTGGTAACGAGACGAAAGATCGAATCTAAAAAATATTTCTATTATATTTTACTATAAACCTGGTATTTTATATTAACCATGTATACCATACATTTTCATCTCTACATTTCTAAAATTAGCATAAATTGGTTGTTGTCTTCAAATATAAACCTTTATTAAAAATTATTTAGATTGAATCAAATGTTCTCTAATAACTGGGGGCTGTTTGTAATTAATGAAATGTTATTTCATATATGCGAGGCGTGATCTAAAAGTAATGATGAATAATAAATTATTTTTCTACATAGTTTCCTAACAGCAGTTCCTTAAGTTTTTTTTCTTTCATTAAGTACCTAACCGAATAGAGAACACTTTGTTTTTATTTTGTGTGCATTAGAAATACTAGATTATCTATATTGTTGTATAACACCTCGTAGATTGATAATAAGACAAAGTTCATCACGTTTTCTTTCATAAAATATTTATCATGTATGTATTATACATATAAAAACAAGTTAAGACCGTCGAGGCGCAGTGGCACAAGGATGTGACTTAACGCGACGGATGTGGGTTCGATCTCCACTCGAGGAAGTGAAATAATTATTTACGTTTATATTTCCATTTCCTCGCTCTGGTGTCAAAGGCAAAGCGCGGCGTCGAGTTCTCCCATTCAACACGCAATGCCTCTAGAATTCGGAAGAAAGTAGAGAGCGGAGTGTCTTAACTCGACGTTCCCTCTGCCTACCCTACTGTGTGCGAGATACAGCGTGAAGCTGATATAAAATTTAATTAAAAAAAAAACAAGTTCATAGTTTTCGTTGTCACGTAGACGATTAATCACCTCATCGTTCAATCGAATTATAATTTGTATTTTTTGTTTTATATAAATTTATGATTATAATTTTGTTATAACGTAATCAGTCGAACCGGCGTATAGTATTAAATAACAATATGTTCAATATTTAAAACTAATATGTATTTTGTTTGTATTCTTAAATTGCGGGTTGCATTTTCTGCGCGGACTCACCATGCCATGTAAATTATACAGGGAAACTCGATCCCATCGCAATTCGTAATCTATTTAATCTACATACATTTTTGTAAAGCCATCAATTAAGCTCAAACTTTTCATGCATTTTCATGTTTGACTTAATATTCTAAATTATTTTTTAATTAGTTTTTCTATCCTTCTTTAAATTCCGTTATTTCAGTTGAAGGGAACAAAATTTAACTTCAAAGTTTGTAATACTGAGATTATTAATATAGATAATTTGTATTTAATATTTTATAGATTATTTAAGTTCGTAGTAGTACTTTTTTCTAATAATCTGTTTATGAAGAAAAATGTAAAAATACTATTTAAAGTAAAAATATTACAAAAGGAAAATTACTATTTAGTAATTATTATGGAGATCAAGGCCAGTCGTGGCGCAGGGGCATAAAGTGTGCTGGATCGACTGGTTGTGGGTTCGGTTGCTCGAGTGGGAACTCGAGGAAAGGAAATATTTATTTAAATTTTTATTTTCATTTCTTCGTTCTGGTGTCGAGGCAAACCGCAGGGTTTGTCGTAACACTAGGTTCCCTCTGCCTACCCTGCTAGGTGCGGGATACAACGTGAAGTTGATTTAATTTGAGTTTTTAATATGGAGATAATATCAACTCTTTTCTCATATTCTAAATAAATGACCAATCCCCCAAAAAAAATTTGCTATAATGAACTTATTGACAATATGATAGCAACTAGCAACTGTCAAAATATTACTTTTTTTTATTTTCCACAAAAATATAAAAATACAAAACTATAATATATTCAAAATACTTATTAATTAAACATTACTTTTGAATATACTTAAAAAAAATAATTACATAACTAGAAAAATTACAATCTTTAATGAATATTGTTCTCGTTTAAAATTTTCTCGTTTTCTCATAGTACATTACATTTATTTTATCTTTTTGTGGAAAATATATTGAAAAAAAATAATATTTTGTGTTTGTAATTAAATATGATTTATCACATTGTCTGTAAATTAATTACAATAAATTTATTTGGAGGGCTGGTTCTTTAAATAGTAAATGAGAAAGGAGTTATATATTATCTCCATATTATTTACTTTTTTTTTTTTATTTATGTACATAGATTATTAGAGAAAGATGTACCACTAGAAACTTAAAGTAATCTGTTATGTCTTAAGTAATCTGTAAATGATCTTGTAATGTCAATATTGTAACATTTTTTATCCTGCTTTGGTGATAATTTAAAATGACTTTGATCGCTTCAAATCAAGGGACAAATGTAGGCCAACCTACAATTGTGTCACCAAACCCGGTTTCGCGAGACATTCTCTGAAGGTGACCTAATACGCGCATGCGTCTTGTTTTATTAAACGCCATCCGCATTTGTTCCAAGGCCGGCCATCTTTTCCCCTTTTTCATCCGATTGCACTCCTTAAATAGTGTAATAACCTTGAAATTTTATAAATCCCTTTAAAAAATAATTGTTTGTTTACAAAGTACCCTTCTCAGTTTATTGCATAATATTACCATTTATATATTTAGCATTATATCGTATATTATTAGTAATAATGCTAAATATGTCTATGATGGTATTCATATTCGTTGACCTGGCCATTGCTCTTCGACAATTGAATTAAATAATACGTTTTTAATTAAATATATGCTTACTTGTAACGCAACTTTATACAATAGTTATTATATTTATGAATATGCATGCATACATTTATATTATTAATGATTTGGTTGAAACAGCGTAGTCTTCAAAATTTATTTAGATTTTTAAAGGCTATATATTTTGGATAGAATGCATGGAAATAGCCAATTTCTGCATAAATATCGATCAACAGAATCCAAGCCGCCATTAGAAAAAGATGACATTTCTGAAAGTTTGTGTTGTACGCCTAGCTCAACTGACTCCAGCTCCTCTGTGCAATACGAGACCCCATCAAAGCCAATCCCCATAAACCGCAGAGGTTGTTGTACACATCGAAGTCCTCGTGGAAGTCCTTTAGATTCTGCATCAAGTCCTCGAGATCGATATGCTAATTTTTCTACTTTTTTTTGTGATGTTATAGAAGAACATGGGTCGGTGTCTCTTCACACATATAATTCTCATTACTTTGATAAACCAAGGCGCCTGGAAGAGGATCGATATCAAGCAAACACAAATGCTTATCAAACTACTCGTCAAGAGTACGGGCATTATATATCGCCGCTATTTAATGAAATCATGGATGACATTCAGGAAAATGAGTATAGCAAATGCGAAAAATATGGTGAAATAAGCAACCCAAAAATGTCCCATACTCCAAATACAAGTCATCGTACTGACAACAGAAGTTTCGCCCAGAAATTAGCAGAAAGTGGAAAAAAGAGTAAAGAACAACAACGTTCTACTGAGAGACGTCACTCCGCATCTAGTACCAGCGGCCACAGGCACAAGAATTACTCCATTCAAGAGCTGATTCGTACATTTAGTAAGAAAGTGGGGCAATGGCGCCACGATTCGAATGAAGGTCGTCGAGGGTCATGCGCCGTGCCAGCCGCCTCGTCCGAACGCACTGCACAAAGTGTTGAATTCCGATCGCGTTCAAAGTCCTTAGATGGCGATCATATTCATAAAATATCGAAAAGATCAGTTCTTGAAGACTGCGGAGCTATATATGAAATATATGAAACAATTTTAAAAGAAGGTAATTGAGATAATATTCTAGAACGACTAACTAATTAGAATGAAGGACAGCTTATATCTAGATATTCAATAGTAAAGACAATGTGCACATTTACAATACATTTGTATATTACTGGAGTTGTATAACAAATTATAAAGAAAACAATAATTGTAATTATTTTTTACAAGGTTGCATCCTCTGAAGGTACGACAAAAGTAATATCCTTTTTATGGTCTGTTACAGTAAGTAATCCATCAATCAATCAACTTCACGCTGTATCCCGCACACAGTAGTGTAGGCAGAGGGAACTTAGTGCTTTTTGTTATAGTAAGTAGATGCATGTAAATACTCCGGCACAATTCTTAGGCAATACTTGCTTCCTGTCATCTAATTAGTTAACGGAAGGCAGAAGTCATGGTAAATACTGTGCGACCTTCACAATCACGACGTGAATAAATTTAACATAGTATAATTTTGAAATATATTAAAATTCGTAAAATATCTATTGCGTAAGGGCCAATGAGGTAATATTTTTTTATTGGAGTTATACTTCTGTTGGCGCGTTAGTAAAAAAATATGAGTAAATTTGTACGATGCGCGCGCGCAATGTCACCACAGTTACAGTTGGGAGTGATAATGGCAAACTTCACATCGTATAACGTCACACAAATATAAACTTCGTAATGTTTTTATGATGTAATTTTTTTACTGTGTGAAAATACATTTCATTTAAATGAATATTTTAGACATTTAAATTTGTTTAGATTTTGAACTTTATTCGTGCAGGTGAAATTTGTCACTGTTTATACGTAGAGTAATACTAAAAAGTTATTGGGGTTTATTTTAATAAATTGTGAATAAAATAAAGGTAATGTAAATAAAAAAAAAGAAAAATAAAAAAGAAGAAGAAAGATAAGAAAAATAAAAAAAAACTTATTATTTTATATGTAAATAAGTATCCCATAATAACGTACATCTATCTTCTTTATATATCTGTAATTAAATCGTCCATTAAAAAGCTGTAGTCAATGCCAAAATCTGAAATATTTCTCTCACCTCAATGATGACAAGTAATCTAATTACTCTTCAATTTAAATTAACGTAATGAAATGATGTGCCATGATAACTCGAGTTTGTTAATTTAAATCGCTGTCACACGGATTTAGCTCGCGTTTATCTGAATCATTGGAGCACAAGTAAATACAGATATTTCTTAAGAAAAAAAAAAAAAATTAAATCAGCAGGGTGGGTAGAGGGAACCCATGTTGGACAGTGGGGGACACTCCGTCCCCCACTGTCCGCCAGAAACCTAAATAAATATTTAATTTTCTCGTGTGATGCGCACATTACTTGCAAATGAATATTATTTTAGTATTTTATTATTTTAGTGGTTGGTTCGATCTCCACTTGATATATACGTAGTATAAATATATGACATACATATATATCTATATACATCTATATACGTCTATATACATAAGAATCAAAGTTTCCACAGGGGCGAATGGCGCGCTCAGAGAAGAATGATTTATCAATGCAATTTCGTAATTGAATGTTGATATATTGCTTCATTTGGCGGCACTTCGATTTTCTATATACAATACGCACTAGTATATAAAATAATTATTCTAAACTGTTTGATCTTATGGTACTAAGATTTGGGTGCGTTTATTTTAATGTGAAATTATGGCGGAGAATATTTACTATCAGATTACTTTTTTATA
Organism: Heliconius aoede; assembly: GCA_037355905.1. Classification (NCBI taxonomy): domain Eukaryota; kingdom Metazoa; phylum Arthropoda; class Insecta; order Lepidoptera; family Nymphalidae; genus Heliconius; species Heliconius aoede. The sequence goes on along the minus strand of JBAIZZ010000369.1, from coordinate 67,404 downwards.
AATATATATTACTAGCCAGTTCACGGCTTCGCCCGCTGAAACCGCCGCACTAGTCAACATCGCATTATTTTATTATTACATAATTTTGTTTAGATTGACATATTAAAATTCGTTATACCTTTTGAACGAAATGTCTAATTTTAATAATATATAAAAGTATTTTACAGGTATTGAAATTACCTTTAATAAAATATCATTTAATGGGATATTAGATAAGAAAATACAGAGGTGTGAATAATATGGTTTGATTATTGTCGACACTTTTATCAACTTTTAGTAGTTATATTGGCATAACTGCAGTAGTTGGACATACGGCATCGCAGACTTTTTATAGACATTAATGCGTTCTATAATACTGTATAACATTGTTTTGTTCTATCACCAATATTTGCCGCATTTGTTACTACAATTTTTTCACACCCTGGGTTACATTATTATATTTTTATTAGGAATCCCTATTTTTTTCGAAAATGTAATACAGCCTTTGTAGCTTCGTGAAGATGTAGTTTTCTAATGGTGAAAGAATTTTTGAATTCAGAAAAACAATACAAAAATACAAATCGTTCCTCTTTATAATATAGTAAATAAAAGTTATATAAGAAATTTATTAACTTTTGTACATTTTTTACGTTACATGTAATCTTCCTAAGCACTTAATAGTTTAAAATATGTTGTCTAACTAAATCAAAGATTGTAATTTATTTTATATCGTTCGTCTTTGGAGGAGTTCCAATGGATATTAATTAATCTCCTTTATAATTAAGTCAATAATAACTATTTTAATTATAAGTATTATGTATTTTTTAAACAGGAGCTAGTTTGCGTCGAGCAGCGTCTCATGAAGCTGAGAAACGTCGGTCGTCGCTGGGCAACGTCCCCGCTGCTCGCCATCGAGCTTCTGACGCTTTTCTCGATCCACATCATGCGGCTATATTGTTCAGGGACTCGAGAGGGGTAAGTCTACAGTCACATATGTATGTAGAAGTCTTACTTCAGTTTCAGTTACAAATCTATCTGTTGTGGTGTAAATATTATTTATTATTCTGTATTCTTTATTATCTGTTTTTAATTTAGGGTTTTTTAAATTCTATGTAGAAATTATAGAAATGTAACATTCAATTCAATATTACATTTTTAGTTACCTGTTGCTGATCCGTTTTTGGAAAAAGTCAGCCTTTCCGACCTAGGTAAGTCTTTTTTAATTGTTTTCATACCTCAAGTTTTTTAGTTAAGTTTTAAAGTATTTATTTAATTATAAAATATATCATTACAAACATAATCTTCTATGTATATTATCATTGCGTCTTTAAATGGCTGATAAAGCATCCAAAATATTTGAATAGATTGTTACTTACAATTGTTATTTTGAGTTGAGTTATATATATTTAGAACCTAATTACTATTAAATGATGTTTAACCTTGATTCAATACCGATAGATTCAATCTTTGATATGTAGACACCTATTATAAAATATATTAGACAAAACAAAATATTCAAAGGTAGTGTTATACATTTTAAATTTAGTTCTACGCAATTATGCCAATTAGGGCTGACACTTTATAAATGTGACAAAAGTACGTACATGCGTTCCGTATTCATAATTCATCCACAGACTATAACATCTAAATAATGAGATATATGGTCGATAATTTTATAGCCAAGACAGTTAAAAAAAACGTAAGAAAAAGTGAGAAATAGTGATTATTATTAGTATTTGGATATTTTTAAATCCAATCTTCAGAAAAAAAAGTTAAACGCTGTTTTTAACTGTGATACTAATATGATACTTATTCAAACAAATACGAGATATTTTTTATGGAAATAAATGTACAAAAACATTTTTAATAATAAAGTTCGTTGGACTTCGAGCAAGAAAAAAAAGGTACATTGAAGATTTTATGTAGACATTTGTAAATTATATAAATATACAACGATAAATGAAAAATGTGTAATGTAAATAAATATTTACTCCATTAAATTAATCTATTCACTCTATAGAAAATTGTTACAAACTTTTATTATTATTATTAACCAAGCAACGTAATTTTTAACAACAACTACGCTGACTCTTGTAAACAAGTGACGTCACACACTGCTCGCTCTTACCATGACCTGGGAGCCAGTTTTTCTGTTTAGTTATTCTTTTTATTTTAATAAAAATGTTAAATAAATTCAAAAGAATACGTAACAATTTGTCTTGTTCGCTGTTTCTATTATGACATATCATATTAGAGATATTTTAATATAACATAATTATTATTATTTTAAATTATTATTATTTCAAGACCTTCGTCCTCTTGAACCCGTTCGCCAAGTTTCCCATTTCAAATGTCTTATTAAGTGGATACTTGACTTTGTAGTCACACTTTTATGTATTTATATTTCCAATCTAAAAAGTGTAATCATAATTTGAACTTTGAATACAATATTTATTATATAACAAACAAGAGAATAAGACGTTTCGTCGTCGACTAGTTTCCGTTAACTGAAAGATGAATAGGCTTTTTTTTTTCTCGAATGGACTTCGCCCCTGAGAAAAAAGTACGAGCTTTGACGGAGGCTCGTGATGTGTTGGCGATCGCAGGGGACGATAAATCGGTAATATAGGTTATGTTAAAACAATGTTGATATAAAAACAGATGTCGCTAGTATGAATGGAATATTTTTTATCAGTTCCATTAACATTTTCTGACAGATCCTTGCTTAGTTTGCGATTAATGTGACACGATACATTTTATTTATCACACTTTTTAGTAATTTACGATCAGTTCAGTATTTATATTATTCGTAGTCACTAGGTCTTCCAGATGTTTATTAATGAAGATCTCCCGATATCCAGAGGTGAAATATCAATACAAGTGTATTTATTTTATTAAAGTTTACTATAAATTTACTAGTGTTCTGTTCTAGTGTTTGTGTTTATTGGTCGGTATAATGTCACATATATGCGTTAAATAAATATCTAATATGGAATGCAGTAAACTTCGTTTACCTGTTAGTGTGGTAAGTTTAATCACTCGTTCGTGATTATGTGTTGTTTGTCCTTGATATCCATCGCAATACAAGCAGCGACACTGTGCTGTAATATAAAAGTGGAAATTGTGTGTCTACGTTATATATTTTAACGACAAATAATATATATTTATGAAGAAATATTAAAATATTAATAAAAATATTTTTATTTAAAATTTAGCTCGCACTCTCGAATAGTTTCATTACTTAATATTGGATGATTTTTTTGCCTTACATCTATCTGACGGTTGTAAACGACTAACCTAGTGTTAAATTATTTTGAATATAGCCTAGATTGCATTATACTTATATATATTTCTAATCTATTCGGGCGTGTGAACTCCTAAGACCTAGCGTCTAGCGTCTCTCACCACGCGTCCATGCTCACTAGTTCACCGACTGAACAATCTGATAACCCCATAAACGCGATGATTGTGGGTTCGGTCCTTATTCACTAGAATGTTTATATGTAGATTTTTATTATTATCCTAATTATGGATCTATTTTTTTAAGTCGACCTGTGGTACTAACTATATAGAGGCAACTAGTTATAGAGAAGATTTTTATTTAAAAAAAAACTCTACATATAAATAAAATTGAAATTGAAGTTCTATCTATCTAGTCTGTGATTTCAAAATAACTTTAGGATTTATGAGGGACAAAAAACCGTTACTATAGGTACTCGCGCGCCCAGATAAATATGAAATAATCAAAGGTTACAAAACTCTATCGAATCCCAAAAATATAAATTATAATTTATTTAGAGTTATTATTTATAAAATTAAAATAACCAACTGATTTTTTCTAAATAAACTGAAATAATATTTAAAAATTATCGTGTATTTGAAGCGGGCGAAGTCTCGGGCGGGCCACTAACATAAAAATATTAAGTTTCTATCATTTTCCTTGCCAAACAAATCGCGGCATAGATAGTTTCCAACTTCTTAATAATACAAATGCCTATATAATCATACTTGTACATAATCTTCTTCTATTGAAATTAATATTAATACTTATATTAATAATAATATATATGGTATATGGAAAAACAACATTGAATCCGTTGTCTCAATAAAAAGGTAGTATCTTTACAAAAGCTGGGGAAAAAAGTCTATTTACTCATGACGT
>JBAIZZ010000369.1:38609-62833 GCA_037355905.1 Heliconius aoede | reverse complement strand
AGTATCTTTACAAAAGCTGGGGAAAAAAGTCTATTTACTCATGACGTAAGCATGGGTTTCTTCCATGAATATCTCGGAAGGTCCAAAGATTTGATATTGGTTAATTTGTATTGTGAAACTTCCTGAAGCTTAAACAAAATCGAATTAATATTCTAAATGATATGACTGACACAGTGTTCGAGATATAATTGGATGAGGTGCAAACTATATTTAGCGTAGTAGAGTAACGGGTACGACCCGGTGCGAGTCGCAGTGCGCGGGCGCCGGCGCGGGCGCGCCCCGTGTGGACCGGAACCGGAGCGTTAATATATTATAATTAGCGGTGAGCCGTGGGCGGCGAGTGGCGGCGGGCGATGCGCCGCTTGGGCCCCGCGCATGCTGCGCCTACACTACTACTCCGACCATCCAGCGCTCGCCGTCGACGACGATGAGGAGTCCGTCTACTCCATTGAACTCATCAAGGAGTTCGAGGCCGTCGGCCGGGCGTGGAAAGCGTTCCTCGCCGACTGGCTGCTGAAAGGTGTCGGCTTGTTTATGTCACCCACGCTGGTTGACGTCTCTTTGGTGATCCAAACGCTGTGTTTATTGTATATGCTTATGATCATGTATATTGTATATGTTTACATTTCATGTTATGTTGCAAACGTTAAGTATGAGGTTTGTGCTTCGTCGGTATTGGTGAACGAAATAAATTTCTGCATGTACATCGTCCAGGGCAAAATGAATACCTATGTAATAGTTCTGACATCTGTTTTTTTTAAATTATGTTTAGTTAAACGGGTCCTTATATTAGTAATAAATAAATATCAATATACGATAAAATAATGTATAAGATATTGCTCACTCAGTTGCTCCAATGTTTTGTTCTTAATCATATAGGTTTAAAATTAGAACTCGAAGTGTCTATAATTTTAGCCCCGATTCAATATTTTCCTCACTAGCATAAAACAAATTATATTTTATATGACGTCACAGTGATGACGTCATTGTTACGGTCTCATTTGTTGTGATTGCAGGGGTAATGGACGCATATAAAAAACAACGGGCGCTCTACTATACTAATAGAATTGTTTAAAGTATTTTTTTTTAACATTGATTCTTAGAAATTCAATTTTAAAAGTTTTGTATTGATAAGTGAGGTGTATCAAAAGGACGACATTTACATCATTTAAATGTCTCTAAACTCATAAATTAAATGTCCGGCTCTATGCATTTAATAAATTTGTTTAATCTCTAATTATTGCTTAAAAATAGAATTGCTTTAGTCCGATATACTGGGAGTGTCTGAAAATGGTAGGAGAGACAACTTTCGGTATTGCGTGAAAAAAATTGCTAGTGTTTGCTTATAATTTATATGAGGCCATTTGTGGCGCAGGAGTACAAACGTGTGACTGTAAAGACGACAGGATTCGGTTTCGACTCCCACTCGAAGAAAACTAGGAAGGCGTAAATATATGATATTTAAATGGTCAAATATTTAATATTTAATATTTTTATTCCTATGTTCTACACCTAGAACGAGGAAATAAAAATATTAATTATCGTAGGGCAGGGTAGCGCGGCGTAGAGTTCCGCCACTCAACACGCAATGCCTCTAGAATTCGGTGGAAAGTGAGGACCGGAAGCTTCTTAACACTAGGCATCTTCAAGCTTGCACTCTGCTACATGCAGGATACAGCGTGAAGCTGAAGAAAAGATCCTTAATTTTAATATTAATTAACATAACTGAATCGTTTTTGAATACGTAAAAACTTTACTAAATTGAATGAATTTGGCTGAAAGGCCTTTACTATGCATTAATAACGTAATCGTTATAGCTGACATAACGGTTGGCTTTGTAGTTTATTGACAGGGTTATTTGCTTGTCAATTGATTATTTTAAGACTTTCTATTTTTTATTTGGTTTTCTTTTTGCTTATACTTTTGTATCGCGTGTAAACCAGCTTTCAATTAATTCTGAGGTCAGACGTGGCGAAATCACACAAGCGTGTGGCTGTAAATGCCACAGGTTTTGTTGGTTCGATTATCACTCGAGGAATTGAAATATTATAATAAATACTTTCATATTTTGTTCTGGTGTCGAGGAAAATCGTGGCTTTGAGTTAAGGCACTCAAAACGCCACCAGAATTTGGCGGAAAATAGGGAACAGAGTGTCTCAACACTAGGTTCAATATGTCTACTCAGCTGTGTGCGGGATATATGATCGTGACGATAAAAAAAAATTATTCACCATGCCAGTGCCATTTTTGCTTTAACTTTTGCTTAGTAATATACTCGCTGTTGTTGAGTGAACTGTGTGCTGTGAGAGCTGTCTCATTAAAAAATGTCTTTTGGTAATTTTATTGATTTAATGTGTTTTTTTTAATGATTTTTTTAATGATTTAATGTTTTTCAAAAAACTTATGAGTATATTAATAATATATGAATTTTAATTCTCATTCAATGCAAGAATTAGGATCAAATATTATTCAATATGAGTAATATATTGAACATATGATGAAACATTAAAAACCACTTTTCAAAGGATTCCTTCCATATAGCTAAGAATAGACAAATTTGCGAAATTGCCAAAAAAAAAAAATTTTTTTTTGGCAATTTATTCTGGCGGATTTTCTATTTTGGCGGATTATTTACTTGCATATAAAAGAAACATATTAATAATTAAATATTTAACTAGAAAACTTTTTACGTACTTTGTTCATTCATTTACATAATTCTTAGTTTCTTGAGTAAGTAGATAGATACTTTATCGGCCATGTAGTCATTAATTTATCTATATTTATATCATTTGCTTTTTTTTTTTTAGTTTCTTACTATTTATTCCTTAAGAATTTTGTTTAGTATTGTATTTAATGTTATTCTCTGTTTTCAGAGGAAGATGAGTCGCAAATATTTGTGAAATTCTTTAAATTCCACAAATGCTACGATTTAATACCGACTTCCGCGAAGCTAGTAGTGTTCGACACGCAGTTACTCGTGAAAAAGGCCTTTTTCGCTCTCGTCTACAACGGTGAGTACTAGATATTATTATTATTTTTTTTCTTTTAATGAAGAACAGGTAGGTTTCCTTCACCATTCATATTGTGCTGCGCTGAGCGTTATTGTCTGTGTCAAAAACTGTGCGAATTCAAGTTATATTTTTATGTATAGGCACAGCATATTTTTTTATAGTAGACGTATATGGATTGTTGATTGGTTCTTTATAAGTTAATACTGCTTTACTAAGTATATTGAATGAAACTTTACAGTATTATAGTATTAGAATAACACACAATTTGGCTATAATATAATAATTAGTCTAAATGGGCGAAGCCGCGGGCGAGTCGCTTGTTTGTTATATTTCAATATCCATATTCAATTCAGTTACACACACGAATATGTTATTCGTTTACACCACGTTATATTATCATTTCATAATAATGAAATATATATCAAAATCTTTAAAAAAACTTTCAAAAAAATATGTCGCCATGATCAAGTATTGTATATTGTGATGATGTGACTTACAATATAGATATCAAATTTTGCTACAATTTTTTATAGGGTAGGCTAGGGTAGGCAGAGGGAGCCTAAGAACCTAGTATTAAAACACTATCGTTTCGTACGTTCCACTGAATATTGGAGGAATTGCGTGTTGAGAGCGAAGAAATAAAAATTCATATTTCACTTTCTCGAGTAGATATCGAACCCACAACATGTCGCCTGTCAACGCTTGTGCCCCAGCGCCACGATGGCTTCAACCTTGTGGCTTAGAACTTTTAATAATTGAATAAATAGCATACCTAATATTAGAGGCCCGCTATATTTTTCAATGGATAAGTCGTAATTTGAGGCGACTACATTTATGTCGTAATCGCACAACCAGTTGAAAGGTTACACCTATATGCTACACATTCCAGTTAGTACGAAACGTGACAGCGGCGTCATGATTTTTCCCATGGCAATGTTAGTACCTATATGTATAAAAGGAGATTTACCTACTAGAGAAGATAGAGATGATAGGTAGAGATGTACTACTGACTGAGGCTATATAAATGGACATAACCCTAAGAGATGAAATAGGGATGGAAAGTTTGTATGTATTTTTTTTTAATATATAATTCGGCATGAAGGTCAGTCGTGGTGCAGAGGCACAAAGTGTGACTGTAAAATCGACTGGTTGTGGGTTCGAGGATATTAAATATTTATTTAAATTTATATCTTCGTTTCTTCCCTCTGGTGTCGAGGCAAATGCGCGGCGTTGATTTAGAGATAAACGTTGCTATGGCAACGCGTATACTAGGTTTTTATTGGTTCTCTAATAATAATAATTAAGTAAAAGGATTCAAATACGTCTAGTATTACTACATAAAGCAATGTTTACATATTAGTGTTTATTTAACTGATTCATTCCAATGACTTAATTAGTCATTGGAATGAATCAGTCTAGTTTATTATAAAATCATTGGTTTAAGATTATGTTTGCTGTTTTTTTTTTGCCAGGAAAGAGAATTTTATTCTAAGATAATTAAGAAAGAGAGAAAGAAAGTATATCTTTTTAAACATTTATTGATGTATTAGTTTTTTAATTAAGAAAAAATTATATGTTATGCAAGCGAATTCTATTCTGCATTAATTTACATATTAAAATACTGGCCATTTTAGCTTAGCGAAATAGAATTATCTATAAGTGATATTAGAGACTGAATTGGTTTATATGCTCGCAGCTCACTCTAGATCCCATCAACGCTGACTCCGTAAGAAATAATACACCAGCTCGAGTGGAATTTAAGGTGTTTTTCGTTTCATATTTTTAATGTTTATATGGCTTTGTAGATTAAGATTTTATGAAGAAAGCAAAAAAAAATCTTTTGTTATTTTTGTATATTGTAAGTGCATTTACTCTCTTACGATAAGTCAATACTATACTTTATTTATTCAACAAATACTTTATTAAACTCGTTTTTTTAGCTATTGTAAAATATTCAATTGCATTCTCCACTGCCGTTTAACGGTATTATTTCTTACGGATATAAAAAAAATTATAATTTTTAGTGTTTTTAATTTTGTTATTATTTTTTGTGTGCTTAAGATAATTGTATTGATATAAATATTCAATTATGTATGTCCTTCTGTCATCATTAATTTTTTCCATAGTTTTACATTATTTTTTTTAACAATAGAGTCCGGCAATACCTGTCTAGAAGCATCATCCCTATTTTATTTTCCAAGGAAACAATATATTTTTTTAATGTTACGAAAAACAAATACTTTAAATTATTTCAATTTGATATATTTTGGTTGAAACTGGAACGGGAGTAACGTTTTGGTGTAAATCGGTCGTAGTCCATAGAGTAGCGTTCTTTCCGATTTTCTTTAAATTTCATTTTGAGATACTATAATATACAAATGAATTAGTCCTTAAAGCGCACTCGGGGTTTATATAAGATCTTAACTACTTTGTGTAAAGATATAACAGAAATTAGAGAGCTTAAGCGTAATTTTGCTTCTTAACGAAGTTGTTCTGTAAGATAAATTCTCCTTTTAAATTCTATGTGTATTATGCAATTTCTCTTATGAACTTGCATCTTAATAGTAATTTTGAAAATTATAAATTTTTGCAAATTTATTGATATTAAAAGAAAATATATATTAAGATACTGTTTTCTTTTGTAGTCAGAACAAAAATATTAATGCAATTTAATTATGTAGAATCAACAACAAGAGGCCTTTGTTAGGCAGAGGCACAAGGTGTGTACTGTACTCGTGTGTAACGGTTGTGGGTTCGATTCTCGCTCGGGATAATGAATTGATATTTATAAATATTTTTATTTCTTCACTCTGGCGGCGGAAAGTGGGGAATGGAGTGTCCTAACACTGGGTAACCTCTGCCTACCCTACTATATGCGGGATAGAGCGTCAAACTGATGTTTTTTAAATTCAAAAATTCACTTTATTTTGTTGTTTGCAAAAAAAAATAATGTACCAATTCATTCAATAATGTGAAATCGACAACGCAACGATGATTTGCCAAAATATTCAAATGGAGCAAAAAAAATGCATGCTCAAAGTGCCTTGAGTAAATTGTTAATTATAATGATGCATTATGTACCGAAAGTCTCAAGTAATAAAAACATAATAAATGATATTTAGTGGGAAAATTAAGGAAAACAACCGCACATAATATATGCAATATTCTGTTAACAATAAAAATAACTATTTAATATAAACATTTACATGTCATTCCTAATTCAAATACACACAAACACCTAGTTAATAATATATTTTTACGACTGTCATTGTAAATAATGATAATGCAAATAGAAATGGAAGCTTATGATAACCTAATTTAATTAATTATTATTTGTTTTCACTACCCGCCTTGATACACGATTTTAGCTGCAAGCATTAACAGATGTAAAAAAAAATGTTATATTTAATAAATTTTTACGATGTTTTTCTTTATAAAACTACGTACGTAGTTTTAACCGATACGCCGCCATATATAGTACCTAATTACATATAACTGTAAACAAAGTGGTGTCGAATAACCATGAATAAGATACCGAGTCATAAATTTGATCGTGCTTTTGTTGCTCAACTAAATAAGTTATTTATATTGAAAATGAATAGGTACTTTTAGCTTTTCGTTGTCAAGGCGAAATACATTTTTTTTAAAAGTAGTCCTGCCCTAGGCAACGCTGAGAATAACCTGACACGATATACTATAAAATATATAAACAACTAGAATATATCTAATAATCTTCAAGCCGTTGAACATTTTTCGAATCGTGGTTACAAACACTTCTCAAATAATAGAAAAAAAACTTCCCTGTCCTCCGGCTTTTCCTCAAAATTCCACCATAAATAAATCAAAGCCAACAGTCAGTGAATTACATTTTAATTTTATTTTTTTACAAATATAATATCTTTATTTATTTATATCTTTCTTTGCGAAATACGCTCTTTACTTGTCTAATAGTATCGCGGACGCGAGGTGGTCCTATTCTTTAATCAATTAAATCCTCACAAGATGGTAATCATATTAGGCTTGTTTATTTTTCTGTTTATTTTTATGCAGTCGGGTTTCGATTCATATAGTATTATGGTCGATTCTCACTTGGGGGAATGAAATATTTAATATTTTCATTTCCTCGCTCTGGTAAGGACGCCGTTGAATTCCGCCACGCAGCACAACACCACTAGAATTCAGCGGAAAGTGGGAAACGGAGTGTCTTAACACTAAGGTACTAGTCTACCCTGCTATATGCGGATATAGCGTCAATCTAAAATACCTCTTTCATTACAGGACATCACATTACGTAGGATAGCACACATTCACACTACCACTATAATTAACTTGTAACCTTTAACTGGCTGAGAAAGTTATTTATATTGCCATTTACCATCTATAAATGTTTGAAAGATGAAATTTTTTTTTTAATAATATTTTTGTAATATATTTATTGCATACAATTTTGCATACATAGTGTATTATTATTATTTTTAAATAATTAAAAAAAATATTTAAATTTAATTTATTTCTTTTATTCATTATTTGCTTGACGTTTTACATTACATATAATGTGAAATTAAATAAATCGTATTATGTTTTCTTTTACAGGTGTACGTGCAGCACCGCTATGGGACTCTCAGGGACAGAGAGTTGTAGGTATGCTCACAATAACGGACTTCATCAAGATACTGCAAATGTACTACACCAGCCCGGAAGTGACCATGGACGAATTAGAGGAGCACCGTCTGGAGACGTGGCGACGTGAGTGCACATTTGTCTCTATAGTAAAGTGTACAGTATGGTCGACGAGTCGTAGCGTCTGGTGGTGTGGTATATTTTGTTCTAAAGTGAAACGTAGACGGCGGATTTGGCTTAGGATTTTACTCAGTATTGATTATTTACTTTCCAAGTAAACAGTGCATAAAAGTTATAATTTAAATTCAGGGCGGCCACGACTCATCGATCGCACTATATTATCCTATGCAAATGCAACAAATAGCAATTTGAGGTAGTTGATATAAAATATTAAAATTACCAACATTAATTACTCTCAACTGAAAATACATTAAATATGAAATATTAGTCACTCAAATGTTACTTGTGTACTTGTGTAAACATAACGCTCTTCAATGGTTTATTATTTATTTACACAAGTAAATGCGGTGGCGCGTTACTTGTGTCATTTATTTGCAGCAGCCATTTTATTTATTTGCGATTGGCATTGGAATTGTTCAAGCTGAGGATATATATATATATATATATATATATATATATATATGTGCGTGTGTGTGTGTGTGTGTATGTAGTTATGTGAATACCCATATTTGATTATCTATGATTATAATAACTATTTGCTTTTGTATTAATATTATATTAATAATACAACCCTCTGTTTGTCTTTAATTAATTTTGCCATTTTATTATTATAAGACTAAGATTCAGACTTTATAAAAACGCCATTTTATAAAGTACTTAGTTTTTAGCTTCTTTTTAAATACAGGTATACAAAAAAGCGAAGTTTGGAACCACAATTCTATTATACCTTCTACCTTCAAATACATTATTCAGTAAATATATGTTTATTTATTATTCACATGAAAATTTATGATATTATACTCTTAAATATAATTATTGTTTCTTATAATGTTAAATTTACTCCATCCTTTATGTGTATACCTATATTAAAAAACTAAAGAGTTTGGTTGAACGTACTGATCTTCAGAACTACTGGTTTAAATTTTAGTTGCCTTTTTGCCTGTTTGTATGTGCGTTTGCGCCCGCTAATCTTTGAAACTTTGATTTGAATACAGTTGTCAATGTTGTAAAGCCCCTTTAACATTTAGTATTTGTATTACTCCAATCGGTTTAAAACTAAAAAAATATCTATATAGAGTATTGTGTGCGACAAAATATTTTTTTTATTGAATTGACTGAAACATAAGTTTTCAATGTTTATATATTGTCTTTAAAATGATAATTTTATTAGGACACAAGTGTCGTTTAGATTAGTAAAGAAATAATTGTGTGATCCAAGCGGGCGAAGCCGCGAGCGGGTCGCTAATAGTATAATATATTTGGTGACTTTTTTTTTCAGAGGTGCTGAAAGGGTCGGTGATGCCGTTGGTCTCTATCGGGCCGGACTCGTCGCTGTTCGACGCTATCAAGATGCTGATAACGAACCGCATCCATCGTCTGCCTGTCATCGACCCCCACACCGGCGACGTACTCTATATACTCACGCACAAGAGGATATTGCGATTCCTTTTCCTATACGTAAGTATCATTGCTTTAATAAGTTTCTGTTTATTTACTAAGTATTCATTTGATATTTGAGCTTGCTATATGAGAAAAATTGTATAATAACTTTTTTTTAATTATTCAAAGCGTCCAAATTCTAAGAAATAAGATCTTGTGTCGTTGTGCCACGATAGCATCGTTGTCATATTGCAATATCTAATTTTAATCTGTATATCAATACATAAAGTAAAAACCTAGAGCAGTTTATATACTGAAGGAGTAAACGAATGCATTATTTTTTAAAATAATATTATATACTAGAAATATTTTAAATTAATTTAATAAAAATTAACCTCACTACAACAACCTATGGTACGTTTGACAATATACCATTTTGTATTAAATTATAACGCGTTTTGTTCGCATCAATTCATTGTGAACTAAATAATTATATTTAAAGCACAATACTCGTCTATATTACAGATAAACGAATTACCAAAGCCGTCCTACTTGCAATGCAAGTTGCGAGACTTACGCATAGGCACACTTAACGACATAGAGACGGCCACCGAAGAGACTTCCATCATAGAGGCTCTACGAAAATTCGTCAACCGACGCGTCTCCGCGCTACCCCTGGTCGATGCTGATGGGCGTTTAAAGGACATATATGCCAAATTTGATGTCATTGTAAGTGGTGTATGAGAAATTGATGGCTGTATGTTGTCATCATCTTTGTAAGGAGGTTCTTTCCAGTTTCTCACTTCTCACCTGCGAATTCTGTAGGTCCATCAGTGGGAATCAAACCCACAACCTGTTGCGATTACAGTCACATGATTGGCTGTCCTGCGCCACGACTGGCCTCTGCTATTTGTATAATAAAGTTTTTTTTTTTATTTCTCAGAATTTGGCTGCTGAAAAAACGTACAACAACTTAGACGTTTCCCTCAAGACAGCCAACGAGCATCGCAATGAATGGTTCGAGGGAGTACAGAAATGTAATCTCGATGAAACATTATTTGAAGTTATGGAGAGAATCGTGCGAGCTGAGGTATTATATATTAAATATATTTTTTTTAGCTTCGTGCTGTTTACCGTACATATCGCATATTAGGAAAGACGTAGAGAGAATCTGGAAACCAAGCTAAGACAGTCTGTTTCCCATCAAGACACTTCCGTTCCTTTCTGTCGAATTCTCGACTGCATTCAATATGCAGTTTGTCGTCACCTCGTGTCATATATACAAACTGGTGCATTAAATGCCACTTACCATCGCGTCCTACTGTACTTTAGTGTTGTGCTATGATAATTCGGTATTCTTGAAATTGGAAAACTTGACTTGAAATTACTCGTAAAAATTAGTTCGTAGGTTTTTAAGCCATCATAGGTTAGTAGACCTGCACGATGAATGCGGGTTCCATTTTGTTGCAGAAGATTGATAATTTTTAAATTTCCTTGAAAAACCTGACCTAAACCTGAACCTTTATAGAATGTTGTTTATTTGTGTTTTAGTATCCTGTAATTATTTTTTAATAAATTTTGCTTTATTTGTGTGTATACAATTATACATATAGGTAATACATGAACCAAATATAAACGTTAACAACAACGATCACAAAAAATTGCAGGTCCATCGTCTAGTGGTTGTGGACGCGGAGGATAAAGTCACCGGTATCATATCCCTCTCGGACCTCCTCATGTATCTCGTGTTGCGTCCGACCGGCGCCTGCGAGGGCGCGAGCCTCCGGAACGAGCACGGCCCCATAGAAGAGAAGGATGAGACGGACGATACTACCAAAACTACCGACTCTACCATGTCTACCGAGTGCCAATAGGAAGTACAAACTTTCAGTGTTATCCTCCTAACATTGTAACCCTACGTCTGTATATGTCACATGTAGAACTAAAGTGACTAACCTAGAAACTAATAAAGCAATATCCATTTAGATTGTAATTTGGTAATAAAATAAAACATATTTTTAACAAAAGTAACTGGGGACCCAGATATTACATACATTATTTGAATATAAAACAAATATTTAATTAGATAAAAACATTGAAAACGTGATAAAAGTAATTGGTGTTAGCTTTTTAAATAAATAAATAAATGGATATTGCTATATTTGCTTCTCTATGACTCATAGGCTTACATATTTATTTGGAGATTAATGATGCAGATAGTTGAGTTATTTTTGTAATTATTGAGAGTAGTTGCGATTTTATATTAGAGTTTAGTATAATTTTGGAAACAACGCATACCAACTAAAATAGAAAGATTTCGATGCTTTGTGGAGTCTATCGCTATATAAGGTGACGTTATACAGAGTTCACATTCAAAATCAAAATCAAAATTTGTATTTTAAATTATTTGTATTTTTCTTTTTTATTATCTGTGTGCTTTAAAGCATAAACCAGCTGACCAAACTAACTATTTTTCGAAATTATAAAAAGCTAATATTTTACTAGTCGTTTCATTATCATTTTTTTAAATCGTTTTTTGTTTCTTTATAATTTGCGACTATTAGCAGGTTTACTCTACACGGCTGACGATGTTATTTTATAAGGTTCCGGTAATAAGCTCTCAGTTTTAAGTATTTTTTTACGATTTCGGCACGATCTTAAAAAATATGTAGGTACAACTAATATTTCTTTTCATGTAATTTCTATTATTTAATTTTAAGTTTGATATATTGTTTTTGTAAAAGATTTGGTCTTTAACACACTGATATTGCGTTTACAAATGATGTTGTTACTTAATTACTTACTTATGGATTTCTATTGTAAGAGAACACTTAAAGTTTTAATTTTTTTTATGATGTTTGAAAGTACACCACAGATGTGGTATTGCGAATTCATATTTGCCAACACATCGTCGGTTAAATAAAAAATTACATAATATGAAATGAATTACCATTTTAAGGATTTGTATTTATATAAACTTTAGAACGATATTTATTTTAAGTTTTTATTCAAAGGAAAAAGCATTTGTTGCAAGATATGACCTTTTTTTTCTTTTTAAATAAATAAACATTATGGTCATGCTGTGTAGTCATATTTCTTAATATGCAGTTCTTTTAATATGAAATACAGCGACAAATAAAAGATAAGTATAAAGAATATTTTTCTTTGTACTTATCTTTTATTTGTGTATGTAGCGAAACAAATATTTCCTTTACATTTTAAAATAAAACTTAACTTGTTTTTTTCCGTCTGCACCAAATTTTGAGAGATGACGATTTTTTTTAGATGAATTCTAAAAAAAATCGTCATCTCTCAAAACGTGTGTTTTTAGGCCGACGCATTGTAAATAATATTATAATTTTTCTACAGTCAAAAATTGCGCCATTTATTATCCTTGGCAAGTTATTCTACGTATTTGATCAGTATAAAATAATGTTGATAGTAAACTCATCTAAGGTCCTCCTCATAATAATACTTTAGATTTTAAAAAAAGTGAAAGTGAAGTGAACGGGGCATATTTTTTTTGTGTACGCCACATATCTATTTAACCGACGATTTTAAAATGATTAATTTAACAACCGCTTTCAAATATCCTCTTACTCATTATTTAATGATAGAATGTCAATAGACTAATATTTGCAATATATATTTGATACATATACCATGCATACGTTCTTTTCGTCATATTGTAGAACTGGCATGTATACGTATATATATTTGTAGTTTCTTATTTAGTAGTACAGCAAGGATTAACGTTATATTCTTATTATAGTGATGATAAAAAAAACAAAATTGTTTGTAAGTGTGTAAAGTATGATACGACAATAACTGAAAAAAACATTGTTCTATACATTAGTCCACTATATTTATAACTAAACTCAATGCTGGCATCATTATATAATACTTTATATGAGGATCTAATTATATGAACATGAAAATATAAACATGATGCATAGTTCAATGTATACATAAGCAAGCGTTCATTTCTCATAAACAGATTAAAATATTATTATTATTATCGTTCCATTATTACCAAACGATACGCATGTTGTATGAGTTGACGTGCAGCAAGTATTATGATGTGTTATTAATTTATATTTAGCTCCTAGATTAACTCCTATATGTAATAATTTTTATCGTTGTATTAATAACATTTAGGATTAAACTTATAAATTTTTTGGATTTGGATATTTTTTGGTATATTTTTTGTCTAAAATTACAACGCACATAATGAATTATTAAAAATAAATAAACTTCGATTCTCTTTTTAAGGTTTTTATTTCATTTCAAACTCTCTTTTCAGTAGTATGGGAAAGGGGAAATAAATAAAAACTAGTATGCTTTATTTAACATTCTATTACAGTTGGATAAATTTACATTAAATATAGTTCATATAAATATATATCACAAAAATTAGTTCCGAATCATAGCAGTTACTTCTCCGACCTTTTCACAATACAATATTTCATTGGTCCTAAATAATTTTGGTTCCAGTCATACCAAAAAATACTATTATTATTCTAAAAATCTTGTAATACGATTTTTATAACATTTGCTTAGATTTTAATTGTTTAATTTTTCCGCAATATTTTTTATCTATTTTCAATTTATATTTTTATCTGCGGTCTTCAGCATTACACAAAGTAAAAATTTTAACTAAATCTTATACAATTTAGTTGTAATACACACCAGAATAGAGAATAGTAGGCGTTAGATGATGATTTAGTGAAGTAAAAAAAAGTATAAATTGTTTACATATTCACATTAGTTTTTTTTTTTCAGGTAAAATATGATTTGAAATTTTTCCTTTTGAATTGTTTTATTTTTAATATATTTTATGAGTTATTATATAAAATTAAAATATTCTTAGTGTCACATATACGTCACGCAGTAGTCACGTAGTACTCAAATACTAGTAAATATGGAAGTCGAGTTAATCGTTATTTGAAATATATAGACTGGCCGAAATGTTAAAGCCATTTTTTATTATTCTTATTACTGGATAGCACAATCTCCTGCCTACTTTTACATCTATCTATTATACTTTACTGCATTGATTCGGAACTTAAGAACGATAATTGCCAGCGCAGGCCCACAGAATGTAAAATCAAGGAACACGCTACACTTGAAAATCTTTGAATGTAGGGGCCTCTCCTGTAAGATTTATAAAAATGTTCACAAAATGTCAACTTATATCAGCACATTTTTTAATACAAAATAAATAGTTTTACCCGGAGCTGCCCTATAAAGTTTACGTAGTTATTGTATTTTAAAAGGACACACAAATATAATTGTGTGGTCTGGGGCGACATGTCAAATGTTACAGAATAGGCCCGTCTATGACACGTGAGACTGCTATTGTTGTAAAGTAAACATAAACGTGACGGGTATATTCAAATAAAACATTGTCTCTTATCTAATGAACATATAATTGTGAGACTAATAAAAAAAATATTCGATAACATTTTTAAGTGTTTATTTATTTCTCGCAAAATAGAATAGGCCAAATTTTTATTTTATTCATTCACGCGCGCTGTCAATAGATAAGAAATCTGATAAGATATTTAAATTATCTGTACAATCGATAAACTATATTGAAAATCAACAAGGAGATGTAAATTAATAATTATGAATCATTTTGCTTACAATCTAACATTGAGTTCGGTTACATATGCTTAAGTACTCTAAACGATTACATATATAGACAACAACATGGGTTAAATACTTAACTATAATACTTATCGAATAACAATATATAATCTACAACTGAAAGTATCTTTAAACTTTAATTGTAAATTTGAGCTAAATATATTAATTTAATTTTTTTTGGTAAAATCATAATTTTGATGGACAGAGATCATCGAAGCAGATTTGTTTATTTATTTAACGACACACAGATTTCTAATAGAGATCTCAATTAGATACAACAATAAAATAATTGTAAACATTACATATAATTTTATATTGACCAATATATCAATGTCATATTATGAATGAATGTTTTTTTTTTATATGTTCAGGTGTCTATACAAGAGATGGATTAAAAACTAAGCAATTCTTACAAGCAGTAGTCAATTCATTAACGATTTATTCATACCTGATTTTGTTAGTTTATATATATATGTATATATATATATATTTATATATATATACTTGTACAATATCTAATTTACAAAGTCATAGTGAATTAATCTACATATAGATCCACATTGACATAAAAGTCTTGGGTGTAGGAGTGGGTAGAGGCCGGGTGGTCTGTGCACACCCTAGAATAGACTGGCGCCAACTCTAGATTTTTATTAACATTAAATTAAACCTAAAATTTAAAAAAAAAACTCACTACTCAAAATATCAGTTCAAATTTATTTAGGTATAATTTGATCTATCGCCTAAGAAAGATGTGTAATGCGATCAGAATCACACAGCTGTGATAGAAGAATAGTGTCGGGATTTTAAGCTTTTGCTATAAGTACATGCCTTTTACATAGATTTATGAAAATGTATAAATCTTTAAACCTTGTCCATCTATAAAACAATAACGGTAAGTTGAATAAGAAATAATATCTAACAGAATATTTTCAAAATATTTCCTTCATTTCTATATATTTTATCCAAATCTTACCGTACGTTTAACCCTACGTAATATTTTTCAAACAACAACAACATCATTTTACAAATAAGGCCTAAGGTATTATCAGATTTCATTATGTATAATTCGAGCCTGACGTGATAATATATCGCACATATTAATTAGAATTGTAACTTTATAAAATATTAACTTAGGTTGGTATCTCATATTTCATTAGAAAAGTGAATCGATTCTGCATTAAAAATGCATTTTTTTTTTGTAAATGAGTTTTTGTGTCTCGTGCGATATATTTGTCAAACTCTAAGTTATAGTGAATACCCTTTGTGGTATAATATCCTATACCTAAGATTTATATAAGGTTTTAAATCAATAGAATTACTTATATATATGTTTAACTAGGTATTAAAGTTGATTGTAATAACGTCGATTATTTGAATAGGATTTCGCGATCTATTAGTTAAGAAAATATTATAATATAATTATTTAAAGCAATTATTATGCGTTGTCACTTAAATTTATGATAGAGGCGAATGAAATTGAAAAGTCAACCAAATTGTTTAGTTATTTCTTAATAATTTAGAAATATTTATAAAAAGCATTTCACAAATTGAAACAGGCGATGTCTGTCTTAAAACTAATGAACGTACAGTTCGCGAGGTCTAAACTCAGCTTTGCATTTGTGTGCGTGTTCAAATATAGTGTAAGTGTAACGTCATATTCTTGGCCAAAACCTGTTTATAGATAAAATACCACAGTACAAGAATGGAAAAATATATGTGAACAAGCAGTAAGAAATACATTTTCTAATTAGAAACTTTATTTTTTTAAAAGATTTTTTCAGGCTCTAATTATGAAATCACTCACACAAACTCGGTTTACACTTCGTGAACTTAGTTCTGCGTCTGAAATGCTACCTGCACACTTTCCAAGTCGATTAGCGACGAGATAGACGCTCTTCATTAGGATTATCAATTATAGTTTAAATGTTACATAAAATATCACATTTCCGAGAATGTCTCATAAAACTATTAGAAAATAAAAAAAAAAAAAATCATCTTGATACGAGACTTGCGAAACGTCTAATAGATTTCTTTTATTAATATATAATGCAATAATATCTCAGTTGTTAATAAAAATTGTAAGCGGTAGAAAATCGCTGATATGTTTTCGACTTAAAATATGTAATATATTTTAGAATAAAAGTAATTTGGAAGTATAACAAACGTTCTAATAACTATTACACATATATCTTGTATAGAGAAAGGTAGGTTTTATTCTAGAATAAATAGTGTAAATAATAAATATCAAAGGTCAAAGATAATTAATTAGTGTAACAATTTCTAATATTAAATAAGCTGTAATATATATATATATATATTTATGTAAATTGTTTTCTACAGTACGATTTTCTACAGTAAATATTGGGTTTATTTAGTAGTCACTTGTATAGTAAATAGGTACTTATATATGTGGTAAAAATATATACAACAGCACACGTCCCGTACGTAAGAAATTACGAGAAATCGTAACGGACTTGTAGCTGTGCATTTTAATAAAGGAACAGTGACGTAGAGAGCTTAACTCGCACCCGGGGCATACTTTTACAGCGCGTACTTTTACAAGTATTTGATTAAATATATATAATATTTAAGTAGTTTTGCGGACTATTTGGCGCCCTTCCCCCCCTTTGCCCTCTCCCCATCTCCCCTCACTACGCCACGGTAAAAGAATATTATGTTTGATCTAATTTGGGAAGAATTGCATATTTGAAGATTATAAAATTACATATATTTTGTATCCCTTCGCGAACCTTCTTTGATGTGTAAGAAATAGTTTTTCCTTGTGCTAATTCATCAAAAAATACCGTTCCCAAAAATAAAACATTCAATAAACAATAATTACCTATTAGAAATAGACAGTTTTTTTTTATATATATATTAAGTACATCTGGATTGATAAAATTTCAATTTAAAAAAATATTTATTTTGAATTATTACCATATTTAAAAAAGAAAACGTATTTAAAATAAGAACAAAAAAAAAACATAACACAACTTACCATAAAACATGAAATAAACACACAACAAAAACACTTTAAACAAAGAAAAAGAACTTAAAAATATACCACTTTAAAATATACCACTATATACCACTTAATATCTTTGGCTTGAAAATAATACTTTTAATTTTAAGCTTTAACAAAAAATTAAAAAAAAATTTTCATTGGCGTCTATTTGTTCATCCAAGCGTCGTATGTGACATCAGGGTAGGCCCATGGTGGTCGGCTAGAAGAAGTGTGCGTGGTAGCCCTATTCGTCCTCTCGTCAAACCTGTAATATTATTAGTAAAATATTTTGTGATATTATCAATGCAGTAAAAGAAATAATTAGGAGAAATCGAAGAAAGGGAAAGAAAATAAATGAAAAGAAAATAAAAACATTTATTTTCTTTCGGGAGTTGAAAAGAGCACTTAGAACTATGTCGCCGTATATTAAACGATGGCTTAGGACTTGCAGCCTAAGGAGTATTTATTATTAATAAAACCAAGAAGGGTCCTTTCAGCAAGTGTCCGCTCCGGGTCACAAAATGCACCCTCGCCTTGGTAAGAAGCGAATGTTCTGGAGTCTGAGTGCTGATTTTAAATCATAACCAAGTGTATGATTTATGATAATTTCTAGAGAGTAAAGAATCCATACGATTAACAGTGAACAATTTTCCCATAAAAAGAGTGCGTGCTATTTATTGGCCGATTGGCCTCAACGGTGAAATTGCAAAAGACTGCCTAACTGAGACTACTTCGCATAAGCTAACTTTAACTATTAACTGTAATTACTACAAATTTTTGAGTATAATAAAAAAAGTGTTTTCTTTGTAACAATATTTATGACATCACTAAATATTTCTTTGTAACTTTCCCCACCTCTGTGAGTTTACTATGCGAAATGAAACTAATAAAATTACCATAAAACGCTTAAAAGCTATAAGCTAAGCTAAGTAATGTTATGATGTCATCTTTTTGTAAGTAAATTCCATCCACCGAATCGAATCTGTTTAGAAGTACATTATTTAATATATGCAGGTGTACATTAAACATCTTTCTATACTTGTTGAAGACAGACAAAGCACAGCGGTTGCTATGTGGCATAGAACGCTGAAATTTGGCAGGCAGGTTACTTGAAAGTGGTAAGGGAACGCTGGAGAGAAAGAGAGATTTCCCCAAAATGTAGAAACGAGAAATGATTTTTTTTATTTATTGATCACAAACTTATCTTAGCCACCAGAGTATTATATAACTGTGTGTAACTAAAAAAATATACTAAAGCTTCATATGCTTTGAGCTTTCTAAGGAACATGGGTTACCTATTTTTATATTGTTAGCTTAAAGTTTGTACCGTAAACTAATGTTATAGTCCACATTGTATAAAAGAAATTGCGCCGAGGGAAAAAATTGTTTGTATTTTTTACACTTTGTTATAATAAAAAGACATAAATTTTACACGTACGAGATGGTCTCTCGGTGTAAGATAACCCTTTGCTCAACTGTAGCGGCGGAGAGAGCAGTCACAATTTTTGTGAAAGAAAAATAATATTTAGTGATTGCAAAATAAAGTAAAGTTGATTTTAATTCTATGATACGTTTGTTTTATTTCTATTAAGACGTTAAAGCTTAAATAATTATGTGTTAGGGCAAAACGATTGTTAAAAATTTTAAAAATATCATTTTTGACACGACACTATTCAAAGCTAAACTCCAAGCCTCCCCCAAAAATATAAAAAGTCGAGTGGCGTAAATAAACGCCGCGATCTGTCTTGTAAGAAGAGCGAGGAAACGAATTGACTCCCTTGAATTAGAATCTGATTTAAAACTTTCGCTTTTAAAGTCAGAAATAAGAAGAAAAAAGATTAAAATTTTCTTACCGACTCTCAACGACCATGTAGCTGCCAGTGTAGCCTCGACTAGTTGATTGCACGGGCTCGTTCATATCCGACACATGCCAGGCAAGTAACGGGTCAGAGAATCTTTAAAAATTGAAATTAAAATATATAAGAAAACATAATATATTTAGACTTGTACCTGTATGATATTTTATATTTATTTTAACGATTTCGCGTTCAATAGTTAGGTATTGTTAAATTATATTGGGACGAATTATGGAGATTTATCCAGGGACTGATGGCATATTCAGGGTAGCAGGCATAAGAATGGAATTCGTCGAACTAAGAGTAGAGGAATATAAATAGATGGCAATATCACTACCGCGCCCTAATCAATACGGTAAGGTAGGGAATAGCATGCATTAGACAAGCAAGGCTTAAGACAAGCTACGAATACTTTGGGAGCTACTATAGCATGGATATATTTTGTTCATTAATGAAGAATATCTTTTTTTTTTAGATAATCTGAGAAGCAAGAATTAATGGTTACGTTAAGGGTTGGGGGTAGATGTACTGTGGTAACTGTCTTAACCCGATGGCTTACCAGATGACAAATATAAATAATAATCACTGGGGTCAGACATATTACTACTACACATATAAATATAGTTAAATATATACTAATAATATATAAATATAAAAATAAGAATGTTTGAAATTATACTATTATTTCTCTGGTCTGGAAAATCTCTGGTCTTGTATAATAAAAATATTTTACTGATAGGTTTACATAAGTACTTACTGGTCGTGGTTGCCATAAAGTCCGACGCCGTCACCTTCGAAGATATTTCGGTCACCAGTAGGCACTGGCTGAGAGGGAGGAGGAATGGTAGTGCGGTCCAGTGGGTTGGGTAGAGGCGGTGTCGGGGCACGAGGCATAGGAGGGTTCGTCTCAAGGGTTGAATTCTTGATACCATACTTAAAGTACATGATCAGTCCTGCAACAATGCATTCATTGCAATTTGTACTAGAAATATATTCATAAAGCGCTTCTATAATATATCATCATCATATCGATGATATAAAAAAACACAATTTAGATAAAATTGATGATTAAAATAAATAATAGACATGGCTGTATTATCTAATGTTAAGTTAAAATGAGATAGAAAATAAACCTCGTAAGATCTGTCTCTACTCGTGAAACAAATTATAATTGCGGATAGTTGCCAGTGTACACTTTCACTCTCCCTCTTTTTATTTAAAAAATAAATAAAAACTATTCAGAAACAAAACAATAAATACTGAAATTTTAAGTATAATCTATGCAAAGAAACTTATAAATAAATAATCTATTTGTTATTATTCTATGCTAAATTAGCTTATATTGATTATTATAAATTACGTAATACCTAAACTCATCCAGATAGTGAATCTAACCAGGGTTAGAATCGATAAATTCAGAATAAGATAAATGTTGACGATAATTGCGGTGGCCGGAACGAAGGGAAGTCCAGGCGTTGCATATACCAACGCGACCCTGCAAGTAAACAAAACGTGTCCCTTACATAACTAGTCCATTTCATGAATTCAATATTAGATACACTGGAGTATAAGTTAATTTTAACATTCTGGCACGACATTTAAGTTATTATTTCTGTTGAGAATAAAATATTTTTTTATTATCAATAGAAATTTCGTTATGTAATAACTCATTATATATATTTTATAGTTGAATTGTGATTGGGCGATTGCCTGTATAAATATAAAAATAAATAATAATAATAATATTATATAAATGATAATTTAATTATTTTATCATTATAAAAGACCAAAAAAAATCGTTATCACTTTCAATATAAACAACATCTTACCGGTTTTGTGGTTTCCGCGAAATAATTAGCAGAATAAGAAAAATTGCCAGAATAAGTGAGATCATGAGGACTGTCACGAAAGTTGACTCTCCAGGACTAGCGTAAGCCGCTAATATGTCAAAGAATATCACAAGCATGTACATTATGCCGACGGCCTTGATGACGAACATGCCTGCAAGAGTTAATAAATTATTCGCATATATACATATATTTTAAATGAAACTATTTTAACCAGATTAATCGCATATATTTTAGATTGGAGAACCCGACGTTTCGAACACTTTGCAGTAGTCCGTGGCGACGAGTAGGCTGTGGTGGCATTTGTTTGTCTGTTGACATAATTATTATATACTACTATACTACCGCCAATGATTTCTTCATTTTCTCGCGTACTGCCCTGGACTCCTGCAAAATGAGTTGGCTTTATCTAACTACCACGAGTGGTACTGAGGGCCCCCATCAGAAAACGAAAAGAACCATATAAACCTAAATATACGCAACTAATCCGGACTAATAGTTATTTTTTAAGAAATGATTGAAATTGTGAAAGAAATGTGTGAATTAAAAGATTTTATTACACCTTAATTAATTAAATAGTTTTGTAACAAAAAGTATTATTAGATATTAGTGTTACTAACCAGTTTGTTCAGTAGCAGGACCACAGTCAACCCAGGGGAAGAGTCCAGGGCAAAGATATGACATAGCGTGCAGACGACTGTACAGAGCGTTGCAGAAGCGGGCACATCGAGGCGTCGCCACGGAACACCCGCCAGGGACCGCACCTATGTTTCCATGTACATTATACACGTATTTATTTTTTCTACAATAAATTCTGTAATGTTTTATAGATGAAATACATATTCCCAAAATATAATTAATAAATTTATAAAAATAATTAATAAATTTACAAAAATAATTAATAAGTTTATAAAAATAATTAATAAGTTTATAACAATAATAGAGTTATAATTTTATTGTCGCAACGACCACACGTAGTTATTGGAACAAAATGTATTAGAACAATGTGTAAAGCCGGCTGTAGAGTATATGGAAGAGAATTAAAACATAATTTTTAAATGTCCCAAAATATTACATCTTACAGTAGTTTCTGTTACATTGTAACAAACGTTATTTTCGAAACATAAAGAATAAGAAACATGTTAAAAAAAATACTTTATAATAATTGACATAGTATATCTGCTTTATTTTCTTCTTCTCTTTTTTCTCTTCTTCTTTTTCTTTTACAATAAATTAAACAATCGCAATTCAATAAATAGGTAAATAAATATGACAGAAATTATGAGTAGTATATATAACATACTAGATAATGTCATGAAATTGATAGTATAAAGTAAGACAAAATTGTTTGCTTGCTTTGTTTTTTGTAGTTTTCGAAAAATTAACAAAAGTCAATGTATTTTCAATTATTTTATATTCGTTTATAAATAAAGGTAAATTATATAATAATTATACAATAAACATAGAATATCGCTTCACCGCTTACCATAAAATTTATTCTCCGTGTTGGAGTTAACAAGGAAGGTGTCATCTCGGCCGTACTCCTCGCTCTCGTCGCCGGGCAGCGTGTCGTCAGAGTCGGGGGAGCTGTGAACAAACTGGCTCGCTTAGCGGGACGCAGCATAGCTAGCATAATGACACACATGAATGACACTTATACATATAAAAAACTATATAAGAAAGGTGCGGCCGGCCTTTCGCAAGCAAGTTCGCAAGTCACATAGCGTCGCACGCACTGCATTACCTTCGGGTGACACGGCGCACCATCACGCGCTGGCTGGCTGGCATTATGTGGGCCTGGCTGTGCCCCTGAAGCAAAAATACAATGTTCAATTTCAAAAAAAGAGAGTTCGCATTAGTATAATTTTGAAATTACTTTAGTGTGACATGTCGAGACATGACACGTGACATTTCACATCGAATTGCTGTACCGAACACCGTGTTTTGTATTACTATTTCGGTGAAAATAAAAAAAAATCATATCGAACACACTCATAATAGTAGGTATCGAACTTATAATAGCTAAACTTTATATGGCTTATAATTTCAGAGAGAGCTTTGGCACCCATGAAGTATGAAGTCCTATGTCCTATTTCGTCTACATAGAACACCTAAGTAATGTAGTTTATTTTTTATGAGATCCCAAAACATTAATAAAGTAAAAATTTTGTCACAAATTGTAACTTTTAAATTATGTTTTCTCAAAACTTAGTGTATTTCAATTAGATGAAATCACCCGTATAGTTCGATCTATTTGTTCATTTAAAATGAGGTGGTTTGAGTCTAATTTAAAAAATTGAATAAGCTAATTTTAGAAGTAATATGAAATTTTTAACGTAACGTGACTCGATAAGAATACATAGGTTAGCGGTAGTGTTGAACAATTGCAAGGTGCCGCCGGAAAGTGGATCTGCTGTATGCGATATGATATAAAAGAAATCAAGGTTATTCCGTCAAGTAATGTCATTGGAAGTTTTTTAATGTAATATTCAATTATCAGTACTAAAAAAATTCTTCAACTATTATGTTCATCAAACATTTTTTTTTAACGTTACAATCTACAAATTTCAAAATTAGCTCTGTGACATAAACAATTTTCTCGTTTCATCCTTTAATATTTATAAAAATTCTGACTATTTTGCGAGGAATAAATAGTTCCATACTTCTGTTAAGTAAA
>JBAIZZ010000369.1:0-38509 GCA_037355905.1 Heliconius aoede | reverse complement strand
TCTATAATTATAAACATCTATAATTATATTTATACGGTTGATTTAATTTTTTAAATTACTTTTACTTACAATCTTTATATTGAATTTCATCGTGTCTTCTCCATTAACGTGACATTGGCAAAATGAGGTGTGCTCGACTGGCACAACTAAAAGTTATACAATAAAAAACACAACAGAAAAAAATTCTATCTTAAATAGTTCTTCTTCTCTAAAATCTTAATGTTTTACTACCATATATATATAATATAGTATTATATAATCTTACTTTTTTATTATAATTATGTAAATTTAATTTTTTAATTAATATAATTTTTTTACTATTAGTTGATTTCTGTTTGAAGGAACGTAAGGTCTCTCTTCTCTGTACTTGCAATATAAAGATCTAGTATGTTCCCTAGAATGATACTTATAGTTTTATTTTTAAGTACATTATAGAAATACATGCGTAATTTTGGCGCATATTTTTTATTTGTCCATAGATCGGGACATATTTATTGTTGAAGAAAATATACAATCTATTAAGACACTTGGTTCTTTGCTTGCCATAAAATGACATAAAAACATATTAATAAATTGATTTCGAAATTCGCTTTTTTCGCGATTCTTAACACATTGGTATAGTAACCTTCGGGAAAATTCTGACCGTGATGAAATATCCCTCCTACAACTTTAAAAGATATTTCTTTTAATTTTACTACTGAAGTCGGGACTCCATTTATTTTTTGGAATAATTTTGTTAATTCTTGCTTAGTTTTATCACGGTAACTCAATAGTTGAACAATTAAAGTGGTATTTATTAATTCAATATTTTCGTACCTTCTTAGCTGTTTTAATTGATGACACGAATTTTTACATAACGTAGAAACATTTATCCAATTTTCCAAATTATGATTAAATTTTTCTAGTAAAGTATAAATAGAATTGTCAGCTGGTACAACTTATTGTACTATGCAATTCGATTCGTATGTAGAAATAATTGTATCATCAAATACCAAATACCAAATACCAAATATTTATTTACCAAATAATAACAATAAATTAAAAAATATTGGAGCACTGTCCTCCACTTTAGTCAATATAGACTGTGGTGTGGAGGAGAGTGTCTTCCCTATTTATTATGTTATCTTATTATTATATTTATTAACATCGCAACCAACACATGATAATACAGTAGTTAACTTATGGTTTAATAAATTTTGTAATCGTGACTCTTTAGAAATAAGGTCTTGTAAAAATTCAAATACATCATAAGCCTTCGATAACAAGTACTTAGCATTAACGGATGTTCTTAAATCTCTAATATTCAATATTTTATCTTTCGCTACGTAGGACTTGAATATTTCTTTTAAAAGAAAATGTTCTTTTGTTTCTGCCAAATACGTCCTCACTGATTCACAATTAAATAAACTCTGCAAAGTTGCATTAACGTACGATGCTGAATCTTCACAAAATAAGCCTCTCACGTCCCATTCAAGGTTTATATTTTTATTTATTTCATATTGATTTGAAATAGTTTGTGGTATCCACTTAGTATCACCGATAAAGTGATTGAAATACAGACAAATCCATTGGAACAATTTTTACAATCGTCACAACTATGAATTATTTGTATATGTTCTTTATTACGAGGTACTGCTTTCACATGAAAAATAATGTCTTTTAGTCTTTGATTTAACAATGGCGAATAATGTTCATTATTCAACAATTTTTTCATCCAAAAAAGTATGAGGTCTACGTGAGTGTCAAGGAGTCTGGAAGAATTTGTCATAATCATATTTCTGTGATTTTCACATAAATCGTAATTACTGGGATCCATAATGATTTATTAATTTAACAATATGTTTATTTTCGAATCTTCTTTTTTTATAAACATATATGTGTATAAATATATAATATAATAAATATATATGTATTTTTCTTATTATCATTTTAAAAACAATAGTTATTTTTAAATCCGAAATATATTGGTTATTACAATATTCGTTTGAAGTTGTTTTTTTTATATATGTATTAATTATGAGCTTATCGAGTATATTTTAAATATATCGACACTCGCAGTCAATCGATACCGTGCTAAAACACAACTGATTTAAAGATTGAAAGAAAGTACACGCGCTATCGTCTTTACGAGGTGTAAAAGAGAATAACATTCCTTGTTCCATCAAAATAGCACTTTATTCCTGAGTGTTAAGGGCGTTTTTGTACTGTTATTAAAGCGTAATGACAAACGGCTATCTTATCCGTGATAACTTTATCACGTGACAACATTTCACTATCAAAATAGCACTTTATTACTGAGGATTAAGGGCGTTTTTCTATTGCGTACTTACAACCTGAAGTTGGCCGTGATAAATTTCTTGTAGAACACTAAACGAAATCGAATAGCTAACTTTTTTTTTCATGTGGCTATTATTAAACAATTACAGCATATTTTCAAACATGTGAATATACTTTTGTGGCGCTTTTTTTCCCAGGAATCGAATGCGCTTGTCCGATTTATTCTATCATTAATAGTTTTTAAATGGGGGCAGAAAATAGTTTTCGCGCCACTCGAAAAACTCGACTTTAAAGTATATAAGGAGTGCGTCTGGCAAGTATGGCAGACGGAGCGCGATACCGCGCTCCTTGATGAAGCTGATTTTATTTTTTTTACTATATAAAATGCCATTTGATAAATGCATCGAAAGAACATTACAGAAGGAATAAAGAAAACGAAAAAGACAAAAATATAAATACTTTTTTCTTTCTCAAATTATTTCATTTTTTTATTTATGAATGGAATAATATCGACTAATTATGTTAAATATGAATTAAGCTAAGAAATATAAAAATATAATAATATATAAACACAAATTTTAATATTACAGAGGGCGAGGTGTGAAGCCAGTCGTGGCGCACAGGCACAAAATGGGACCGTAAAACCGACTGGTTGTGGGTTCGATCCCCAGTCGACACACAGTATGTCGGCACTAATTATATCTTTAATCAAATTATTATTATTTACAACGTTGAATAATTAGTGTGCTCGAAGCCAATGCTACACTTTGCGTTACCAGACTGATGTCGGTATTTTTTCATAAAATTAATTCTCAAGGCACGACTCTTTGTATTATTAATTAATAAATTAATTGGCACAGCTTGATGATTTTCAGGAATTTAATTTATTAATGTTACCACCCGGCTTGCAGACTTAATTACATTTCAATAAAAAGTTCTATGATGTAAGTATAGACTCATCTGACCCGGAAACAATACAGGAAATAATTAAAAATAATATAATATAACAACAAATATTTTCGCTAGCAGCGAAAATATTTATTATTGTATATGTATATATTATATACATGAAATTGAATTATTAATTTTTCTGTTAATTGCTCGGGGCTAATAAAATATTATTCACATAAGTTTCATCTTATTTTATAATATATTATTATATCTATTATCTTAATAAATCTATTATCTAATATGGTCTCATTAAAAATAAGGTTCCGTACCTCAAAAGGTAAAAACGGTACTCATATACTCATCACTTTGTAGTCTCCGCCCGTCTGTCTAACTCTAGACCATTTATATCGAGGTACAATCTGAGGTTAATTTAAAATATTCAAATCTATGGGCCCTTGAGGCACAGAAAATATTACGCTTCTATATTATATACTATTTTATTGATTTTGCTGCATTTTGTATAAAAATTCGACGCGTAATCAAAACCTATAGGATACTTCCCATACGTTGAAACTCGTTTTATAAAGCGAAATAGTTTATATTTTGATTGTACTAGTTAAGCTCGATAAGTACTATTACTATAACATACATTTATCACAATTATATAATATTATTACAATTTTTTTGTTACATTTAGATATGTAACATCATTATCTATCTATTAATTTATTATTTATTATTATTAGAGGCCATCCTAACGTGAAAACGCTGTCAACACACAACTGTCGCGTTTACAATGATGTATACGCGACAGTTGTGAATTCGATCCTTACTCGGGAGGATTAATTGTAATGTAGCAATTTTTTTTAGTTTTACTCTATCCCACACACGGCAGGGTAGGTCTGTTCCCTCGTTTCCGCCGAATTTTGGAAGCAATGTGTCTTGAATGGCGAACCTCAACGCCGCGCTTTTGCCTTGACACCAGAACAATGAAATGATAATATTAAAATTTAGTTACATTAAATAATTGTTGATTACATTAAATACTTACAGCAAAGGTCGTCTCACGTTGACCCGATGCGGTGCCTTCTGGTTCAACAGGTGTGCGCAAGCTCTGAGGCAGCAGCTCGATTAGATTGTTTGTGTGAGGTTGGTAACGGAGGACCAGGACACAGGTCGAAACCAATGTGTACGCTAGTAAAGTACCTATTAATAGAAAATTATACTTCAGTCTTTGTACATTTAATAATATATATATTAGTTATTAGAAAAAAATACAAATCCCTTAGATTCCGTAATTCCTGAATATAAGACATTCAAAAATATCTTATTTATTTTTATATATATTATTTTTGTATGCTTTGTTGTGGATCAAACGGGTCGACCTATTTATGACTTTTCCGTTCAATCACTTCTTTCTTACCGGGTGAGCGTTTAAGACATGACAATAATTGAATGTCACCATAGCGACGGCCAGACGCCATTTTGTCAAAATAAAAAAAAAAATCACCATTTTTATTGTTCCATATATGAAACTCTCAATATATTAGCTATGCCTTTAAAATTTGTAGTATTATGATATTGATATGGATATATCCAAATACATTAATTTATCGCAGAGATATTATTTATTACTGACTGCGAATGCAGAAATCAAGTTAAAATACCAACAATAGTATCTACCCCAAATAAAATAATAATAATGCAATATTTACCGTCTTGTATTTCTTATGTAAGTTTATGCAAAAATTTTAGCGAAAAGAATGCAAGAGAGATCTGAAAGGCTGTTGAGGGAGGGAATCACGGAAAAATATTCTGTGCTTTTTTGGACTAGGAAAAGGCGTTTGACAGAGTTAAAAGAGCGAGATTATGGGAGATACCCCGATACAATGAGAACGAACCCTTGTTGCAGGATGTAAAGTCTCTTTACATCCTCAGTCGTTTGGCCGTACACAATGCAGTTTTGGTACCGTCGCTGTTATACGGCAGCGAAACGTGGGTATTACAGAAGAACCGTGAAAGTAAGATGAATGCCATGGAAATGCGATCTCTTCGTAGGATATGCGGAGTCAGCTAAGCTGCTAAGCAGAATCCGCAATGAAGAAATATACAGAATGGCAGGTAGAACGTGCTCAGCTGGTGATGGAAAAGTGAGTGGTAAGAGAGTTAATGGGAGATCTCAGTTGACCTTCGAAAACACAGTATCTAAGATACTGGAGAAAGGTCACGTAAAAAGCATGAGGAGCTTGATGACAGTGGACGAGGCGAAAGAGATATGTAGAGACCGTAGCGTTTGGCGTTCAGTTCTCTTTGACTACCCTGCTAGGTATAAAGCGTGAAGCTAAGTTAAGTTGTATCTTTTATAACTAAACTAATAAGTCTTAACTAAGAAGTGCTCATTAAGTGTGAAATTATTTTTTTATTATTAATTTATTTTATAACCAGCGACCCACTTGCACTATTGTCTGCTTAAATTTGAACTATATACCTTTAGTAATCTGAATTCATTACTAGTTGCAATATCACTTTAATGGCATCATCATACATTGAAAACTAAAATTTCAGCGAATTAAATAAAAAAAAATCGAGCAAACTTCTTTTGTTATTATATAATATAATAATGATATAAGAACTGAATCGAGTGTTATATTTAGACAATAATAAGTCATTTTGTACATTTATTTTGTAGCAATGTTATAAGTAATTAATTAGTCTACATAATGTGTAATATTATTTTTTCTTAGAAGAATACAATACATGTTATCTCGTTATTAATATCATATATATTTTTATTTATAGATATATATATAACTTATATATCTAAATTATATATAATAGTCATCGGATAGGCAATCGGTCAAGAAAAAAGTCATCGGAAAGGATAATATATGCTATTTGTTTCCGTAAAAGGAGCGCAGACCCTATATCTATCTGCGAGGAGAACCCACAATAACACATTTCATTGTTTACATATTAGAAAAAAAAATACTAAACTATTTTAATTAAAAGTAAATAATTCCTAGTCTAATTAAATATAAGTTAAAAAACATTAGATAAATCTTATATTTACTATAGATAACAATTGCCCTTTGCAACATGATAATTAAAGAGTTTTAAAATGTAGGGGCAGACGAATAACGTCACAGTTTTAAGAATAATCACTATAGAATATGTTTGTAATGTCTTATGAAAAAAGTTCTAGGTTGTATATAAAGATATACTGAAGTAAATGCATTTTATCAATTGCTAATGATATTCCATACCTATACTTTTTCAGGGAATGTATAAAAAATTTTGTGTAGCGAGATTTCAACCTGTGCCTCTTGGAAATTGTCTAAAGTATTTTTCTTTCCTAAGTGTGGAATAACACAATAAAAATCTCATAAATACAAAAAAAGATGTAATAATATACCCCGAGTACGTTCGTGCCATGTAAATACTAATAGTGTTAGTCTTCTTCGTCTTCGACTTATTTGAGTGGAGGAAAATTTTGACTATTTTATATGATGGATAAATCCAAAAATAATCAAATCGATTTTCAAAATTAATATGAAGGACAAATATAGGCTAACATTCAAATTGAGATAGTTGTTAATATGTTATAATAACTTGCACGCATATTTTGAACACGAGAAACTAATATTAAAAGAAAATTTCATTGAAACTTACCAATGCTCATCATTTCCACCAAAACTTCAAGATGAATCAGGAGAGACACCAAAGAGGCAGCAATGCCACCGCAAACAGTAGCGAACGCGGGAGTTCCAGATATTTCAGATACAGCAGCCAGTTGTCTGAAAAAGCACTAGCATGAATATGCTCGACCGTGTAAAATACTCCCACTCAAGTGACTTTTGATTAGAGAGGTGTTCTCTATCGCACGAGATAATCCTGTTAGTTTGATTGAATTACTATCAGCTTTGACATTGAACCACTGTGGATTACGTTTGCGGTATTATAAGCCGCGCTAACTCTACCAACAACTTTGCACGTCAAGAAACTATAAAAAACTTTCAGAATTAAAGAAACAAAGAAAATTCTTGGACATTTCGTTCAAAAGATATAACGAATATAAAAATGTCAATCTAAACAAAATTATGTAATAATAATAATTATGTAATAATGCGATGAGAAAGATACAACGATATCTACACTAAAATATAAAGAGAACTGATTTTTTTTATATATTATATTATGTATATTCGATTATTTATATATTTTGTTTCTTGATAATAATTTTCTCTTTAGAAATTTTAAGTGCGCTGCAAGCATATATTATTTATTACAGCGAAAACGTCATTCCGTGCTCTTCTTAAACAAATAAATTATAAATTAAAGCGGGCGAAGCCGCGAGCTGGTCTCTAGTATTTTATAAGTGGTATTTTATCCCGCACACAGCAGGGTAGGCAGAGGAAACCTCGTGTTATGACACTCTCGTTTCCCACTTTCTGCCGAATTCCGGAAGCTTTGCGTGTTGAGTGGCAGAACTTAACGCCACGCTTTGCCTCGACAACAGGGCGAAAAAGTTGAAATATAAAAATTTTCATGGCAATATAAATATTTCACTTCCTCGAGTGGAGATCAAACCCACAACCGTCACGTCACAGTCACGCTCTTGCGCCGCTACCCACGACGGCCTCATTTAGTATAGATATTTAGTTCTAATCAGAAGACTATTCGATGAAGCTTATAGATATTTTTTCAGTATTTTTGCTAAATTTCTTCCTAAACTTTCAAAATACTAATTCTTCAATGTATCGGTATAACAAAATTATTAAGTAACCCAATTTTCCGTTCCGTTCCCCTTTAAGATATTTCCGTTTCCTACTTATTCTCCACGTGCATTTTCAAAACCAGTAGAACTTAATTTAAAAAAAAAACCTTTTCATTTCACGGTAAAAAAAATATTCATATTGTATAACGTATTGAGAATCTCTTCCTTCTTGAAATCAGTTATGAACCATATAGCCTAATACAATTATAATTATATAACAATTATTTATATAATAACTTCTTCTTATCAAATAATAAAATATTTCTCCAAAAATACTTTAAAACTGTCACTATAGCAGACATATCCGACTTGTAATTTATAGTCATAATAATACTCACCGGAATATCAGACCATCTTGAGCCATTGCGTAGACAACGCGAGGCATGGGGAACATTGAGCCGAACATGGAGACAGTCAGGCCAGCCAGGGCGCCCAGACCAACGATGTACTTACAAGTAGGGGCGTGGACATAAGCGAACATCTGCACTAGTGCTGAGTCCATATCCACCTCGTTGTACGGCACTAAAATAAATAAACCGTAGGTAATATAATTATTATCAAAATGTGTACCGGATACACCGCGACTGATTTAATTAGTGTTGATCAAATTATTAGTTCGAAATTAGATTACAATACCACTAACCTCAGCACTTTGTAATTACATGTATTATACTGCATCAGGTATAATATATATTTGTGATAATAGATGAAGATATATTTTAGCGTAAATATAAAGTGCTAGAGAGATTTAGAAATATTCAAAAAAATAAACTGAATCCATGAATAAGATGCATTATGAATTCGGCATTAAATTATGTTTAAGGTTTATTATTCGTAAAATTTGTAGGTAGGTGCAGAGAATAATTTGGACAGTCTGATAAATGAAGTACCAAATATATTTCCTCTAATAAATAGATAGGATGCACATTCAGTCGCTTTCAACATGAAAGAGGATTTTCATATTCGGATGGAAATGCATTAACGGGCTAGAGGTGCTCAGAGAGAGGTATTACACGAACTCTAAAATTAATTTCACTGATTAAATGTAATATTATGGTATAGAAATACTGAAATTGCTTTAATCTAAACATACTCATACTCGTAGATACTAGTTAAAAATATGAAAAGTAAATAATTTTAAATCGTTATAAATTCTAAACTCTTCTTTGCTTAAAAGAAAAATTATCTTTTTTTTAATATCTATTTAACGATATGGTTTGTCGCTTTTTTTGACAATATAGCCGTCTGGTTGAAGCTGTGGAGATTTTCATTATTGTTATGTATTTCATGACACTCGCTAGGTTGATACGAAATCAATTGACGTAAGAATCATCGAAATCAGTCAACCCTTTTGGTCTCTACAACCCCATATTTGAACAAACATAACTGTACACATACAATATACATACATATATTTATATACAAAGACTGATAAACACATTACACTAAAAGAGACTTTAGTATTTAGCATGATTCCATTTTACATTCACATAAAATTTTAAATGTCGTTGGCAAATGTTAAAATAAACGAAATAGTCTGTTGTCAGGATCCAAAAGCTTTTTCTGCAAAGTATTTTAGTATTACTAGTTTGAAGAAGAATGGACTGTCGATATTATTTGAAATTATACTGTACTAGCGACTCGCGGCTTTGCTCGCTTGAACTTGAACGCAATTTATTCAATTCAATGCATTAAGTTCTTATAACTGTGCTAACAGTTACATTATTTTAATTTTAAAAGGATTTTAATTGTTCTAGAAATAGCCTGTACAAGCTATGTTGATATTCGATTTAAGTAACTTGAATTTGAATAATTATAAGATAAGTCCAGAAATTTCTGTTATTTATAGTTATTTTTATTCATGTATTATTTAAAATGACAAATGTGTACTGCGCGCTGTTCCATGGAGCGGTGTGTATTATGGCGACAACTTTTACTTGTCACTCATTATGACTTAAGAAATGATAAATACACTGATTTGGATGATTAAAGTAATTTAATCCAGTATACATAGCGCAGGGAAACAATCGTGCGACTGTAAAGGGGACAGGTTTTGGGTTCGATTCCCAATCGAGCTCTGGGTTTTTCCTCAATGCCTCCAGTATTCGACGAAAAATTGAGAAGATTCCCTAGTAAATTTCAAAATTAAGTTGTTAAAATTATTAAATATAAATCAAATAAATTTTGACTATTAAATATCAGTATAAATATGTACTAAAATTATAAAAATATAACTCTATATCGAATATAACTCGTCAGAACGAGATAAAGTCTCTAGTAAAGTACTATAATAGATGAAATTACAGACATCTACATAGTTCACTGTAAGCAAACAACAACTTAAGTTTGCATTCTGTAGAGCTTGTGCTGTACAGTCTATAGAAATGGGCAACAAATAGAGTGTAGACCTGTACAAACTTTATAAACCAACCTGGACTGTTTCTAAAGCAGTATGCTTAATCAATAATTCATCGCCTAACCATCTTAATAAAGAAAAAAATATTAATAGCATCATGAGCCCAGTCGTGGTGCGGGCAGTGTTCGATCTATTATTTATTAATACAGGCGATGAGTTCCGCCACTCAACACGCCATGCCTCCTTCGGCGGAAAGTGGGGAACGGAGTGTCTTAATACTGGTCTTAGAATCTACCTAATCTGCTATAGGTATACCTATACCTATTACAAATATTCGTTGAGATCATCTTGGCACGACATAGCGTCTGTATGCGACTGTTGTTAGTTATATTTACATTCGGGGGGGATGAAATATTTTCATTTTCTTGCTCTGGTAAAGAAGATGTATGGTCACGTTCAGTGACATCAATATCTAGAAAATTGGGCGATGCGTAATGAAAAACGTTTCCTAAGATTAAGTTCTCTTTGACTAGTAGGAAGAGGGAGACAGTATAAAATGTGAATTTTATACACAATACTTAATAATATATAAGAAATCAAAATGCGGCAGCGGAGTCACAAAATTCAATCTACCTTACAATTAGTAAACTTACAATATACATAAAACTATAGAAAATATTTTAAATAATATTTACCAATCAGAGTGAGTATCACGGAGCTGCTGACATAGGCAAGTAAAATAATACCGAGACTTGACACAATGGCCAAAGGTATAGAGCGTTTTGGGTTATTCGCCTCCTCCCCTGTGGTAGCAATTATGTCGAAGCCAATAAATGCATAGAAGCAGGTGGCAGCACCACTGAACACCTATTGAAGAAAAAATATTCTTATTATATGAACGAATATTCAGATATAAATTATTTTTATTAAAATTTTATTATTAAAAATTTTATTAAAATATATTGACAGTGCAGCGTGTTTTATTTTATACGCTATGATTGTAGGGTATTTTTACTCCAATTTGTTCATAGATCACTTTTTGTTCCCTTTTTTCTGCTAAGAGCGTAGTAGTGGACTCCGCCACTAAATATTACTTTGTAAAGTGGTAGGAGGATGAAAAGAAAAGAAAATCACAGATTTGTTCTTATAAAGGATTTTGTATTGAATATTTCACCGATAAAAGCAAGTAAAAGTCTTAGCGAACAGAAAATATTGCACCATAATAATTTTAAGAAATAATTTTATAGTTCTATGTCAAATGTCTTGTTCTCTAATCTAATTGATTATATTCTCGTCGCTGATGTTATCGCACTCGCACTGACCTCGATCTGGCTGATGAATCGCATAATGACAAGATGCTATCCTATTTCTGCAACATAACTAGATCACGAGGAAGTGAACCTCTCAAGACTTGTTGTTGAAAGTTGAAATATGAAGTGAAAATACTCTCAATATAGCTTCGAAGGTAGACAATGTAATAGCTTAATTATTGATGGACAAATGAAGCCTGCAGAGGAGGCTTAAATAATTTTAAGATGAAATAAATTTTAAACTTAAAATTGTGTAAGCATTTAAATTTCTTTATATGCAATTTTGTATTAAAACGCGCTAAATAAGCCATTGCTGTTTTGTGTAATTGAGAAATTTTCAAGTCAAAGTTCAAGTCTAATGTAAGCACTCGTAAGTAAGTATACTAATATGTCATGTAATATGTAAAATATTATAATAGCATACCACTCAATAAGATATTTTGATGCTGATTGGTCTAAATGGTATTTAAACACCACCAAAAAACGTGATATTATAGTTTTGTAAGCCCTACTTACCCCAGACCAGCCGTACGGCAAGAATCCTTTGTGTTGAGTCCAATTACTGGTATCAGCGTAAAAGAGACCAGCAGTCATGATAAATACCCAGACACTCAAATTGATAGCGTTTAGAACGTTGTTAAAGAAGAGGGACTTTTTCACTCCAGCGACGAGCACCATGGTCATCATCAGCGTAATTCCAAAAGCAAGGAAGTCTGGAGGCTTTCCTATAAAAAAAATATGTGTTTAATATTTTTTACATTACATTAAAATCTACTTATTATTATTGAATTAAAAAATAAATAAAAAAAAGTTACATTAGCAAGAAGGAAACTTAAATATATAATCTCATAATAGTTGACAGTTTCACAAATACAATTTACGATGTCACTGTGATGCTGTTATTCCAAGACCATAGTCGCTCTTCTATAGAGACGATTTCAATTATTGTCATAAAAAGTTATAGGTTTATTTTATAATTGGTCTCTTGAAATGTGATCGTCAGTTTTTTAGAGGACTCAATTTTATCTTTTTAATGTTTAAGGAGAGAGGTATTACCCCGTGCGTGGTTGACTTTAACTTTAAGTTTTAACAATCTTATAAAATGTTTTTTTAAAAAATAATATCCGCTACAAATTTGTTTGATGACCTTAATTTAGATAACCCTTTGTTTCGCGTCACCCCACACAATCTTGAACTTAAACGTATATTGACCCATGGACGTTACACATAAAAAAAAATTGCGTCCACCTAAAAACGCAATAAATTTTGATATACATACACGCACACACATATATATATATATATATATATATATATGTATATTACAAGATGAGAATCATTTTAGGAAAAATAAAGAATATATATAATATACGGTCATAGTGAATAAATATAGCACTAACGCCAATATTAACAGTTCACGTACGACTATACTGCACATTCTAATAGTATTCGATATAAATGTAAATTTTCTTAATGAACTACGCACATACTGTTTCAAATTGATCGAAAGAAATAATTTTCCAGTTTGTTTGTTTTCCAATAACCCCTATTTGTATGAAATTTTCCTATATAGTTTAATAGTTTTCTATACACCTCGCGCATTTTATTCAGCCATCATCATCATCATTATCATCATCATCATCATCATCATTCATTTCAATTTTATTTGGTAGGAGATACGTTGCAAGG
This sequence comes from Heliconius aoede, assembly GCA_037355905.1. Taxonomy (NCBI): domain Eukaryota; kingdom Metazoa; phylum Arthropoda; class Insecta; order Lepidoptera; family Nymphalidae; genus Heliconius; species Heliconius aoede. The sequence goes on along the minus strand of JBAIZZ010000369.1, from coordinate 25,212 downwards.
TTTTCCGTTTTTTGTCTGTTTAATACTATTGAGTTTACGTTTGGGTGTTACTACCAATGTGGGACTCGTAGTGAAGTCCAAAGAAACCCATTATCTCACTGGACCACACTTGGCATATATAAGTATAAATATACCTATTGTATACAATAAATCACATATATATATATTTCGAATGTAGAGTTAATACTGTTAGCACAGTGAAACTGAGTGGGCAGAGAAATTACTGTCGCCTTGTACTACGCGGCTGTTCGAGAGAGAGTCATCGGAGTTCTCTGCGGGACTAGAACCTAAGCTTTCACACGGGCTGGGGTTTTCCTATTCTAAAAAGCAAACCAGCTGCGTAGTCAAAACGAGATTGAGAAAAAAGAGACAATCTTCTCTTTGAAGTGGAAATACATATTCGTGTATTTGAAGTTATTAAAAACATTAGTAATATTAGGGGAGGGGATTTAGGGTGTTTAGAATGCGATGATCCGAGATCAGAATAATATCTATTCATAGACGTTTCCAAGTCACCCATTTAAAGTGAATTGCGTAGCTCGTTCTTGGAGCACAACTCAATTAGCGTGACAACGGGAACATTTACCAAGGAGCGCTCTCGTGAACGTTGGACAACTATATATATATATAGTATATATATATATATTTATTGTAATATATAGGTGCACGATGGACATGGCTGTCGTGGTAGATTATCGTAATAGTTTCAATACCCTTATCTCATTCAAATATATTCACTAAAATTTTTAATGTAAATGCTATAGTATATTATATTTGCAAGTTAGTGAACTTCCAGTTTGTACTAATAATATACTTTTTTTTTCAGCTTCACGCTGTATCCCGCACACAGCAGGGTAGGCAGAGGGAACCTCGGTGTTAAGACAATCCGTTCCCCACTTTCTGCCGAATTCTAGAGGCATTGCGTGTTGAGTGGCAGAACTCAACGCTGCGCTTTGAAAATCTAAACGTAAAGAAATATTTCACTTCCTGGAGTGGGAATCGAACCCACAACCGTCGCGTTTGCAGGCGGCAACCTTGAGCCACTGCGCCACGACGTCCTAAATAGCTTTTATATCAGAATAACATAAGCTACAATTTATGTAAAGAATAAGTAAAATAAATTGTAAGTTTAATTTTTATTTTAATTGTAAGTTTGGTACAAAATATCAAGTTTCCAGATCATCTAGACGTGGTTAGGTTTTTGATGAGTGAATGAATGAGTCAGCCACAATATTAAACGTTAATTATTAAACGTTAATAACCGTTTGAGGTTAAATAATTGTTGTGGTTTTTAATAAATGTGCCAAACTCATACGTGTAGATTACGCTTGCGCTCGTTTACATTGGTAAAGCTATTTTCACATTCGTATTTTCCATATGTAGAGGTATATTGACTGTGCGAAATTGAAATAGGTAAACAAATAAAGTGTACTTTGAAAACTATATAACCCGATACAGTAATATTTTCCGAAAATCCCTGAGTCTAATATCGCTTTATCGTATTGTATGATCGTGTTTATAGAGCGCGAGTCGTTCATTTCCGTGAAGCTCCCAGATTCCGGTAGTTCTGAGTGAAAACTTGATTGTACACTTATTTTCTGAATCGTCATTGGTGGTTGCACTCTGGCTATTTAAATTTACAATTGACAACACATGTTTTTTATTATACAATCAATTTAAAAAAAGGTAATCAAATTTACTAAAATTATATTTAGTTATTATTAATCTATAGGTACTAATATAATTAATCTGAAGAATGTGCTTGGTTGGTCACGCTAATCTCAGGAACAACAAGTTCGAAATGCTAAATTATATTTGTGTTGGATAATATAATTTACCGAGCGCACGGGTCACATGATGGTAAATGATCACCGCCGCCCACGACCCCGTGTAACACCAGAGGAGCTACAGGTGCGTTGCCAGCCTATAAGGTGAATACCAGGTCATATCGACCTGGATACACTGCCGGAGGTAGGCCTTTACGCAGTTGCGTGGTCTTGTAAGGAAGTTCCTACGAAACCGCACACTAGTGGAATTGTATTTAAGTTTGTGATGTACGGTGGCAGACAGCAGGTCAAACAGTTCTCCAGAATGTTAATAGTTTTGTAAAGTGACACTAGTTATTAATTAATTAAACATAAAAATTATACATTAGCGAAATGTAATATGTATGTTTATTTTTTATTATTGTTATTGGAAGTGAAACCAGTCGTGGCGCAGGGGCACGAAGTGTGACTGTAAACGCGACTGGTTGTCCAATCGCTCGGCCCCACTGGATCGATCCCCACTCTAAGAAATGAAATATTTATTTTAATTTATATTTTCATATAAATCTCTGGTGTGGAGGCAAAGCGGGGAGTTGAGTTCCGCCACTCAACACGCAATGCCCCTGAATTCGGCGGAAAGTGGGAAACGAATTGTCTTAACACTAGGTTCCCCCTGTCTCCCTTGCTGTGTGCGGGATATAGCGTGAAGCTAGTTTAATTTTAATAAAATTTTGTAATTTATTATTTCAAGTAGCTAATAGCTGTCAGCTTATTGTAGACAAAGTGTGCTGCTATTATCTACATTCAGTACCTATTATATGAATTCTTCTTTGGTTAGGTGAGAGTTTAACAAATTCGCACACAGCAGGATAGGCAGAGAGAACTCATGTTAAGACACTCCGTTCCCCACTTTCTGCTATTCTGGAGGTATTGCATGTTCATATAAATCATAATAAGAGAGTATATACAAAATGAACTAAAAGCAATAACAATATTTCTAATTATTAGTACGTGAGTGAACAAGGAGGGCATTCGATATGATAACTAATTGAAAAGTATTTTAATTAAAAGCCAGAAACATTCGCTGGGGTACTCGTTTTCTAATTCTTTACTGAACCTTAGATAGAAGGAATCAAAATTAATCACAACGCCAAAGCCACACGCCATATTGTAAAAATAGAATAGAATATTATTATAAAAAACCCTAAAAACCAATTAAAGTGTAATAGAAAGATTTAATTGACATTGTTTTTTTCTTTCTAGTTTTTACAATTTTTAGTTAGAATATATAAGCTTCATTGTTATAATTAAAACACTAAAAATAATTTCGCAAACTTATAATTTATAAATTCACAATCTTATTATATGTATTAAATAGTTATTGAAGCTGGCGTAGCCACGGGTGTATCTTTAGTATGTTATAATACGTTAGTACATTTGAAATTACTGCGAGAGGCGAAAATTCACTTTTGGATCCAGAGTCACTTGGCCGCCATTACTTAATACGAGTAGTATACTTATTACCTATATAATGTTTTACACTTTACCGTGTATAGTACATATCTAAGCTATGCTTAAGCTGAATTAGTTTGGATACTTCAGATTATCTCAGCGTATTCCTATTAGGATTAATACTACTTCTCTTTACATTAATATGTCCATTTAGAAAATTTTTAATCATATATAGTAATTAGGTAGTAACAATCTATACATATAATAAAAATTCGAATTGATCGCTGTCTGTATATGAATATAATATATATATGGCATTTATAAAAATAGAAAAATCTGTAAAAGGCCTAAAACCAATGAATTAAAAATAAATTGTCTGTATTGCTGTTCATTTGCGCACGCTTTTTTCAGGAATGGCTTAACCGACTTAAATGCAATTTACACTCTTGTATTTTGGCAGGCTACTCTTAACGTTTAGTAACATTTATAATATTATAGAAGTCATTACCTATAATAAATAACAAAATGTATATATTATAAACTTACCATACACAGTACCGATCTTATTTGCCAAGTGTCGAGCGATTGCACCATCGCACAAAGAATCGAAGCATGCACTCAGTGCCCTTGCGCAGGCGCTCGTTCCGATCTATACAAACAATTTCATTTTAATTATTTGTGCAAATTTCTTGCAAAAGCACGGCGTTGAGTTCCGCCATACAACATGCAATGCTCGTTAATTCGGCGGAAGATAAGGAACGGAGTGTTTTAATACCAGGTTCCCTCTGCCTACCCTGCTATATGCGGAATACGTAAGGACACAGCAACACAGCAGGTGCAACACTAGAGGAGCCACAGGTGCGTTGCCGGCCTTTATGTTGGGGGTGGCGCCGGGCCCCGGCATTACCTACTATGAAACACAGTGGCAAGAACCACTACTTCACGCCGGTTTTAAATGCCGGGAGTGGTATTAAACCGGTCGAGTCTGCCCATGCGTGTTGCCATTACTGGCGACTTGACTCTACCACAAGTTCTTTAGTCGCCTCTTACAACACCGACAATACCAGGGTGATCCTATTCTACGCCGAGATCACACGACAGAATGTATATGTAGATAGTTCACATAATATATTGTATATAGTTACTAACATTGGAAAATTAATATTAGATAGAGTTATATGAGACGTGTAATAATTTGAAAAACACAACAGATGTTACTATATGGATAATTTTTAAATTTTATAGCAGTTTTCTGAGACTGAAATGTTAGAATTAATTAATTTTGTGCAAGAATATTTTTTATGATTTCATTTATTCTTTAAAGATCAGAGTCAGATCTAGGAAGATTAATTTTTCTAGTTCTTTTTTTCCTTTTAAATAACAAACGATATTCGCTTAAAGATAAATGTCTCCAAGGTTCTTGATTGAATAAAAATTATAAAAAATATGGCCTATTGGTGTGTTACGCAAATTGAAAGCTAATTTGCTGAATATTTACCGTATAGTATCGTTATACACTACGTTAGTGTTACGTTATTTACATTATCTCTTTTTTTTTCAAAATAAAAAAAAATTTATATGTATAGGGACTAAAATTTTTATGTAGTCGATACACCCAATATTATTCTCTTTGCCAGCGAAGTATTACATAAATAATATAGATTCTTTGTGTTCATATAGCTAGTTGGATCGGTAAGAGAAAAATATAAAGGTAATAAAATTCCATTACAGAAAACGGATTAAGGACTCTCAACGCCGCGCTTTGCCTCTTTACCAGAGCGAGGAAAATGAAAATATTAAATATTTCATTCTCTTGAGTGGGAAACGAACCCACGTCTGTCACGATTACGCTCTTGTTTTTTATTCTACTAATATTAACATCGACATTATAAGTGTCGAATGAAATCTTACCAAATATTCAAGAACCATATTCCAGCCAATCACGAAAGCAATGAACTCGCCCACCGTCACATACGAGTACGTGTAGGCAGATCCGGTGGTGTTAGGGACTCGAACTCCGAACTCAGCATAGCACGCCCCTAGGAACACATAAATAATATATTCTTTTTGTCATATATTTCTATACATTCAAAAGGAAAGAGAGATATTAGAGAATTATGTACATATAATATATATTACATATGTATTTTATATATGTATAACTTATGTGTTGTATGCTTATAACCCACATATGTACAGCCAAAAAGTTATAACTTTCAAGCAATAATTAAAGTTTATGAAAGCTTATGACAAGTTTTAAGCATTTCTGAACATTTCAGAAAACTTTGCAAACGAATTAAAGAATGTCAGAAATTAATATGACATAAAGTATACTCATTGCTTATATAGTTCACCAACGTATTACTATTAATTATATCTAGAAAGTATCAGATCATTCTGACGGCTTACCAGTCACCCACTTCCAGCGATCAATCAATGAAGATAATTCAAGATATCGATTTAGATGTCTTTGTCTCAAGATAAACACATTTTGTTTATCTAGAAATTGAAAAAGGGATTAAAAGACAACTTTGCGTATAAGTAAGTATCTATAAAGTGTGTCAAAGCGAACTTTTTTTACAGAAAAAAATGAGACGAGTTTTTTTTTTCTCCAACAAGTGCAAATATCCGTCCTTTTATAGATAATTTTTCAATTTTATGGTCAGGAAAAAGTCACAGTAGGCCAAATCTGGTGAAAATGATAGCGTAGACGTTTTTCTCGCGTGCATTTCAATTCTGTGAGAGCGAAATATCTACCAGAAAACCAATTATTTTGAAATCACAAGTAGACACTTATATTTTATTTAAATGTGCATCTAGACTATATTCACAGTACTTATATAGCATATGCAGAAGCCAGTCGTGGCGCAGAGGTACAAAATGTGACTGCAAAACTGACTAGTTGGTTTGATCCCTACTCGAAGAGCTGAAATATTTATTTAAATTTATATTTCCATTTCTTCGCTCTGGTGCGGCGTTTAGTTCTGCCACTCAATACGCAATACCTCCAGAATTCTATAGAAAGTAGGGAACGGCGTGTTACACTAAGTTCCCTCTCCCTATCCAGCTGTGAGCGGGATATAGCGTGAAACTGATTTTTTATATAGTATAAAACTACAGATTATTTAGACCTGATTTAAATATGTATGAATTTAAGGAAAATATTTTCCACAGAGTATATATCAGACGATCCGGTTTACCGCAGAGCTCCAAACAAATCTGAAGTTTAATGTTTGCTAAAACTTTGTAATTTGGAAATTTAATACAGTGGTAGAACTACATTGAATAACTGTGATTTTTTATTTATATGGTGGGTCCATGTAGATGTTGTAATTATTCGGTAACTTATACTAAACTATCATCAACCTTACATAAATTAGACTTGGCAATATTTGTAAAGTAACTCTCACCAGAAAAGATGCTTGCCATAGCAGCTATGATGAAACTAAGGGCTACACCGGGCCCGGCGAACTTGCGGGCCACCATGCCGGCCACCAAGTACATGCCTGTGCCAACGCAGGACCCTACTCCCAGGGATGTTAAATCCACTGTTGTGAGGCAGCGCTTGAGGGGAAAAGATAATTTCAACATAATAGATTATCGATTCAATTAAAAGTTAACATTCGATATTGATTTATGTCAGGTAATTAATTAGTTCGTCAGTACGATATGTGTTAATGTGTAACATACTGTGTGATTCAGCTAAGTTAAATTATTATTTATACTTTATATATTTATATAAATATTTTCGGCAGAAAGCGGAAAACTGAGTGTCTTAATACAAGGTTCCCTCTGCCTACCCTGCTGTGTGCGGGATACTCTGCGGGACACTCCGTTACCCAATTTCCGCTGAATACAAGAGGCTTTGAGTGTGGAGTGGCGACACTCAACTGAGGATCGAACCCACAACCAGTCCACCAGCCCTTACAGACTCCCTTTGTCCCCCTGCGCCACGACTGGCCTCACATTGCGTGTTGAGTGGCTTAATTTAACACCGCGTTTTGTTTAATCCAGATGAAAATATTAAGGTTTATATTTTTCGACTGACAATTATTTTGATATGTCTGATTTTACGCGAATACTTACAGATAGACGCTGTCTGGTTGGCACAGCGATCTCTTCCCCTTCAGCATCTCTTGGATCCCGGGTACGGATCAACTTTGTGAAGACATTATGGCCGTCGCGGCGTAGAGCAGCCCAATCCACTTCGCGCAGCCTTTTCATATCTGGCAACAATGAAATCATACATTGTAATTATTTTATATTTACTAAATACAAAAAACTTTTACAAATAGTTAATTAGAATTTAAAATTGACGACTTTGCTACATAAAAATAAAAAATATATATATCGTATTAAATAACGTCACGAATTGACATTTGATTTAACATCAATCCTATCCTAGTAATATTATAAACGTGAAAGTTTGTGTAGATGGACGCTTGTTCCACTTTGCAGGCAACATTTTTATAATAATATTATAGCTTGTACATCAAAATAACGCAGGCTACAATTATATAAATAAAATATATAAATAAAATGTTATTTAAAAAGATTAAAGTACTAACAAAAATATAGATATCTTAGACCTTCAGTACATACGTAAACTAGATGTTCTTGAATTTATCCATGCGGCTTGCGTATGTGAAACTCTTTTTTATTTAGATCTCAACCACTTTATAATATAAACACAGTTTACTTCAGACCGCTTATATTGAGGTTTTTTGTTGTATCATACAATTTACTTTTACTGTGCGAGATAAAAATATTAAAATATATTAAGTACTTTTTTTTTAAGTATTATTTTCAAGAATAGTAATAAAATTATACCTGACCATTTATCATCTTCTTATTTAGCTTATAAATAATAAATCGTTTTTCTCTACTAAATATAATAATTATAAATTGGCTGTCCTCTCGCGGCTTTGGCGGTATCATTTTTTATTTCTTCCGAGGTAAAGTAACCTACAATCTCTAAAAACTAATTTATTCTTAAGTAAACAAGAGTAAATAAGTAAATAAAACAAGAATCCTTTAAAAACTATAGTCAAACTCTATTTTAATTTATAGGGGTCTTTACAAAAACATTATAATTTGAAGAATAGTTACCGAACTTTGATCCTCCTTATAGAAAAACAATATCTACGAGTATGTGTTTATAGATAATATTGAACAATACATCCATATGAACTATATCTATAGCTTTTTATTATTCAATATCACTTTTGAGGAAATTCCTTAACTGGACCCATTTTTTTATGAAGTCGAAATTTTAGTTCTTTATTAATTTTATTTTTTATTCACTTCCTTTTAGTTACTTGAAAAAATCGAAAATTGAGAATTATAAGTATTTCCTAGAAAAAACATTGTTATAAACATATATTAGTAATTTATTTCATACAATATCAGTGCATATACCCCCCAAACTTAAGCTTATCAACTTCAATAAGTCGTACTTCCCCTTGACGTACAATTCTGAAATTAGTACAGAATCCTCGTGGGCGAGTCTAACTAGCACTTTATCGGTCTTGTTTTTAATCTAAAGACAATATAATATAATTTTTCAGCTTCACGTTGTATGTTGACCGTAGCAGGGTAGTCCCTATTCTATAGTCTCTATTCTCCATTTATTAACCGCCGCCGATTTATAACAAAATATAAGAAAAGAAATAATTAATTTCCCATTTTATATTAAGCATGAGTTTAGCCTGTGCTATACTAAACATTTATTTTCTAGAAATCTTGATTACTATATAATGTTACACAAATAGGGGGCACGAATAGTATCTCAATGTAGTTGCCGTACTGAAAATTATTACACTCACTTGTAGTGGTGTAGATTATGTAATTAGGCTTCTACGATAAATATACAGTTATTAGAAGTCTTAATTATTATTTACACAAAATTTATAATTTATTATGCAAGTCAAAAAATAAAATAATTAAATCAGCTTCACGTTATATTCGGGGTATGAAATGTTATTTACCTATTAAAGGTTCATTTTTCGTTAAGTTAAGTTAATATTTAAATACCGCACCCGAATCGTTTCTCTTAACATCTACATTCAAGGGTCTTGGTAGAGATCTCAATTACGGATAAGTTATACACATTCTTTCTGTTATATATTATATATACGTTTTCTATCTTATCTTGTGTGGTACATAAATAAATGAAAAAAAAAATTAAAAGAACTGTGGCGTTGAGTTTCGCCACTCAATACAAGCAAAAGCAATGTCTATGTCGAAGTACTATTTGTAAATTTTAATGTGTGGTGAATAGAAGTAGTATGGAAATGGCCAGCCCTTGGAAATGAAATTGAAGGGGGTCAGTCTTAAGCAAAAAAAAACTAATTAGATAAAAAACATAATGCAAAAAACAACTTTATAATTAAATATTTAGATAATGACAGCACTAGTCATTATTATTATAATAATTTACTGCCTCGAAAATTCGGTAGAAAGTAGGGGATGGAGTGTCTTGACACTAGGATAGACTCTGTGTACGTTGCTGTGTGCGAGATACAGCGTGAAGCTGTTTTTTTTTTGTTTACCAGTTAATAAAATATCACCTGTTATGAAAATGAAATGACCTTGAAGTCTCAGAATATATATTACTAAATGGGTGCAAAATGGACAACCGACAGACATTGCAGAGATTTATTTCTTGGTTCTATGTAAAATTATTAATTACTATATACTTAATATTATAATAAAATTGTGAAGAAATTTATTATTGAGAACATTTATCCGATGTAAAAAAAGCAAAAGTAATGATTGTGTAAGTTTCATTTTATCGCTTGCGTTATTTAAATACAGCTTTGAATAATATTTTTATAAACTTCCCTTAGTGCTCAGTGTTTGTTTTATAAAAGTAAAAGTATTAGTAACAGTATAATTTAAAGTACATCAATAGTTATTGATGTACTTTAAATTATTTTACAAGGCAATATAAAAATAATATTTTGTATTTTACATACATATTTCTTTCATTCGTATTAATTTATGATTTCAAATTTCTAACTTCTTGTTTGTTTTTATATGAGACAGTCGTGTTGACGTATCGTGAATTATAAAAAGAACATGAGCATCATTAAAGCTGGCTCAACAGGTGAATGCTTGAAATGAAAGCTTGTGAGCTTTCCTCTATAGTGACACTCAGCCAACGTCTTTTTTTTTTCACTTGGAAAATAATTTAATTACAACACTAGCAAAAAAGTGGTTAATAAGTTAAAAAATATGGATACAAAACATTTTATTAATGAAAATAGGGGCTTCATTAAACATTTAGATTTAGGTATACTTTTTTTCATTCCCTAGAGCCATTCATTCAATGGCTCTAGGGACTCTACTTCTAGGAAACTGGAGAACGGTAATGTCTGAATGAGAACAGTTTCTTAACGCCAGTTTCCCTGGTTCCCTCTGCCTACCCTGCTATGAGCTACCGCTCAAAATGATAGAGCGTAAAGCTAAAAAAAGACGTTTTTACAAATTACGATATAAATATCGTACCCAAACCACGACTCTGACCTGCACGAATGCGAAAGTAGATGTGGGTCAAATTCAGAATCTTATTATACTACTTCCAGTGGCTGTCACATAAAGTTAGCATTACAATAATAGAACCTGAGTGAACACAACCTACATGAGAATGAGAAACATAAATCAACTTAACAGATACGTACGTGCAATATAAAAAAAACACTAAGAATGGGGGATAAACCTATGCCTGTTATTATTAAAAATTATCTTAAATTATTTAGATTTTTTTAAGATAATATAATATTGTGATTATTGATCTTGATTCTGTTTGTTTATAGTTTCTATTACTACTAGTAGTAGTTTCACGCTGTATCCCTAGCAGGGTAGTCAGAAATAACAGACAAACGCCATAGTCTCTGCATACCTCTCACGCCTGGTCCACTGTCATCAACCTCGTAGTACATGCCCTCCGGGGGATCCTCGTGCTTTTTACGTGACCCTTCTCTACTATTAACGATAGTGTATTTTCGAAGGTCAAAGAAGATCAAATATAAATTTTAATAATTTTTTTCCCATTATTTCATCACTTATTCGTTTGACATGACCAAACCAACTGATCATGTTCTTCTTTTTTCTCATCGTGACATCCTCGCTAGTGCCTGCCACTCTTTGTATCTCTTCATTGCGGAATCGATCAGCTAAACTGACTGCATATCCTACGAAGAGATTGCAACTCCACAGAATTCATCTTTCACAAGTCCCTCAACTGGATAATTTTTTTACTAGTATAAATCCCAGAACTTCTATTATTATTTTTCGGTTTTTTTAAGTAATATTGTGATATTTTTTGGTAACAGAATAGTTTCCCATACAAACTCTCTCGTATCCCTATTAGCACTCCATTACAACAAAGATCAAATAATTTTATTTTATACTATGTCAAACCAATGTTAATAAATTATGACATTAAACAGAGTATTGTTAGAGTAGAGAGTAGAGAGTTATCAGAGTAGAGTATTATAAAATTCATCTTAAAAGCGATAAGTATCAAAATTTACCTGATTATAATTTTTATGAACTTTGTGCTTGGAGTACTATGTTATTGACCAAATCAATATAACAGACGAGATATTAAACGTAGATAACCGCTAAATCTGGAGGAGGGATGTATGGGGTGTCAGTCGACCGCAGGGCTTTGAACAGGCTAAATAGATATTTATGAATGTGAAAAAATCTCTTACACATAATTGTAGTGTTTGTGGTATAGTAGGAGATCATATTATACATCATATTATAGTGAAATAGCGAAGCACATTTGTTTAGGATGATAATTTAAATTTTAGAAATGTCGGTAAATTTCATAATATACATGCTAATCCTGTGACAATGGAAGCTAATTTACTTGAAACGATTAAGCTTTTTAGATAGTATTTAAGTTTTTTTTGTGATACGACGGGTCTGGCCACGAGCTTCAGAGATTAAAGACCTGTAAATTTTCTAAAACAAAAACATATCTCGACGTGATCTTGAGATAAATGGGATATGGTGTATAATGATAAATAGACGGACTACAACGTGACTATTAAAATACTGTTTACCTATATCTACACACCTGTAATTATATAAATAAAATTAAAGGGTATGTCTGTAAGGTACTAACATAACTGTGTTTTTAAGTGCATATAGTTAGTTACACGATACTAAGACACAGTCTGTCTCTTTGTCTATCCGGGCTAACCTCCAGGCAAGCATAACCGATTTTAATGGGACTGACACTAACATATAGTGGGGGTTGTGGAGCAATATAAATTAGCCAAATCTTTAGTTATCCATGTTTCGTGTTTTATATTGTGTGTAAATTATTATTTATATGATGATGGAAAAAAACTCAAGATTATAATCATATGATTATAATATAGATCGAGATCTCAAGATTTAGGATTCTCTTAAAAAATAATCAATATTTAGATAGAGCTATTAAATTCGAAAATAAAACCGAAAATTATAAACATTTAAATCATAATTTATTTAATACATAACGAACGTAAAATAATTAATCCAGCTTCAGAGTTTTGTACTTCAAAAAAATAAAAAAATAAAAATGGACATTATGGGATCAGTTCTTTTGAAATCTGAAATGAATATCAGATATTCAGGTTTACAGTTCTTTGGAGCACAGAAATTAAGCTTCTAATAGAAATGGAAATTTTTGTATCGATTTTAGTTTTTTTTTGTATGAAATTCACCGCGTAATTAAAACTTATAATAAACACCCTTCCCGCAGACCGACAGTAATAAAATTTATGATGAAGTAAGATCTGACAAAACAATGAAAGCCAAAAAAAAATCGATAAGTAAATTTATAAGTTATTTATTGGTTGATTTCCTATTTAATAAGTGTAGCTGTATGCTCTTTATTCGCCGCATCATCAAGCCTTCATGTATTTCCCGAGCAAAATCCTGAAATTGGTACAGAACCCTCCGTGAGCGAGTCGGGCCCGCTACTAATTAATATTGTAACAGAATTGTAGAATACCTCTGTATTTCGAAATATGGTTGTGGTATGTACATACTATGGCTATGTATAGTATGAAACTACATGCAGCTACAATTATCGGTGATGACGTTGTTCTAGGTGCAAGCGTGTTCAGTATTTAATAATAATTATATACTCGTATTAACGTTTAATTATTACATAAAATTATAGATACAGCGCGTGTGCTCATTATGGAAAGGCTTTGTTTTGTAACTTTATTATTATGTACTAGCGGCCCGCCCGCGGCTTTTGTTGCCCGCTCTCCGCCGAATTGAGATTTCGAGACATTGCGTGCAGCGTGACAGAAGTCAATGCTAACTTGCTTGCTTCACTGCACCACAAAGGTTTCATATGATGAATTGTACAATATGATTTATAGTTTATTTAGAAAACAATGTTTTACAGAGATGTTAATTGTAAAATAATCCTTTGGGGACTTTTTTATTTAAGCTCGTAAATATCAGCGTATTTAATAGAAAAATATTTGGTAATGTTACATGTATCTGAGCGGTTGGTACACGGGCACAATTAACACGGATTTTTCCAGCGGCAATCTGGAACTCCCGATATTCCGGAGATGAGCCCGGACAAGCACAACGACATACAGTCAGACAAAAATGTTTTCATTGTTAGTTTCTGTTTTAGTATCGTGTGAATAGGCACTCAACCTTAGATAACTGAACTATATTCACCTTTACGTAATATCTAAACACTCGTCGAGTGAGATCATTCTGTACAACAACAAATCAAACGTGTAATCTAAAGGCCAGTCGTGGCGCAGAGTCCGACTGGTTGGAGGTTCAGTCCCTACTCGAGGAGATGAAATATTTATTTAAATTTATATTACCATGCCTTCGCCGTGTTGAGGTAAGGCGGCGTTGAGTTTCGCTACTCAACACACTATGGCTCCAGAATTGCGCGGATAGTGCGGAACGGAGTGTTTTAACACTAGGTTTCCTCTGCCTACTCTGCTGTGTGCGGGATACAGCGTGAAGCTGATTTGATTTGTTTAATGTGTAAACCTCAGTTATATAAATCTCTTATAGAAACTACACTATTGTCTTTCTTGAGAAATCACTATATTTAAATATAATATATGAATGAAAACGGCATCTCAAGATTGATCTCAAACTTGAAAGCTATTTATACCTGGCTAAGCTCCTTATGAATAAATTTATTATCATAATAAATTCTCTATTTTTACTATTTTTTCATACTTTACCGATTCAATGATGTACGAATGTAGGCTACATACGTATGTATACAGAAAATCGTTTAAATATACAGATAATAGCTATTATTTACAATATGAAATATATAATATGCTTACAATATAGTGTTAAATAAGAAAAAAAAACTATGAGGTAAAGGTCTTAAGGCTTATATTTGAAAAATCACTCCGTAGAGAGTAATTTTGGATCGATATGCGCCCTATTAAGTGTGAAACACGCACCGCTCTGTTTATATTTAATCGTGTGGACAGAAGTGTACACTTTTTTTATTTCAATTAAATACTTTAATTAAAAATTTAAAGGAAAGAAAAGTATTATGAGCTTCACGCCGTAGCTTACAAATAACAGGTCTGGTGCAATTTAGGCGGAGGGAGTCTAGTGTTACGACACTCCGGCGTATTGACTGGTGGGGTTCAAAGCCACGTTATGCCTCGTGACCAGATCGAAGAAATAAAAGTATTAAATATTTAAATTCCCCGAGTGGGAATCGAACCCACAATCTAATATGCCACGACCGCCCTATCTATATATTTATTACTCACTAAAGACTAATAGTTATATATTTAGCAATTTAAGATCATTTCAATATTTTCAGAGCTGGCTGTTGCTCTGCAACTTACTATGAACGAATTTGAAATGAAACTTGTGTTCCTTGTCAGATCTGTCCAACATAAGACGGATCGGTTATTTCTCAGTGCGATGGACATCAATATTGGTAACGTACATACTGTTAATATACATATGCCATGATGACAAGACATTGTTACCAGAGCGAGGAAATAAAAAAAACTCGCGCTTGTCCGCGAGTAGGGCTCGCCCACCGAATGTTCCGTATAAAATTGGAGATCTCGAGCTTTTTCTGAAATTCTAGGTTTTCTTATCGAAAGCCCTTTCATTGAATATCTTACCCGAACCTAGGCTTTCAAACCAAATTTTTCCCCCTTTTAAGGCTGTTATTTTTCAGGATATAAAAACCAAATGTATAGTTTTCCGATTATCCCCTGAACTAGTACTATTTATAGATGCTAGCTGCCAAATTTCATAACTCTAGGTCAACCGGAAGTACCCTATGAATTTTGATTCCCTCGATAGTGTCGAAATACGCGTTTTTACGATGTGCACGGTCATTTTTTTTCTTAAGTAAATGTTGAAATATATATATTTGTTTTCAGGAAATCATGGGGCCGTAGACTTTTGTATGTGGTTTGAATTTTAACTCGATTTCTTCAAGATAAACGTTCCTGAGATAAAGGATCTTGACAGACACACAAGAATTTAAAATGTTACTAAAATAAGGCAAAAATTAAAGCAAATGTAGCATTTTAAAGAGAATTGGGTAAACTACAAGTGCACAGCAATTAAAATGATACTAGCCGAACGGCCAGGTAGAAGAAGTTTTTAATAAGTGAACTTAAAATGTAATCCCCACCACAACCCCCCTACAAACTGTATGATATCGCATATTGAACATATCGACAGATCAAAACTAATTAATTGCCTTTGACTGGAAATACGTTGCAGTACAAGGTGTGTATTGAGTTAAGTGGAAGTAGCGTCACGTATTTCTTCATTTATATTATATTTTGAGGGTTCTGTACTTTAAAAGTAAAAAGGAACACTTATAGAATGAGTTGTTGCCCGTATGTCAGTCAGTATGTTTGTACATCTATTAATACCATTTTATATCATAAGATCATGTGCAGACATCGAGCTGAAATTAATATTAAATACGCAGGTACAATCCTATGGAGCACAGAAAAGATCATACTTCTCTACTACTATTACTCTATTAAAAGAAACGAGCGTTTATGCATAATATGCATAATTTTTGTTGCATTTTGTATGAAATTCGTTGCTTATCAATTTTATGGTACTTTCTAGAGTACTTATCGAAAATTATGAAATTTCACAAGCTTCAAAGACAAACTTCATCAAAATTACCTTAGCTTGTAAATGTTAATAAGTTTGTAATTCGAGTTGACTTACAATTATAAAAACTAGTTTGGAACCCGCGTTCATCGATTATGATTATCGAACTTGACGGGTTTTACCTTAATAAAACAATTAGTTTTAACAATTATTTATCTATATATATATCTTTAATACATAAAGCTCTTCCGATACTCGCTTACACTGACATATAACGTTGGTTGGATGATTGGTTCAATTCTAGAATAACGGAAAATAATATAAAACCACACATCTTCGATAGAGACAGTATGAAAAAATAACCATTTTATTGAGGTGGTAATATAGTAGGCATAGCTTAAATTTGAAAATCAGTATTAATATTCCAAATTTAACATATATTTTCATATATTTAAAAGTCGTCGTCCACAATTTTGTTTGGGTGCATTTTAAGATGAAAAATGGATGGATGTCCTTATCTCTCAGATGCCTACGTTGCGCAGGAGCACAAGGGTGTGACTGAAACGCGACGGTTGTGGGTTTGATCGTCACTCGAGGGAATGAATTATTATTTATTAAAATTTTAATTTTTCATCAAGGCAAAACCCGGCATATCAAGATCGATCGAATTTCTAAATAAAAAAGTATTGTCCGTTCATTCTCTGTCAGTTACTTATTAATGAAAGGGTATAAAACATATATAGATTTCTGCATTTTATACATACTACATACATATGTACATATATATTGTGTAATTGAAATCGCATTTGCTACAATCGAGCCAATTTTGACATCGGGAGGCGTGACAGCACGCGTGCAGACGGTAACTTCATTAAAGCTCTTGTTATCTAGACTGGTCCCCGTGCAACGAGATAGCTGAAGCTGCCATCAGTAGACATAAAGTTTTGAAATAACACTATTAATTAATATTACTGAGGCCGTCGTGCACACGGGTGTGACTGTAACAAGACGGTTTTGGGTTCGATTTCCAATCGGAATGATTTATTGTTTATTGCGTTGAGTTCCGCCACTCAACACGCAATGCTACAAGTTTCGACGGAAAGTTGGGGAATGCAGTATCTTAACACTGGGTTACTCTCTGCCTACCCTGTATATGGGATACATCGTAGTGGTCACACTGTGCTATATTTATTATTTATGATGAATAATGCATATTATAGCGATATTAGCATAAAATTTTGTTATATTTATTTAGTTATGCTCAAGCATTTATTTATTTTTAAAGGATTCGATTGTTAACGTACCTCCCTGCTACTATTCATACCCTATACAGTACGTCAAAATATGTTTTTAAGTGAACTTGCTGAAAAATGTTAATACAAGTGTACAATATCATGTAAATCGATAACCATCTGTAGAATAGCACCCGTTTAATTGACTTCTTTTATACGCGAGGACTCTCGTTGTGACAGTGAGGTCAAGTTGTATAGCCATCAATTTTTTCTCACCACATGTTCAAAAGAAATTATTATGCGGACGTTTAAAATTAATTTGTTATGAAGCAATTATTGTGCATAAATACTTTTTTTTAGCTTCACGCTGTATCCCGCATACAGCAGGGTAGGCAGAAGACATCCCCGTTCCCTATTTACTCCCACTGCCTCCCTGGAGGCTTTGCGTTTTGATTGATAGAAGTAAACTCGGCGACACCAGGATGAGAATGAATTATTTCATTTTATTTTGAGTTTGAGAGGAAATCGAACCCACAATTAGTCGCGCTTCAGTCAAACACTTGTGTCATATAATAGGTGTAATAAATACTGAAAAAGTTATAATAGATGTGTACCTATGTTTAGGACAATACGTGTTCAATGTTCATACATACATACGCAGATCTTATAATAATATATTTCTGGGTACTTTCTATACCATTATTGAATAAGTATATATTATACGATTCAATTATGTGAAGGTGTTTTAAAATAACGTAAACAAAAACAAAAAGCGTTATAGTCCGCTCAACACGCAATACCTCCCAAATTCGATGGAAAGTGGGGAACGGAGTGTCTTAACACTAGGTTCCTTCTGCCTACCCTGCTTTGTGTGGGATACAGCGTGAAGCTGATAAATAAATATATAATAAGAATGAGAATATAGAATTGACTTTTGCAGCACGATGTACTTGCATGTACTCGTATGCATATTACTATTTCTGGAATGCTCGCGGTTCGATGGCATTCATTATTATTGTATTTGGGTTAGTATATATATATATATATAATTAAATATTAAAGGAATATATATAAATAAATAAGATTATATTCAATATATGATCAATATTTTAAGCGTCTAATTGTAAAGGCGACACGTTGCGCGTTCGTTTCCCAGTTCAGGAAATTAAATATTTATGATTTTCTAGCATGCAGTGGAAAGTGAGGACAGAATGCCTTAACACTAGGCTCCCTCTGCCTTTCCTGCTATATGCAGGATACAGAGTGAAGCTGAAAAAAATAGTATATAATATTTATGAAGTATACCGGCAACAAAGTGGGTTAAGCTACTATAAGAAAATATCTCTAACTAACAAATGAAATAATATGAATAATCATTTTAATTATAAATATTGTTTAAGACCTATTTATAATTATCTACTTGGAGTGTGGGCTCTGGTTGTGGTTAGGTGCACTACTCGTGCTCTGCCACATAATCAATTATTATTGTAATTATAAATGTAGTTAAGATCAATTTGTAGGTAAACTGGGCTGCAGCACAATGCCTCCAGACTTCCTCCATACCTGTGGTCCCAAGTCCTAGGCTCTACTCCATGCTTCTCATGTTCTTAAGGGCACGGTAAAATAACATCACTGTTAACCATTCACTTCTGATGTTTGTTCGATATGACTACCCCCTTATTATTCATTCAGCCTATTAATTTAGTAATTGATCTTTATATTCTCTATCATTTTTTTAACACGTAAATATTTTTTCAAAAACGAAAAGAAATATATATAATATTAAAAACAATATGTTTTTGTATAATATTTATATCTTTACTTAATTTATTAATTTTAAATACAAAATTAGAAGTATGTTGGAATATCTATTATTTCTTTTTATTACTATAATATTATAAAGCGATTTCTGTTTATTTCGATCGATATTTTGTGTTTGATATTTGCTATTAACGTGATAGTTATGTATATTTCTTTTGTCTTTAAAATATCAAAATTACGTTTTCTCAAACTACTGAACGTATTCTCACAGAATGTCGTTAAAGCAAAAGCGAGGTCGCCATCATATATATTAATAAAGTTGCAACGAAGTCGCGATTATTTATTTTTCCAAAAAAAATCTGCATATAATCAATATTAAAAAAAAACCTTTTAACAATATTTTTTTTATTCCAAAATACACTTGTACGCCCGTATCGCCCACGGAACTTAATACTCTACGTTGTTTATTTTTCAAGCGGCACGCGTGCGGTTGCGTCCGCTTGAAATACGAAATACGAAAGTTTATTTAAGTAAATTAAAGAAAAAAATCACCGTAAAAAACTCGGACTCGTCCGCCGACTCTTCTGTATCAATTTCAGGATTCTGATTGGGAAATACCTTATAGGTATACCGGCATATGCACATATACTGTATGAAATTAAATACAAATATATGTTTGTAATAATTTTTCTATAAAATGTCTAGATTTTTTTACGTTTCTGAGGTGGTAGGTAGAGTTTCGAGGCATAGCTGAATACGCAATGCCTCGAAAATTGCAGGGAAAGTGGGGGAAAAAGTCTAATGACCGGGTCATTTATTCCCTCTGCATCCTCTGCTATATGCGGGATATTAGGGATAGGATAAAGCTGATAAATAAACTTAAATTACTGTTTACCTATATCTGTACATAAAAAGGAAACTGAAAGGTCTATCTTTGATATCAATATAACTGTGCAAAAGTGAATATAAAAGAGTTATCTTATACAACTGTTCTATTAAATTGGATAAGTCTTTAGATTTCAATGATTTGTTGTTATATATTGTTTGTTAATTATTTGTTTATTTGTATAATAATAAAAGAACTCTCGAAATTGTATGATTGTAAAATAAACGGAGAGTTAGGATTCTCCAATGTTAATTGAACTTACGATAGTTAGAGATTTGTGATATAATCTGATTAATATCCAAAACTCCTAAATTTCGATTTATTTTATACATAACCAAACTAAAATAATTAATCCACTTTTAAATGTTTTTCGTTATTTTCGTATATTTCGAGCGGGCGTAGCCGCACAGGGCCCGGTAGTAATGAAATAAATTTACGATAGATATAAGCACACACAGTATTTAATATTTGGTAAATCATATATATTGTAGGTAAGTGTCGATTATACGCCATAGGCAATTAATTAGGTGACCACATTCATCATTTACATTTATTTACACTGTGATTGAAAATTTATACATATGACCGAAAATTGTAATATTTAAAAAAAAAATTAAATTTACTATTCAAGTATGTAAGAGGCATACGGCAATAGCGACTGTCAATACGATGTTTATAGGTTCAAATCCCAATTGGGAAAATATTTTCCTTGCCTCGCTCTGATAACGAGAGAAACGGCGTTGAGTTCTATTGCCGAACACGCAACGTGTTGTAGAAAAAAAAGGGTTAAGATATCTGAACTACTGCACGTATTACATAATACACCAAGTTTGTAGTATTTAAAAATGTTGATTAAATTATAATTTCCATTAGATTTTGTTATTTAAATTGTATGAAAAATTTTGAAAGTTTTTTTTAAGCATTGACTAAGAATCGCTACTTGTTCAGTCATGCAAGAAGAGTGTGGACGGTCGGGTGCATTATAAAAAGCTTATGCAAAACCTTGTTTCTGATAATATTTTGTATGGAATAAATCGAGTTATGAAAATGTATTAATTACTTAAAGTTTAGATTAGAGGCCATTTAAGCCCTTCTTCATAATTTATAAGTCATACTACTAAGTTACTACAAAAAAAATTACCCATAAACTTGATATTTTTCAAGAATTAACTATTTAACTTGTCACGAAACCGCGTTAAACATTGAAAATTTATACAATATTACGAACACAATCCATGTTGACTTTGGTGTAAGAGAGGGCTTATTATTTACTTCAGGTTTCTATACTAATAAAACTTTCAAGTTTATATTAAAATTTGTATACATAATGTGCTTTTGTTGCAAGAATCAAAACAAAACAACGAGTTGATTTTATTTTTTTTTTTTTTTTATGGGAGAGGACAAGGCAAACGAGCGTTCGGTAAGTGATCACCACCGCCCACGACCCCATGCAACACCAGAGGAGCTACAGGTGTGTTGCCGGCCTTTAATGTGGAGGATTTTGGGCGCCGGGGTCCGGCATTACCTAATGCGAAACGCAGTGGCAAGAGCCACTACTTCACGCCGGTTTTAAATGCCGGGGGTGGTATTAATCCGGTCGAGTCTGTCCATGCGTGTTGCCATTACTGGCGACGTGACTCTACCACAGGTAAAAAATTTTATGTCTTTTAGGAATCCATACCCCAAATGTCTGTCAAGAACCATTTATCTCAGACTATGTAGAGGTGTCAAGCTGAAATTAATACCAAATATCCACGTTTACGGTCCCTTAGAACACAAACAAATTAAGCTTCTAAATTAATCCAATAAAATGATACAAGCATTAATGCATCGTTTTTGCTGCATTTTGTATGAAAACAAATGGCGTTTTATTTGACAACGATAATTTTATTACTTATTTTGTTTGAAAAACCACTTTTCATATTTTATAGAGTAGTTACAATTGTGCTTTCATTTAAAGCGATGACGATTAAAACACACTGTATATAAAAACTATTAGAAACTATTTAATTTATAAAATAATAAGGGTATACGTTTGTATAATTACTTTTATAAGTTTTTCAACCTGTATAAGTTGCACTTCTGGTTGACTTACAATCGTTAAATCGGCACGGAACCCTCAATGAGCGAATCCGACTCACACTTTAATAAGTTTGGAGGACTCATAGTCAATATTTTATAATAATTGTTACAAAATAACTTCTCTAAATAATATTATCTAATTTCGAAATATTGTACAAAGGAATATTTTGTCACCATATTTTTAATATGTACTGTCGCGTATGTAGAGTGCTACGAGTAAAGTATTTTTGCCTATTCATTACATTGGAAGGGTTCCTGTGTAAAGTAAAAAAAAAACATTCTGTCATCTCTTTATCAGTAAACAGAAAACCAAGTATAAAGACACTTATTTTCTGTTAAATCACAAAAGAGTGTACTCACTCTCTGTCCAGTTTTCTTCTCCGTCCAAGAACATTTTGGTCTTCGACTAAAATAAATAAAAAAAACTCAAAAGCAATGAGTTTACAAGTCCTCTTCTATAAGAGATGTATTGCAGCCAGACAGTGGATGTGGATAAGTGACAATTTAGTATATACAAATTTTCTATTTTAATTGTTTTTTTTCTTGATATTTATGTTTGAATTTGGACAAGACATTGTAGAAGTACAAAAAAAATGGAATCGTAATAAAAAGTCCATTAAGGAATAAAATGACAACAGTGAATAAATTTGAATAAATCTTGTGGCATTTTGTTCACTGAACAACAAACGTTCTATAATAGAAACAGCGCCCTTTACTCTGTAGTGGAAACAAACTAGCTTACGTTTTAAAAAATCTATTTATATCGTTTTATATCATAATTTTTTTTACTTATAATGAAAATTGATAAAAACAAACATGCATAAAGCTAAAAATGAAATAACGAGTAAGTAAAGATAATGGATGTACGCTGAAAAATTTTAATTAGTTTTATTTTTCATTTGACGTTTGGAGTGAAAGGTCGAGAAAAAACGTCTCAGGACAAGGTTTTCTAACCATTAACTGCTAAGTGTGAAAAAATGTGAAGCTGGTTTATTTATTAAACTTAAAAAAAATATGTACAAAAGCTCAGCTAGCGCACTATAAGTAAACAGTGAAAGGAAAAGAACTAAGATATAAAAGAACCTGTGTGTTCCTACATACGAACGTATGAAATTTCATAGAAAATATTCTATATAATTTTTATTGTTGTCACCACATGATTTCATTTATTATCATTTAGTTTTGTACCAAATTTATATAATTATACATATGATTATAGTCCTCATAAGTCAACCAACTAATGTATCTATATGTTAACTGTAGGCTACAAAAAGTAAAAGCGAAAAATATACAAGTAAAATTAAAAGTTTAAAAAGCATTAACCAGAGATTGACATTTTCCTACAATTATTGGTTATAGAATATTTTAAAGACGATAAAACTTTTTTATTATAACTGTTAACGATGAATTATGCTTGAAAATACTCTTGTTATCCTCACAAGGATTAGATTCGAGTTATGAAATAATGTATTTTCATAGGATATACGGGATATTTTCATGGGACTTTCAAATTATTTGGACAGCATGAAATAATTCGAAATATCTGCATAGACGGATTTCCTGATAGTCATTGATTGATATGGATTATCCTCACAAATGAAAAATCAACTAACTAGAAGTCAAAAAAATCTTGTATGCCTCCACCAATTTTGAAATACAATAAAAAAATATCACAGCGATACCTCGGCGCACCCAAAAACTTGGCGGATGCAATGATGCATGGCATAACGTGGTCTGGCCACCGTACGTAACACATTGATTCGAAGTAGTCTTGGGATCCCTTTCGTAGTGATTACATTCCAAGATCGTTACCTGAAATGGCACGGGCACGACGAGGACTGGACTGCGACCTATGTCAGAAGAAAGGGAAGGAACTGGAAAGCGATGGCTGGATGCTGTGCTGCAGGATATGTGAAGCACTAGACTAACCACTGAGAATGTTGAAAATCGTACCAATCGTAGTGCAGGTTGATTCGGAAGCCAGACTTCTGCAACAAAAGCCGGGACTAATGCCAATTAGAAAAAGAACACTCAAAAAAAATTCAAATCAAAGTATTACAATTTAAATTAATCTTGTCAATCAATAAATTATACTTATTTTTGTAATTTTATTCTGAAGTTAGCCGTTAATCGATACTTATTTATATTAATACTGGCCAATTCTGTAAATAAATTGTCAGAAATTAAATCGTATTTCTTTTTACTTTTGTTAACTTTTGTCCCTGTTGCCTTGTATCGATGTCAATATTCACGATATCTAATAGGTCAAAATAAATAATGAATTGTCAAGGGATAGCGGATAAATGTTTATTTGAAGAGCTGTTCAATGAACTTCCATTTATTTTTTCCGACACCGTATATTTATTTTCACACAGAGTTAAGAAAAGGTCAGATCCATAGGATCCATTTAGATATAAAAGCTCTTGTGCAGTGTTTGCATGAAATTTAAAAATGATATAAAAACTTGTAGTTGCAGTAGCTTTGCTGCACAAGTGAGCTTATTAAATCAACGGACGCAGTAAGAAGCTGCATGTTCTGCTTGAGATGTTACAATCTTGTTTCTTTATTCCGTGTGGTATATACACACATATAATCCATGTCTGTTTTATTTTTAAAAAATGGAACCCTTATAGGATCACTTTGATGTAGATCTATACATCTGTTAAGGGTATTTATTTTGATATCGTGTAGAGGCATCAAGCTGAAAGCCCTTGAAGGGCAGAAAAAATCAACACAATCAAAAGATACGATTGTTGCATTTTGCATGAAAATGTATTGTAATATACCATGGGTGTTTTTTTTTATAATATTACTTTTTATCTATTAAATCATCATTAAAAGTTACACAGACACAGAATAAATACTTTTATGCCATAATATTTTTCTTGTGATAATTTATTAAATTTCAAAGTTTTGT
>JBAIZZ010000368.1:369869-403694 GCA_037355905.1 Heliconius aoede | reverse complement strand
CTTTAAAGTTTATATACAAATTATTTTTTAAACAGCTAGACATATACATTTAAAATAACGTTAGGCCATATGCCTCGAAATATTCGACGGAAAGTGTGGAACGGAGTGTCTTAACACTATTATTAATGCTGAATAGTTTTAACAGATAAAAAATATGAATACCCTCCAATAAAAATACTTTATGATAATAATGTGTTTTCACAATAAAAGCCTTTAGCTTAAATATATTTTATATAAGTTTATTGCGACGCATCAAGCACAAAAGGACTCTTACCTTATTATCTATGATACAATAACACCCGAGTTGCAACGTTATGGCGCCAACTTAAGTACATCTATTCTATTAACTTTGACTTTGTTAGATTGAATTTCATTCTAAAGAATAATAAAACTATTAAATAATGTTTATAAACTAAAATAATTGTATTAATTTTTATTTAAGTTTTATTTAAAAAAAATGTTCACATTACTGTAAGTATTTCGTTTCAAATACTCGTGGATTAATTTCATCTTACCGATTTGACATGGAAATTTGGACAACCCCACTAATATCTCTAACTTCCACCGTACACTGTGAGACTGATATAGAGTTTTATTTTGTAATATTTCAAAGCCGGTGATGTATTGCTTAGATTTGTATTCCTTATCTTCATTATTTACCTCCCCATATAATATATTTATGAAAATGTCGCTTATAATTATTTACTATAAAAACAAGTATAGCAAGTCTCTTTTGTGAATGCAGGCTATTTCTGTAACACTTTCATTAAGATCGGTTCAGAGGACAGACCATCAAAGGGTAAGAGATAAACTCATTATCTTCATAACAGCATAACGTCATATTTATAACATCGTATAACTAGCGTACATATTTTAAAATAAAGTATTGTTTTCAAAGCCCAAGTAGATTTTGATTACAAATTAAAAGTGGGCCTTATACTTACTATATCTAATTTTTAAGTGTATCGCCAAATTTTCAAGGCATTCTAAAGCAATCTGCCTGAATGTAAAATTTCTACTTTATCACGAGTCACTTTATTACGAGTCACTTTATCAAGAAGCAACATTCAAAATGTATATAATTTTGGTACGAAACTTATTCATATAAAAATATTTACATAATGCTATCTTTTTTCTGCTGAAACTATCTCACAAATTCTTATATAAAATTCTTCCTTCCCGTACTGAATACAATTTCATCTCAGTATGTCAAGCTTTTTACCAAAAGTTGCAACTACAATATCAAAAAATTCAATATTCATATTTTATACTAGCGACCTGCTACCGTTTCATCTTATTATTATAATATTACAACCAAATTATACATAATATTTACATAAATTGTAATCTTTATGTTATTCTGGTGTAGAGGACACATAACTATAAAGATTCATCTAAATACGTTCAGTAGTTTTTGCGTGAAAGGGGAACAAACGTTCTTCCTGACATACTTTTACATTTACAATATTAATAGGATCCCCTTTAAAGTCTTAAGTGCAGGAGTTGGTAAAGAAAATACTAATTTACTTTATTTTGTATTTAAGTAACACACACTACCTAATAATAAATAACCGATCGTTTAGATTTCTTCATCTT
Organism: Heliconius aoede; assembly: GCA_037355905.1. Taxonomy (NCBI): domain Eukaryota; kingdom Metazoa; phylum Arthropoda; class Insecta; order Lepidoptera; family Nymphalidae; genus Heliconius; species Heliconius aoede. The sequence goes on along the minus strand of JBAIZZ010000368.1, from coordinate 402,098 downwards.
TAATTCTATCTCTTCATTACTTTAAACTAGAATATTATAATACAATAATAGGAACTTGACAAGTATCAACTATAAAATATTTAAAAATTAAATTTTTTAATAAGCCACGATATTATTTTCCACCTGTAAAACCACGGTTGGTGGAGTCTGCCTTTTTCCACTTGTTTGATTTTAACTAAGAGGGATTAATGATGTGAAAAGGCCACATATTATGACCTGTCATGGAAATCTCCCAGATTTAATATAAAGTGCCCTATGAAGCTTGATTGCTGACTACGGATGACACGGACGAGACTAAAATGAATCTTGGACATAACAGTCCAATTAATCGCATCTCTCGTTCTTTTAATGACTACTTAAAAGAGGATGTAACCTTAGACCTTGGTTGCGATTGGCTCTTAGTTTTCTTAAGAAAATGCAACAATATATATTATTTAATAAAGTTAATTGTAACTCATATTAGTATTGTAGTCAATTCTGTTCCCGCCACAGTGACCGCCACTCAACATGTCTCTTGAATTCGGCAGAAAGTGGGCATCCGAAATATCTTATGGGGAACGGAGTGTCTTAAACTTAGGTTCCCAGGTATCATGTGCCTACCCTGCTATGTACGGGATGCAGCGTTCAGTTATATAAAAATCTTTGGTAGAAAGATAAGTCCATTTGCATTCGTGACATTCATATAAGTATTGTTAAAATGTTGATGCGATATCTAGCAACTACAATTCATGCTATTTTATTTCTTATGTAATTTTGGGACGCTCGCTTAGATTTAGCACTACCTCATGCTAAGTCACCGACACCATCGACCACTTTGAGATACAGAATAAAACTAAAAAAAGATTACTTTTTTATGTCAATCAAGAGCAAAATGGATTTTAATTTCATTTCAAATTTATTTTTATCTTTAAAAAATAAGAGACTAGAATACTGCAAAGGAATATTATTAATATGATTGTATGTAATAAATTTCCTCATTTGACGCAGGACTATCTATAATAGCCCACCAGGGCCATGTTTTATAAAACTTGTCACACTCTAGTACAAACAACATAAAACTCTTGTACGTTTATTGCGTGTGGTATTTATTTATTACGAGAAGTCGATAATCTTTTCATGTAAAATATATATAAATAATTATTTATATATATTTTTATGGGACCCTAGTGAAGTCACCGTTCCTCAAGCTCCTCCCAATTTTCGCTAGACTGCGTGGTGAGTGGCAGGACTCAACCCGCATTTTGTCACCAGAACATAGAAATGAAAAGTGAATTTATTTTCATTACCCTAGTGGGAATCGAACCCACAAACATCGCGTTTACACTAGAGGCTGTGCTGCTGCGTCAAAATGACTTATATAATAACCATTTAATCCAATTTAAAATACATTTTTTTTATTAGTTCGATTTAAAAATGACATATATATCTAACTTTACACAATAAACAAATAAATTAAATTAAATTAAAAATAAAACAAATACATAAAAATAAAACAAGATGTAAATTGAGGCGTTGAGTTCTACCACTCAACACGCAATGCCTCTAGAAATCGGCAGAAAATGGGGGAACCGAGTGTCTCAACACTAGGTTCCTTCTGTCTACCCTGTTGTGTGCGGGACTGTTCCCGTTAAAGTAATATATATGTAATTAAGATATAATAATTTTAATATAACTTTTTGTTTGTCATATTTAGGCAACAATATCTTTTGCTAATTTCAATTATAACATTTAATTAATTAATTAACGAGGTGAGATGACTTTCGGTACAGATTGATTATAGTCAACATAGAAATCTGGAATATAAAATACTATTGTAATTACAATATACAAATATTTATATTTTTGATTTCGCCATTTTATATCAAACATTTATATAGATTTAGTCAAATTCAATTTCAGTTAAGTGGCTGGAGCTAACTCCACTAAAAACAGCTTGCTTCTCACTTTTAAGAGATAACACTTTGCACAATAAAAGTTTTCTAATTGAAATAAAGCACTTAAAGTCTGAAAACTAGTTAAAATCTTGATATTCTTATTAGAACTATTTCACTCATTAAATTTTACTTTTTAATTATTTTCTACCAGCTCAGAAATTTATATCACAGTTACAGGATTGTTAGATAACACAAGATAATCTTAGATATATTTTTTTAACGTCATTTTAAATTTAATAAAGATTTTTTATTTAAAAAAAGAAAAAAACAATGAAAATACATAATATTCTTTTTTTATTCAATTAGATCATGACATGCACTTTTGAATCGTCAGGTTGTTGTTCCGTTCCTTCAACGCCGGGCTTTGTCTCGACACCAGAGCTAAGAAAAAATGGAAATATAAACGTAACCTAATGTTTTAGTGGCAGAACTCAACGCCGCGCTTTGTCTTAACAGCACAGCGAACAAATAAAAATAAAATTTTTAATAAATATTTCATTTACACGAACGTTATCTATTAACAATTATTTATATTACTACTAGACTACAGAATGCTGAATGATATTCTTCTTGTTTTTAAATATTTTGATAGTGTTACACAAATATTATAGTAAGTTATACACACCAGCTATTCTTATTATTGAAATGTAGGTGATAGTTACATGAACTCTTAATAGGTCATTTTTATTTATTCCACGACGGACATCGATCTTACAGGCGCAGTTCATTTCAGCTGAAAAATAAATTATATTTAAAATAGTTTTTAGAATAATTTCGTTAATAATTATTTCTTGGAAGCCAAAATAATACTGTCTTAGGTTTAAATTGGACAAATTCTATTGAATGTTCACATTTCTTTTCGTTTTCTGCTTTCTTTGTTTTCTTTTTAAGCAAGCAAGCTTTTTCGAAAAAATAGGTGAGCTTGATACAAACTTAGTGTCAAGAAACTTTCACATCTTTGTTTACGGCACCAATTCGAAATATTGCGAGATGCTCGGCGGAATTTAACGCCGTGTTTTAACTTACCAGACCAACTAAATGCCGAAAAAAAATAACGAATGTAATCGTCCGATTGGAAATTGAACCCACTACCATCACATTTACAGTTGGACTATAAGTTATATGTTATTCATATATTTTTTTTGCATTACAATTCTTATTAGAAACACTTAATTCATGTGTAGTGAAATAGAGTTGATTTGGATTTTCATAGATTTTTTAAATAAATTCCAATTTCTCACATATCCATATACGTTTCCAACAAATACTTCGCCATTGTGAAAAATCTAATTTTTCAAGAAAAATAAATATTCTGTGATAAAAAAAGATCTCAAGGGTAACTGCTGCCCTTATGATTTTTTATGATAAATGCTTATATTATTTGTTTCCAGGTCATTGGACAGCCTAAGAAAAAAGACATGCACTTTACATTTTTTTTTTATTTATTAATCAATAATTTCTTGAATTATTGAATGTTGGCAATTCAGAAATAGGTATTTTTTGTTCAGTTAAATAGGTTTTTTATTATTTTTAAAATAGAAGGATCAGGTCGATCATTAAACGTTAGAAAAAAAAATTGTGTTAATTATTTATTGATTATAAAGTTGTTTCGGTGGCGTAATGCTTTCTATTACTCTTGATAAAATTTATATATATATTGTTTGTTTTTCCGTGTTGTCTTTTATGTAGTCGGGTTTATTGTTTTTTTTTTACAATCTATTCTACAAAAATCTTTTTTTCCGTCAATCATTACTTAAGACGTCTACATTTTGTATAATTTTAACTCACCAACTACTAACTCACTACTAACTATAGTTTTACCCGACTGCGCGACGTAAAGGTGATTAAAGTGTGTGTGTGTTGTAAAGACTTTTGAAGGTTCTCGCGTCAACTCACAACCTTCCAAGTGTCACGAAAAAGGTGTCAATACCCAATCAATCTATATCGTCAAAATTTATAGAAAAATAAAAAGACGCCGAAGAAGAAGAATCTATATCAAGTAGGGCATCGTTGAATGTTCCAAATTTGATAAAAATCAGTGGCAATTTAAAATTTTTTTTTTTTTTAAATTAAAAATTAAAAATTTACTAATATAATCGACATTTTTTTTTCCTGTATAAAATAGGGGGTCGTAGGGACACTTCAGTATGATAGTAGGAGTTTAAAAGAAAAAGCATTTAAATCTTCCTTATGAGGCTTCCAAGATTTAAACGGGACCACGTTATTAATCCCATCAGTCCGTAAAAAAAAAATATTTTCATGTATTTAATCTCGTTTAAATAAATAATTTAAAAATAAATTTAAATTACATTAATGGTGTTTTTATTCTTTGACCAATTTCTAAAGTGTTTGACAATATTTCTTTTTCTTTTATGTTTAAGCTTTTAAATTTTAAGTTTTTTAATAAGCAAAATATTACAGGAAGACAAAAAAAACTGACTGATCTTGTTTGCCATTTTATAAAAATCTGTAATTAATATCCAAAGCTACGAACTTTTGTAAGAGCGCCATCTGTATTCAAATCTTAGGAAAAGAAATCCAAATTATATAATGCATTGAAAGTTAACCATTGTGCCACCAATGGCACATTATTAACGTTAAAATTTACTACTTTACCGCTAGATGGAACTATAAGCAATTTATTTTAATAAAACAAAGTAATCTGCCATTTAGTAAAGTATGACATAGTTATTAATTTCCCATAAATAGTAAACTAACAGGCACATAATCATACAATATAAATATTTAATGCCATTGTGGCGACAGACACAAGGGTGTGGAGTCGATCCTCACTCGAGGAAACGAAATATTTATTTAAAATTGTATATTTCTGTTTCTTTCTATACATATAATATTTTTTTACGAAAAAGATATTTATTTATTAAATAACAGAACAAATCTATGCATTCAAAATTTTGAGTTACTGGATGGATTTGAATGAATATAATATATTATAGAACAATTAATTATTATTATAGATAAATTAGTAAAAAATATTCTGCTTAATAGGAATTTTCCATTGACATAGAAAATTTAAAGATCTAGAATATCTGACGATGATCTATAATAGTTCAGCTACATTATAAGGAACAATAAAATGCCTTCTTAGCAAAAGTTATTCAGTATGACAAAATACAAAACAAAACAAAGTATGAATTAAAAAATAAAATAAAATATAATAATATGTATTATATTTTATTTGCAGCCCAAAATTAAAATAAAATTATTTTTTTAAATCACTTGCGGCCGCCAGTGATTTCATTTGTGTGGATTTTATGTCTATTTCTATAACATTTCCATTTATTATCAGTTATCATTGAAAAGTGCAGAAATTTCGTGGAAGTTTAGTTTATGGTTAATATTAGTTTTGAATTACCAGAGCTGGAAAAATTCAGCAATTTCAACTATAGTAATTCCCCAAATAGAAATAGAACTTACAACTATACCCTTGACAATAGATGCAGCCACACTGTGCCATTATGGCCTCATTCATCAACGAATACTGCCGACCCTAATTAATTTCTTTTGCAAATCGGTCATTTCCTTATTTCTTCAATATTATGTTAAAGATAAAACCTTAAATCTTCTTCAAATGTTTTAGATCTCTAATTTTCATGTGTAAATTAGAAATACCTATTACTCTAAACAACTTTCGCTAAGACCTGTCCAGTTGCGGCCAATCATGGCGCACGGCATAAGTTTGGGACTGGTAAACACGACAGATTCGGGATTCTATTCCCACTCGAGGAAATAAAATTCTTAATATTTTAAAATATTTGACATCTTCATTTCATCGATATGCAGATAAAGCGTGAAACTAAAAAAATATCTATTCTGGTACTTCAAATGCTTTGCTTTTTTCTTTTATGTCAATGGTCATCACTCTGAACAACTTTTTTTGAGACGGCATTTTCATTATTTCTCATTCATAATATCTAATCTCTTATGCCCATATTCAATGTTTAATTTTAATGCTTACTTCATTTTTAGAAATTATTAAAATTATTTATTTTTTCCGTGCATATTATAATCGATTAACTGTCCCCCTAACTGTCCATTTCTCCCAACAACAAAAAAAACTCAAGTTTTAAATATAAATGATAAGAGATACGCCAAACATCTTTATTGAAAAATTCCATCTTGCCCGATTATTAAAGAACTTCTGAATACGCTGAAATCTTCAGTTTTAAACAAGACTTTGCTTTTCTTGTACAATTCGTCTTTCGGAATACTTAATAGAGATCTACCCCTTTTCATCGCATCCAAAGAAGTTTCGAGCTCGTTCAGGGATGTTCCGGTCGATTTATTGTTAAATAAATATTTATTGTTCAATGGAATGACCTCTACATTTGTTTGGTTAATTAATATATATTTTTAAATTATATTACAGTTCATAGAAACTGAAAGCACGATATATAGATTATTATAGCGATATGTTTTTCGATATTTCCGCTAGTGAGAGGTATTTATGATATAATTAAAAAATATATATATTATATGAAATTTTATTGAATATAGATAAGCTAAGCTTAACCGATTGCGGCAGATGCTGCTTAATAACGATATTTACGTCGTAGCTGGAACTTCAGCATGGCAGGACACTCCAAAACTAAGTTTAATCACCACGAAATGAGGGGGTCAGTTAAAAAGAGGCTCCCTAATCAGGTCCGCGCGAGCACGCGTTACGCACTTACATAATGAAAGGGGGAAACGGGGGAGTACGAGGGGGGGCAGGGCCCGTCATCTGCGTACACCCTGTCCGGCCGCCCGCGATCGATACCTATACGTATGGACTTTATGTAAAAAGCCTCCTGCACACCCGGAGGACGCCGACCATAAGTGTCGAGAAACGAGTCGCCCCCGGGGAGGTAGGCACGAAATATCTTCAATTTTCGAGAGAAAATTTTCCAATGCGGGGGCGAAAGCCCGCGGCGGAAGGGCTGGCTCGCTCGCCCCGGACGCCTGTGTCCGAAAAATGCGCGCCCCTTAATTGAATTTACAGATTTGCCTTTTGGAACGCAAGCTTCGACGATGTTTATTGCGGACGCCTCCTTATTACTCTTTATGGGACAAACTGATATGCTCAATATATTTTTATCTTAACCACACTTTAAACTCGTAACCCCAACCGCTCGATCCCTACGCCGCTGTCGAGTATTATTAATTATAATGACTGATTATTATGGAAAAATATCATTTGGTCAATCGAGTCTACTAATTTGTATAAAACAAACATAATATATTATATTTTATATAATTCTTTCTTCGTTCTTGGTTAACATCACTTCTCCAAATCACAAATATGAGTTGAAGATGAAAATTCAACGAATGGAGTAAGTTCAACTTTTTAAATATATTTACAACTTCATCATTTGCGCGAATTACGTGTTCATATGAATTGTGAAGTATGTTTAAAAAACTAAAAAAGAATTTTGCAATTTCCCATATCGTTTAGTACTATAAATTAATATGATTTTATAAACATCATTAATATATTATAATTAAATTTATACATAAGTATATCTGTATATAATTATTTTGTTATCCAAGTTAACTTAAGGATAATAAAAAAGGTTACCCCTGATGTGCACGTATGTATGAATCCATACATGAAATATACTTGTACAGCCAATTTTGATAGAAGCTAATATTTTATTTTTCAGCTTCACAGCAATCATAGCAATCCCCACTTCTTACCTGAGTTCGACTCGCTTTGTCCTTCCTACCTTACTTAAGTGAGGAAATGAAAATAGTTCATTTCCCCAAGTGTCGATCGAACCCACAACATTCATCGTTTGACATCACAATCATCGACATCGATTTTCAATTTAATAGTGGAATTTAAATGTTTAGCATTATATTTAGTAGAGTACTTTTTTATATTGAAGGCTAGACGTAGCGCTGAGGCGCATTCGTGTGACACTTGAGGAAAGGAAATATTCAATATTTTTCGCTTTGGTACAGAGAAAAAACGCTGAGTAGGCTTCCACCACTCAACACGCAATAACCCCAAAATTGGGCTTAAAATGAGGAACTGAGTGTCATATCATTAGATTCCCTCTGCATACCCTGCATGCGGGGTACTGCGTGTAGCCAAAAAGTGAGAGCATGCTATTTTTTTTACTGGGAAAACGACGACTACACAAATCGCGACGTTGAGTTCCGACACTCAACACAAAGTACCACCTCCAGTATTGGTCAGAAAGAGTGTAAACACAGGAATTTAAAAAAACATATAAATTGTTTTACTGGGATGATTAATCAAAGAAGAATTTATTATAAAGAAGGACGCAATCTATTAAATACAAGAAGTTGAATTAACTTGAGACTGCTTAGCTTGTGTATATATCATTTTTCTATAACGATTTTCTGGTATCTCTATTTTTTTTTACCAACATAAAATTATAAGAAAGTACTACAGATTTCTTTTTAAATTGACGGCATGTTTTTTGAATAATTTTTTTAAAGAAAATGCTCTAATAAAACAGAAAACTAAAAACATATATTTTATGAATGACAGCTGCCAAGTACTCGAATAAAGTTGTACATGTTGTTGTATGAACCAAAATTCGATTAATTGTTATAACACCATTGAGAAGAAGTCGATCCGAATCTACGATCATTAGGGTTCCGTACCTTTTAAGGAAAAAAGGAACACTTATAATCTGTCTGTCCGTCTCTCAGGAGCGCTTGAAGATATCGAGTTTTAATTCAAACTACGTACTCTGGTCTAGCAGCCCTATGATTTACTGAAAATAGAAAATTGGTTTTATTTAAAAAAAAGATGTAGCTGTTTATTTAGCCAAAAAAAAGTGAAATTCAACACGATAAAGATCACCAAATTTGATATTAAAGCCGCTAGTTCAAATGCCTAATCAGATAAAAGGGCTCTAGCTAGAGATCTTCTTTTTATGTACGGAACCCTCTGTGAGACAGCCCGACGCGCACTTTTTTTTATTGTATTTGAATACACTACTACGTTGTGTCGATTAATATTATGTTATTCTTCCGAAAAACATTTTTATTTAAAAATAAATTGAGTTACATATACAGAATATATATTAGGTTGACGGCTTGGATATAATAAAAGAAACATATTTATGTTTCTTTTATTCATTAAAATTTTGCATGTAATACTTTGTTTATTAGTAAATAAATAAATTAAAGGTAATTTGACTATATTCCACATTATAACATAGAACTTAAGTCTTTGGTATGTATATACTAACTATTAATTGATATTATCACTAGACAATTAAAAAGTTACTATCGTAATAAGCGTCACCCGTTTATCCAGAAATAAGGCGTATTAGCCTTCTCTTTGGTACTGCATATAATATAATAAATAAAATAATAAAACTCCTCCCGAACAGATCAATGAGCGAAACGCTGGATAATAGATATATTAAATATTTATTATTTGTATTTAATATATATTATTAATACGGAGACCTTCGGTTAATTTTTTTCGAGAATTTCGGTTAATTAATACGGTTGTGGGTTCGATCTCCACTCGAGGCAAAGCGCAGCGTTGACTTCTGCCACTCAGCACGCAGTGCCTCCAGAATTCGGCAAAAAGTGGAGAATGGAGTATCTTAACACCATGTTCCCTCTATCTACCGTGTTGTGTGCGGGATACAGCGTGAAGCTGATTGATTTAATATATTTTAAAGACCACGCGGCCACGTGTTAATTATAGTAACAAGTAATAAATATTTCACATCGAAATAAAATATAGTTATTGTCTTTGCCTGAAATATTTTATTTTATAACGCATTATGTAGTTTTTTTTCTCCAATAAAAAGAAATCAATTAATTTTCTTTCTTTTCATTAAATTTAATTAAACTCCTTTAATGGAACTCCGTGTAAAGTCCTGGTGTATGGGCTACGGGTGCTACGTCGTAGCCAGTGAGAGGTATATCAACGCCGGAAAGCGATTTTGTCATATCTCAAAAAAAAGTTTTGAGATCCGACAAGATCGCTTTCAATATATTTATTTTCAATTTTTTTATAACATTTACGTATGTAATGAATTTTGCTTAATTGACATTGCAAACTGCACTAGGACAGATAAGCAAGAATAAAATAGGGACACGACACACGTACAGTCAACGACATTTAAATATTAATCATGAATATGAAAATTTATAGTATGATAAGTATACTATAAATACACCAGGTTTTCTCTTCTCTAGGCTTTATCTACTTGGAGTCTTGGCTCTGCCGCTGGCTATCCTTGGCTGTTCGGATAATCAATTGTTTAATTAATCAATTATTATTTTAATTACGAATGTGGTTAACACTTCCTTATAATTGCTGAGCTGGAGTGTTGAAGGCCAGTGCTGTCAGCATCTGGAAAAGGACCCCTGAAGCCTACACCTGTGGTTGTAAATCCCAGGCACTACTCCATACTTCTCATGTTCTAAAGGGTAAACCAACGATACGTTTGTTCAATATAACTAGCCTCTTATTATTCGTTCATTCAATTATTCTAATTTATCTTCATATTCTCTACCATTTTTCTAACACCTAACTTCTTGTACATTAGCTGGATAATTTTAATTTTACATCAGTTTTTAAAATCAATACTAAAAAGTTTCGTCTATATCCCATTTTGCGTTTCAAAGAACATTCTGAAATCTTATTAAAACATTGGTTTACAACATAAATAATTATAAATGTTAAGTGTCTTCTTTATCATAAATTATTATACATCTGCCGATATATTAATTTTTAAAAATTTATTTGATATTGGTGAAAGTCATAAGTGATGATTAATATTGATAATATTAATACGCCACTTGCTTCAATATTTATTGTAGCAATACATTATTTATTAAATGAAAGCTCGTATAGATACAAAATTTTATTATTTTTATTAAAAGCTGCCATGAACGAGTATATCTCTAAAATTGAATAACTTTCGCTCGTAACCTTGCCAGAGAAATGGAAAGTGTTCCTATTTCGAGACTACACACAAGCCTTACAAAATGTATTCAGTTTCACTGGGTACCTACTCTCGAACCCTACCTACCAATACGTAGGGCGGGCAGCAAAGTCCGTGCACATGTAAAATAGCTCTGCTCAGACTAAAGTATTCTCTACTTATAATTTATTATTTTACTATGTTTTCCGTATATTATACATTGCATGTCAATTTATATTTTCTTATATCATAGCGGTTCAATGAAGTTAGTATGAGTGTGTTATTTCATTAGGGGTGTTTTTAAAAAGCCTCTAACAATAATTATTTCACATACATTTGGGTTGCGCTTTGCTTAATTATGGAAGATTTATTTAGTTATGACGCACTTTTTATTTTACATAATATTTTCAAATGTATCGATTTCTATTGAAATTTAATAAAACAAACCTTAATTACATAGCTTTGTCCAATATTTACAATATTTTTATTATTACGAACACATGGCAGAACGTCGTATAAATGTTAAAAAAATTTCTTGCAAAATCTTGTAATTTATCTTTTGTAAATAAATTATGACTGTATAAACACGAGAGCATTCACAACAATTGTTATAATGCCGTCAACTTTTATAGAATAGTTATATTCGACCTACAAGAACATGAAGATATAAATATTCAGATATCAAACACAAAGAAATACATTCTGATATATTCTGTATCAATGTTGATTTTGTCATATTCTTGTAGATTATATATAATACATACGAAAAGCATGTATTTTACGTTAATTACGATTTTAAAAAATGTAACAAATGTAGTTTGTTAATTCAAGAAGCTGAATATAATTTGCACATGAGAAAACATGGGGATCGCAGGGGATCGAACCCACAACCCCATATTTTCAGTCGTACACTTATGCTCTTGCGCCATGACTGGTCTTATCGTCATAATATTTGAACATATAACATACACAAATATTTAAATATTCCTCAAAGTAGAGCAACGTTCGTGATTCACCGCTCCAAGCCGGGTTCTGGGGGCTACTTCTCTGTTATATCTGCCCGTCCAAGATACATGCCTCGCATAGACGCACTCGTGTTACCGGCCGCGTTCGACCAGCGGGTGAGGGTGAGAGCCCAACACCCCGCCACCCCGCCCGCCGCCTGCGTCATCTAGCGCGACTAGGCACTAGGGTTAATTCAAACGGTACAATTTAAATATTTGAAATTATTTTAAATATTTAAATTATGTTTTTTTTTTACTAGAATATGAATATATAATAAGATAGAGATGTAGATGTTTTTACTGACAGTTTATCAAATTTTAATCAGAAATATTCTGAATTTATTAGGTAGGTTCGAATGTGATATGTAGTTTTCATTTTGTATTGTTAGATGCAGAGAGAGCAAGTTAGATTTAGTTCATCTTAAAATGTAGAGTATTTCTTTTTTAGCTTAACACTGTATTAGTAAATAGCAGGATACGTAGAGAAAACCTGTGAACCTAGTGTTAAGACACTCCATTCCTATTAAAACATTTTAATTGATCTCCCATTTTCCACTAAATTCTGGAGATATTGGGTGTTGAGTGGCATAACTCAACGCCGCGTGTTGCCTCAACTCTAGAGGGAAACCTGTCACGTACCAACAAAACTTATTTAAAAAGAATACAATTTAAAGCGCGGCAGCCCTGCGTGTCCGGTTCGCAGCCCTGAATCTGTAGAACAGAGCAGCGTGCGTGCCCGGTTCCCTGTAAACAGCCTTCTCTACGTATGTATGGCGGATGGACGCCTCCCTGCCGGTCCACCCCACAGAAAGGGGTGCCCCCGCTTCTTCCTTGTTCCTCCTTGTGCAAATTCCCCTGGCGATGGAAATGTGCTCTGCCACATTTTATACAATTTCTAGTTTGTGCGTTTCAAAATTCACTCTTGTCCACAAGCTTACACGGATATTAATGTAAGTTATATGACTATAACGTAATACCAGTCAAGACTTGATCGAGACGCTCTGTGAATGGTTCAGCCGCGTTATAACAATTAGTTCGGCCGTTGACTTTTCGTTTAATTCATTGGGTCGGTTGTCTATTCTCGCGTGTGTCATTGCTTTTATTGAGAAAACATCGATTATATAATATAATTATATTTGTATTGTGATTAATTAAGATACTGATGACAAGATGCTGTTAAATTTGTTTCGGATTCAATTTCTTAACTCATTTTTCTTTCATAGTTATATACCAAACAAAAAAAGCGATAATTCATTGACAATAGCACTAACTGATATTTAAATTACAATAGTAATTTCAACAAAAGGAATGCAATATTGTTACATAACTCAATACAAGCTTGGTGAGTATTAAATTTCTGGAGCCAAGTTTATTATAAAGGAGAATTCAGTTAGCACTATCGGAGGTCGTGGTGGCCGTTGGTGGAATACTTGTCATGTACAGAATTGCTGGGCTTTAATTAAACCGAGTAATTTAGAGGGCCCGGGCGTTACCACGCATGGCTCTGCTAGGTACAGTCTTCTGCATACTCATTTGGAAATGTTTAAACGGAGGTGCCTCTGCCTCGTAGGGGGGAGAGGGGGGGGAGGTGATGGTTAGTTCTCTGCTACAGATAAATTAATAATACGCACAGCTTAGATGGATATATATATATATATATACGTATAGCATGCGTGTCCGTAAGTACACGTACAGGGGGATTCAGTAAAATATATTATATTAATTTTTTTATAGCTTTCTTTCTAATGATATCATTTGTGCTGATTCCCTTGGTTCTCTATAGATTATCAATAATAATATTTAACAATTATAAAATAAATTCTATAGTTGATATATAAATAATAAAACGTTAAAAGGGGTCAATTCTGTACATTGAATATAATTAAAGCAATACATGGACGGTTTTTTATATATTATGTAATAAATAAGATTATAATGTTAGTAAATTTTGTCCGTCTGCCTATCTGTCGGTTGGTTTAGATTCACACAAAAATTACTGCGCGGATTTTGTCAACATGAAAAATCGCAGTATTGGATTATGCCACCCAATATGCAATACCTCAAGAGTTGGAAAGTGGAAGTGTCCTAACGTAGAACGGAGTATCTTAACACCAGATTTTCGGGTTTCCTTTGCCTATTATGAAATATGCGATAAGAACACCATCATAAGCTTACATCAAAAGTAGAACAATTTCTTATATTCATTGATAAATAGATAGGCACAGATCAACCTGTAAAAGTATTTTTTTACATTAGAAAAAACTATTAAGTATTTAATTTATATTTGCCTTTTATTTATTATATTATTTCTTTATCCTGTAACTACACCTGTGTCTACCGACGGAAATGGCGTTTTGGATGATATTAAATTAAATTGGTATCGTAATCGTTTGTACTGTAAATAATTTGAATAGAAATAGGTTTTGCTTATAAATCTTCTCCAAAAAATATCCTAATTAGACCCGCTGAAGACAGGCATAGTGCCTTCATTTACTGTAATATAATAAAGATAATATAAATAATAAGTAGATAATGCGAATGCGAATAAAAAACGTGTGTCTATAAATGCGAATGTTGTGGGATCGATTTCCACTTTGGGGAGTAAATTATTTTTAATACTTCAATCTGGTAACATTGCAAAGTACGGTGTTGCACCACTTTACAGGCAATGCGTCGAAAATTCTGTGGGAAGTAGGAAACGGAAAATCTTAACATTAGTAAATCTGGTATTATTGTAAAATTTTGAATTATTAATTTATTTTATAAAAATAACACTTAGTCATTTCGACTATAAAGTATTTTTATATCACAGCAAAGTAGAAAGAGGAAGCCTAGTGTTAACACTCCGTTCCGTAATTTCCGCCAAATTTTTCGAGGCACTGCCTATTGAGTGGTAAAACCCAACGCCAGGCTTTTAACCTTGGTACCAGAGCGAAAAAATAAAAATATTTATAAATTATTATTATTTGACCGAGTAGTGTTCGAACCCACAATCGTCGCGTTACAGACACGCCCTTGTACCTCTGTGCCACGACGGCTTCATAATAAGGTATACCTTTAAAGTTAGTTATCAAAATATAATTATTTATAATAGTAACAAAAAAAACTTGAATTTAAAATACGTACAGAATTTAAATACTGAAACACCATGTATATCTGAGATGTGAGATGTAAAATTTGAGCGGAGTACGGCGTATACCTATTATGAAATTCTGCACACAAAGACCGTTCACACACACACACACACGCACACAGAGGGGCGAGTTACTCGGACTTCGCTTTTGGGGTGGGTACAGAATCCTTGCGACGCTCGACCCCGGCTTAAATTCTCATATTAATATGTATCTCCTTTAAGCTTAGATTTCTGGAAGCCGAGGCATTATAGTCCTTGATATAGATATATATTCTAACCAATTAGTGTCACTTTAAAAAATTATTATGTACGCATAATTAATTTGCAAATTTTCTAATAATTTTGGTACTATTAAATATTTTTTGTGCTACGCAGTATCACACGTAGCTGAGTAGTTAAGATACTCCACTTCCCAATTTCCGTCAAATTCTGTAGACGTTGGGTGTCGAGCGGCAGAATTCAACGTTTTATATACAAAGTAACGACACGTCTAGTGGGCGACTACGTGGCGATACTAAAGTTTATTTAAGAAACTGAATTGTATTCGTATACTAGTATATTTTCTCCTCACTTATAATGACTTGTAACTACAATATTTTGTAAAAATTTTGTAGTTTGTTGGTACTTGGCGTTCCATAATCGTTACCTCCATGAGAATTTTGGATGGTAAATTACAAATAAAGGAACAAATCGGCAAAATAGAATTATCAATACCGGTATAACACAAAAAAAAACCATAATTAACTTATATTTGTAATTCATTTTATAGAAAACTCATCAAACGAGTGCAAAAACAAGTTTTTCAATTTTTATATGTAGTAGGTACTTCCCGCGTACTTCCATGTGATGGGATGATTGTCACTTGATGGGGATCTGATAATGATATCCCAGAGAAATCGAAGAAAACTTTAAAAATTTATGACTTTACTTTTTCTTATTTTCAATTATAATTATATATTTGCTTTTTTAATTCGTTTGAGAAAAAGTACATGAAAGCCGAAGAAGCAGACAAACAGACAGACAATATAGGCGTCAATGGAACCTCCACCTTGTATTTAGTCGGTAATTAAAAAATCACCGTATCGTCCACAATTTTCCTGCAAAATTTCAAATCTGCAGGCTTAACGGTCAAGAAGGAGTAGCATTACAATTGAACACTTTCATGTCCTCGAGTGGGAATCGAACCTACGACCTGTCGCGTTCACATACCCACGCATATGCCACAGCGCCACGACTGGCTTCAATATTTTGTTGTTTATTTAATTTATTTGTATTAAATAACAATTTATGACGATTCACACTTAGTCACGCGGCACCGGCGTGGGTTTCGCTTGACATATCAAAAGTTCGTTACTCCCATTAGCAGTCATGCAGATATAATGCTGAATCTTTTATTTTTGATCCTGCGATTCTAATTCCAACTAGTCTTTTTGTATTAATACTGAGTGTGTGAATTATTGTTATCATTAATTTGTATATTGGTTTTTGTTGCTTATGTTAGGGTTCCGTATCCCTAAAAGGCAAAAAAAAACCTTCTCACTAGCTTATAAATCACAGTAAAAAAAATGTAAAATAATAAAAAAAAATGTAAAAACATTTACTAAAAGAAAACTAAAATGAAATCTTACACAATAAACTATTGATTTACAAAGATTTTTTTTAACGAGCCCAGTACAATTAAAATGCTTCACAAACTATGAAGTTTGGTTATTTCTTTTTAGTGTTTATAAAGTTAGAACAATTTTTAGGGTTCCGTATCAGTTAAAGAAAAAAGGAATCCTTATAAGGTTACTTTGTTGTCCGTCTGTGTGTCTGTCAAGAGCCTTTATCCCAGGAAAGCATGGAGATTTCGAGTTGACATTTAAACTAAAAATCGTATTCCTATATTTACTTAGAAAAAAGAAATGGCAGTTTATATGGTAAACACGCGTATTTCGACACTATAAAGGATAATAAAATGAATAGGGTACGTCCGGTTGACCTAGAAATTTCGAAAGAGAGATCTAGCGTTTATGCATAGTTCTTGTCGCAGTTTATATGAAACCTATAGGTTACTTACGTAGATCACAATAAACTTTTACAAAGCATATTCCCGGTGACATACAATCATGAAATTGATACGGATCCCTCGAATGGCGAGTCGAACTAGCTCTTGACCGGTTTTCATTATGTTTGATATTTTTGTTAAATCTAAGTAGGTTTAATATAAATTAGTTTAATATAGTTTTTATAGCAGTAGATATAATTATCACAATCATTATATTGACAAAAGTCTATTTGTTAATTTCGCATTTATTTAGGAAAAACTATCTATTTGTATTGAAAAGAGGCCAGTCGTGGCGCAGGGACACAGAGAGTGACTGTAAAATCAATTGGTTGTGGGTGCGATCTCCACTCGAGGATATTTGTTTAAATTTATATTTCCAATTCTTCGCTCTGGTGTCGAGTCAAAACGCGGCGTTGACTTCTGCCACTCAAATCGCATTGATTCCAGAATTCATCAGAAAGTGGGAACATGAGTATTACACTAGGTTCCCTCTGCCTACCCTGCTGTGTGCGGGATACAGCGTGAGGCTGAATTTTTTTTATAGCTTGCTGATATAATATATTATGGCTCTTTGTCAGTTGTCACAGATCTTAAACTTTTCATGTCATTCCGAAAATGTACGTGTATAAATAGACGAATAGGCAGACAGGTGGACGGCAACGTTTTAAAATTTTAGTTTTTTTTGTTATGATTTGTACATTATTATCCTTTATATATTTTTTTTTGTAAAAATGTATTATATACATACATATTATGTTCAAATACAAATTCAAAATATTATTTGTTCAAATAGATTTTTATAAGCTTTTTTGAATCGTCGCATGAACATATTATAATATATGTATAAACAAAAAAGCTATCATGCGTGACATTCAATAGAAATCGATTCCATACATGTATATACACGTATGGCCAGACCCATAAAAGATTTATTAACTTTTTGGAGGCGAAAACTTGGTGTAACAAGCTTATCTTTATTTCTACGTTGTCTATCACTATTTTTTACTATGACACTGTATATTCTGTCGAACAAACAGAATATTATAATACTCAAATACTTTTTTTTTACTGTTTTATTTTATTTATGCACACTAATCTAAATGCAGCTAGTAGTATATTGGCATTGACGTTAAAAATTAACTTTAAATTTTAAAATATAATCTATTCGTTATTAATCGTCACATAGTAAAATTATTGTTTACTATAACTCTTAACCTGTTATAAAATAAATACAGCAGTGAAATCAGGCACTTAGACTTACATTCCACCAGTTGTGTCTAAATTAAGAAATTTCCGTTAATAATTAACCAACGCAAAAAGGATTGTCAACTAGGCTTGGACAGCGAACAACCCTCTCTTCTCGACGAGTAATTGAAAAGGGTAGAACTGTTGAAAAATTCAGCGGATAACTGTACTCTTCGTGACGTGTCGACCACAACTCCGGTACCAGTGCATATCACATTGCATATGCCGTGTAATATTTTTGTTTTCAATTATTTCTTTCAAGAAGATAATTAATTGAAAAAGAATTAAAATCAAATTCGTCGAAGAGGCCGTCGTGGGGGCAGCGATACAGTGTCTCTAAAGGCTACGGATTTTATTCACTCGAGGGAATCATTTATTTTCATTTCTTGGCTTAGTGAAATCTGAAATATCAGTTTCATTGGAAAATTAAATGCGTTTTAAAAACCTATAATTATCACGTAGAGTCTAAGACATGCGGCGACTGCGCCTTTGATATCAATGATGCTTTCTGCTTTACGATAACATAAAAAAATATATATTTATAATTTTCAAATAATCTATCAAATAAATAAAATTAAATATGTTTTACTGAAAAAGCTAAACAACAAGCTACAACATTACTTCACTTAAAGTTTGATGAGGCCGTCATGGCGCAGAGGCACAAGGCTGTTAGTGTAACACGACGTTTGTGGGTACGAACCCCACTCGGAGAAATTAATTATTATTTATTTATATTTTCATTTTCATTATTTTAATTTCTTCGCTCTGGCACAAAAAAGCAAGGCAAGCCCAACGTTGAGTTCCGTCACTCAACATGGCTATATCTTTTGATTGAGGTGGCTTAAAAACTTGATTTTTTCACAGCCCCAAGGGACAATAAACCTAAATATTTAATATAAACTTCGGTTTCGGTTTACCTTCAACTGTAACTGAGAAAAAAGATTTGGCCATGGATGGACGGACAGACAAAAAAGTGATCTTATATGGATCTCGTTTTCTTCGGCACGGACTCGTCCACCGCGGCTTCCATATAATGTAAATTAATTTTGCACTCAGCTTATTTTTTCTATGAAATATCTATACATACACACAGTTTCCGGATTTTTCCCTTTATCTGTATTGTAGGTTCTCTCGTGCTAAATTTAATAAATGTAGATCCCCGGGAAGTATCCTACAAGTTTTAATAACGCGGAGAATTTCATAAAAATGCAACATCATCGATGCATAAATGCTCGTATCTTGTAATTGATAAGAATGTCTGAATGAATGACTAATAAGGTAGATTTTTTTGTAATTCCAGGAATCGTTATTATTTGATATTAATAAATAATATATATTATTTTAATAAATATATAAAGCCGTATATTATTTTAATAAATAAATATATTGAGGCCGTCGTGGCGCAGTGGCACAAGGATGCCGCCCGCAAACGCGACGGTTGTGGATTCTATTCCCACTCGAGGAAGTGAAATATTTCTTTACGTTTATATTTCCAATTTTCTTCGCTCTGGTGGCTCAACACGTAATGCCTCCCGAATTCGGCAGAAAGTGGGGAACGGAGTGACTTAACACCGAAGTCCTACTACCTAGGTGAAAAAAAAATGTATATATTATAGAATATTTGATATTAATTTTTGCTTGAAGGTACCAAGCGATCTGGAGATAAATGATCTTGACAGACGGTCAAACAGAGAACAAGGTGATCCTGTAAGGGTTCCGTTTTTACCTTTCGAGGTACGGAATCCTAGAAAGAAAGAAAAAAAGCACACGAAAAAAGAGCCCACATTATTAAAACATTATTAACGAAAAAAATGTTGTGTTCTTAAACAACTTACGTTTAATAGTGGTACGGTTATTTGTTCTTCTTTTATAGATATAGTTAAAATAGCGGGAGCAGAATTTTAATTTTTATTATTGTTATTTATACATATGTATTTATGTCGAATTTATTTATGTTATGTTGTTATGAGGAATATTTAAATTGCTAATAGCAATATATGTGGATACTTTACATTGCTTTACAGGTACTTACATATTGATTGTCAAAAAATGAAGCCCATCGTGGCGCAGTGGCACAAATGTGTGACTCGAAATGTGACAGTTGTGTTCGATTCCCACGGATTCGATTTATGAATATTTTTATTGCTTCGCTTCCGCCACTCAATACGCAATGCTCTGAAAAATTCAGCGGAAAGTGGGTAGAGTAGTGTCTTAACACTAGAGTAGCAGAGGGAACTCTGCTTACCCTCACATACGGGATACATCATGAAACTTATATATATTAAATTAATGACATAACTGAATTCTTGACAATTCAAGTACCGAGAATCTGAAAGTACCGAGAAGAATTACAAAAAACGGGGCCACCCACTAAGGTTCTTCTGAGGTCACTTTATAGTCTCGACATACACGTTTTCAAATTTTTCCTGAACTAGCTTCTACCTGTAGATGGTAGCTGCCAAATTTCATAATTCTAGGTTAACCAGAAATACCATATTAATAATGATCCCCTTTATAGTATCAAAATACGCGTTTTTTGTTATTTAAGGCTATTATTTTTATAGGATCTAACCACAAATGTAGATTTCAGATTTGAACTAGTACTACATGTAGATGCTAACTATTCTAGGATGCGTCATAATTCTAGGTTAACCGGAAGTACCGTATGAATTTAAATTCCTCGTATAAACGGCCATATTTTTTTTCTAATTAAATATAGAAATATATTTATATCAGGAAATCATGGCGGCTTTAGATCTGAGTATATGGTTTGAAGTTCAATTCGAAATCTCCAATCGTTGATGAGATAAAGGGGCTTGACAGACAGACAGACATATGTACAACAGGGTGATCTTATTAGGTTTCCTATTTTCTTTTAAAAGTACGGAACCCTAAAAAGACAGGCATACCTATTATACTAACTGTACAACTTTAAACGCAAAAGTTATTCCAGGAATATTTTGTGTCAAGTAATAAAAAAGTAAGATAAGATAAAAAAAACGTAACGTATTATTTTTTAAGTAAAAATTTATAGTTAAGGGAAAATTAAACTACATAGATATATATATAGCATCGGTGCTAATAGAATTGTGAAATGCATTATTAATCAAGTAAATAGGCAAACTTATGTTGTATGTTACATAGAAATTTGATATCGATAATTTTTCAAAAATATACATAAATTTGCCTAAGAATATATTTAAAATAGCCATAATTAAATGTAAATTAAATTTAATGTTCGAAAATAACTTTAATATAATACAATTCTGTTAAAATCAGATATGAATGTTTCCATAGTAGGAGTGCTGTGTTCGAATCCATTTACTGTTCTAAATTATGCGTAAAACGTCCATTTGACGCTCACCCCTCTTCCCTCTTATCGCTTGGACAGGAACGGACGGGGAGCCTCGGGCGGGGGTGCCGGACTAGGGCAAATTGGGGGGTTTACAGCCCCCTAAGTGAGGGGGGTCCGAAGTCCACCTCACCCTTTAGCTACCCTGAAGTTCCATCTCTCACACCTATAAATTCGGCACACACACCCTATCGGGCGGGGTGGTCCATGGCGTACCAATCCTTTCGTTGCGGCCGTGTCACATTTGCCAGGGCTCTGGTGACCTCCACTACAAATTAATATTCAGAAACGTTTCCGTTCCGATCGTTAATCATTGCCGTTCTGCCGGTCTCGGCACTGCTCATGTACTCAACGCTTTACGCCTTTATCTAATTACAGAAACGAACTGATATTATTAAAATATAAATAATTCACTATTATTGATAATTTCAAGTCCATGAAAATCAACAAAAGCACATTCACAAAACCTGATATAGTCACTTAAATTAAAATATGTTATATTGTGCATTACAACAATTATAACAATTTCTGGCGTTCACGTCCAAAATTAGAGTTAAGAAATATAATCAATAAAATAAGAATAACTCTGAATGCCAAAACAAAAAAAAATCTTTATTAACTTATTGTTATTTCACAATTATATATTATAATAAATAATAATCTATATACTGGATGTAAGAAATATTGTAAGATAGAAAGAAATAACAAAAACGGTACATAAATTAAAACAACTACATAGTATTCAATGACTAATATTTAAAAGATACAGTCTTCTTCATTAATATTCTTTTTAAATTTTTCTAAAAAATTTAAATATGAAATTTCTTTTTAAAATTTCATATTTAAAATTTTATTTATAGGCTATTGAATTTTTTTATCTGTCAACATGTTTTGACGATCAGTTAACTTGAACGTCTTACACATCAGAGTAACCTTGCTGCCAGATACGTTCTCATCTAAGGTTTT
Organism: Heliconius aoede; assembly: GCA_037355905.1. Lineage (NCBI taxonomy): Eukaryota > Metazoa > Arthropoda > Insecta > Lepidoptera > Nymphalidae > Heliconius > Heliconius aoede. The sequence continues at coordinate 379,490 of JBAIZZ010000368.1, read as the reverse complement.
TACGGTGTTGGTAAGTCTATACTTTTTAGCTAGTCGATTCTTTTGGAATGGAACGGTAATTTGGTTTTCTTTATTATCTAAATCCTTACCATTGCGACAGGTTTTTTTCTCCTTTTTCTCATAATCTGATAATGAAGAACTGCAACTATAATTACAAACAACATCTACTCTGATTACTTGGACAGTGGCAGGACTTTCAGCTCTTGAAATGGTCAGACTTTTTCTTTTACCATTTTTATGAAATGCAATTTTCGTTTTCTCTGCGTTAACGTTTTCCTGAATATTTTGAGGCATGAGATTAGATTTGGAATTTTTCTTTGGATTTCTTTTACATTTTTCTATCTTTGGTTTTTTTCTTGAATCATGACTCCTTAGATCAGCCTGAACACACTTGTTTTCTTTACACGTGCTGTTCAAACAAAATAAAACAATACTTGACTTCTCTGAAGATGGTCTTGATCGATCATTATTGGAAATATACTTGGTATAATCGTCAAAATAATCACTGAGTTCTGACGAACGAGCTGCATGGTTTTGTTTCATCTCGTCTACAATTTGTTTTACAAACATTCGATGATTTTGGCTATCCGAAGTTTTATACTTGAAACTAGAGCGGAGTTTTCTACTCTGGTCCATATTACCGTGAAATTGTAAATTTTGTACAGAAAGAACTAAATTTTCACAAGACTGGTCAGTTCCATTGCCGCTCGTTTCGTTAACATCATAATTTTGGAAGTCAATACAATGAAATCTGTAAGCAAAAACAGATATAAATATATAATAGATTTAAAGTTACTTAAAATTAACTAAATAATGAAACTGAAACTAAACTAAAATAAACTAGCTTCACGCTATATCTCTAACGGGGTGGTCAGCGAGAACGGAGTGCCAAACGCTGCGATTTCATACCTCTTTTGCCTCCTCCACTGCGGATTTGAACAGCTAAGATGACTCCTCATATCCTACGAAGATATTGCAATTTCACAATATACATATTTCTTTTATTATTCTTCTGTGATACCTAGGTTTTAGTGTCGGTGTCGTAAGAGGCGACTAAAGTACGTGTGGTAGAGTCACGTCGCCAGTAATGGGAACACGCATGGGCAGACTCGACCGGATTAATACCACCCCCGGCATTTAAAACTGGCGTGAAGTAGTGGCTCTGGCCACTGCGTTTCGCATTAGGTAATGCCGAGCCCCGGCGCCCAACATCCTTAAAGGCCAGCAACGCACATGTAGCTCCTCTGGTGTTACATGGGGTCGTGGGCGGCGGAGATCACTTACCATCAGGTGACCCGAACGCTCGTTTGTCTTGTCCTCTCCCATAAAAAAAACAAAAAAACCTTGGTATTGTTGCCGTATAACAGCGTCGGCATCAACACTGCATTGTGTGCGGCCAAACGTGCAGCTGTACGTTTCGCCGTCTCATCAATGCAGCTAATGCTCTGTTTACGCTGTTACCGGCATCAATACGCATTTACGCATCTATCTCGTACCTTCGCTCTCCCCTGAACATACCTCCCAAATATACCACTTCATTCAACTTCACGCTGTTCCAGTATCCTACCATTTAAAGTGACCTTGCATTCCGTTTTATCTTTATTTCTTTCAAATATCAGAATCATTGCCTTACTCGCATTCAGGCTTTGTCCATTATTGTCTCCTAGTAATGCAATGAGCACTGCATCGTCTGCGTACAGCAGATAGTACAACCAAGCTGACATGGTGCGTCCTTATTGATCACCCGATTGGATATCAAGCCAAGGCGACATACCAGTTTCTACTCGCAAACAGGCTGATCGATCTCTATGCAGAGATGTTACAGCAAGGGTCCGCTCTTATTGTACCGGAGTAGTTTCTCCCATAATTTCATTCTCATAACTCTACCAAGCGCCTTTTCGAAGTTCACAAAAGCATAGAAAACTTTTTGCTTAAACGCCAAGAATTTTTCCGTGGTCATGCGGAGGGCTAAGAAAAGCCTCTCCGAGCTTCTCACGACAGCTTTAAGGTCATAACTAAATTATAACCTTATAATTAGCATTATATATTAGAACAAAAAATATAAAAAAGTGACCTATTGATAGCTTCTGTCCATCGTGGATCTTCTTCGTGTTGTGGATCAACCAAACGTTTTTGACAAATTCTTCTTGGTTTATCGGGATTTGCTTTGGGGATTTTCATTTTTGATCTTTCTTGTAAGTTTAACTTAACACATTTCATAGTGTGTTCAAATTTCTGAAAGGAATAAAAGTAAAATGTCAATCTTAACGAGGTACTAAATTATATTAGATATCATAAGTAACTGCCTGGTATCGGCAGCTAAATATCGAATTTATTTTAAATTAATTTAATTAACAGATATCGTGATACGAAGTAGTTATAAACTAACACGAACCTAAAATGGTTGAAGCTGAACATGAAACTGTTCGAGCACTGTAAACTATAATCCTTTTACGACTTCTGTTGGAAGACGTGACAATAAATTTGGAAAATTAAGGTTTATTTGCGAGGACAGAATACGTGAAACTAAAAATACAAATATATTTATTATATTTAAAAATACAAATATGATACCAGGAAATTAATTTATTTAAATTTATATTTAGATTTCTTGGCAGGTGAGTTGAGGCAGAGCGCGGCGTTGAGCTCCGCCATTCAACACGCAATTCCTGCAGAATTCGGCCGAAATTTGTGAACGGAGTGTCTTAACACTAGGTGCCTTCTGCCTAACCTCCTTTGTGCGGAACACAGCGTGAAGCTGATAAAAAATGATGGTTAAATTCCCCTTTTACGTATTTAAGAAAATAAAACTTTTAATTTTAATTATAAATATAGTGCCAAAAAAATATATAGATATATATACAGTCTATTTAAATCTTTTCTAATGATTTATTTTTATTTAGAATATCAGCATCACGCGGTATCCTGCACACAGCAGAGTAGGCAGAGGGAACCTAGTGTTGAGACACTCCGTTCCCCACTTTCCGAATACTGGAGGCATTGCTTGTTGAGTGGCAAAACTCAACGACGTGCTTTACCTCGACACCAGAACGGAGAAATGGAAATATAAACGTAAAAAAAAAAATTAACTTCCTCGAGTTGGGGTCGCACCCACAACCCTCGTGTCACAGTCGCACCCTTGTGCCGCTGCGCCACGATGGCTTTTTTTTTATTTAGTACATAATATAGTAAGTACACCATAAATTTAAATGACTTAAATAACCATGTCACAAAACAGTCACAGTACATAATGGACTTAGCGAACTCTTTTTTTTCTAAAATGCATTGTTTAGTTTCTATTCATTTTGAAAGTAATTATACTGGACGCTTGCTTATAATTGTCGCTGTCTTTTTTCATCCAAATAGATGCGCTGCAGTTGGAACGGGAAAGCAATATGCAAAGATTTTTTTTTTTTGGAAAGTATTGATAATGCTACAATGGCGGCAGGATGGTGTATTTGATCTAGCGACGTAGCGGTCCACATGTTCTTGGGTATGGCCTCACCAACGATGCAAAAAATATTTAAGCTATTGTGCTTGGATTATACAGTTTTGACGTTTAAATATTAAAAAGTTTTATAATATTTCGTCGCTGTAGTTATGACAATACAATTACCAAGTGTTTATTTATAATGGACGAAATAAAGAACAAAATCATAAGCCGTAATAGGGATAACGATAACGATTTTTTTTATGAACGTGATATAATCGTGACTTGTGGTATCGTTTCATCAGCTCACTATCCATAATTACTGCAAAAGAATAAAACACATTTCGCTGTGTCTTTTAGCCGCCACGAACTAAATTTTTATCATGCTTAAATTTCAAATTGACACGCCAGTCATGGAAATTACACGACAAACTGCGCTAATTTAGGTTAATTCAATATAATCTGAGCACATTCAAAACTTCTATCCTCATTTCTTTCGCTTCATAAAATAATTATATACATGTAGATGTATAAATAAAATAATATATTAAATATATTAAAATCAAATCTGTTTGGTCTCACTAGACATAACGCACACATCGTTGAAATAATAGGCACAGCTGCTACACGACTAGACGAGCACACAGACGCACTTCTTGGTGCATCCATCGCACGCCGACATCTTGGATATTAAAAAAAAAACACATTATTATTATCCTAGAAACAGGACAACGAATACAATTTTGCCAATATTGAACCTTACAGCGAACTATTACAGTTTAAAATTACATAAACCGACATTGAAAGCGATTAACTTAGATTTTATCCTTACAACTATTGATGTACGCCATTATAGTTCTTTTAACGTAGATGCAAAGATGGATATTGTTTGAACGGCATTTCTAAAGGAATTCAAGCTTATTGTTAGAAAAAAACCTATGTATCTTAGTAGGCGCCAAATGCACGTTGCACAGCTCTAACGAATTCTGTTGAATTTCGTTCGACGTGATGTTTATTGCATATCGTTTATTATCGTTCTATGATAACACGTGTTCAAATAGCGCCTGAGATGCAAAAATTTTGTATTTGAAATATTTTTGTCTATTTCCATGGAACAAACAATAAGGCAATTTATTTAAAATTTAATGGATATAAATTAGAAGTTTTCTTTCTTATTTTATATTTGTTGAATTTTTGAATTTTACTATCAATCTCTTTCCACGGTTTCCAATATGGCACTTTACCAATATAATCGAATCGATATACCGATTTATTATTACCGATTTAGTGTTTTATTTCTTTGTAAACAGATTTAATCTACAGAATTATATACATTGTATCTGCAGAAAGATATGTGATAGAAAAGGATATTTTAATATGATTTAATACAGTTGTTGGGTGGTACACGTATGATTATCCTCATGAAACGTATTGTTTGCATGAGAAGGGTGCCATGTCTAACTTCGATAAGTAAATGTACGTATTGGCTATGATAGCACTCTCTTCATATTTCCAATAATGAAAATATTATTCACATTCTAGTATTTATCAATAATATTTTGTAATGTAGAAAAATATAAAATATATATATAAAAGCCCTAGTTTTATTATTCAAAATGTACCTGTACTGTAAATCATGAAACAAGATTTCCTTGACCTGTTAAAGGTGAACTGGTATTTTCGCTTGCCTTTACAAAGCAGTAACTAAACAAATGCAATTCAATAATACAACCTGTCTCTGGGTCAAATATGACAAAGGGGTCACACCGGCCATTCCTACCGCATCCTAATTCTTCAAGTCCGACCACCATTTCCATCACAAAAGACTGACCCCCTGTGTTCCTCAAAGAAATAAAATAGTATCTTCGACCACGCCTATTGCCGATGTGCTGTATTGTGTTTCAAAATTTAAACGGTGACTGATTTATGCTTTTTTTTTTCTCCTGTCAAGTCAAATTAATGTCTGGCACTAAGTGATTATTTTAGAGGTCCAATATTAGAATTTAATTTATATATATATACATATATATGTACTATCATCTTATATCCTATGTGATTCTACCATCCATGAGAAATTCGGTCCTCGTATCCGTCCCAATATAACTTGTCAGTTGAATATTGTTAGTTCTATAGAAATTCGTCTCGAGACCCCTTTGCCCTAAAATCTATCATGATACGAACAAAACCAGAGCCATGTGCGCGAATATGTAGCAGTGAGTAAATAAAGGGATGATATATTGTGAAGACTGATGTGATTAAAAAAAACTATTTCCCTTACTTATCAAGGTGCATACTTCGCAGTGTTGCTAAACTCGTGTTTTTATCGACATAATTTTTATTATTTCATATAAATATAAATAATTTAATATTTATATAACATAATAAAAATTATAATATAATAATAATTTAGTATTTTTAATTATAACATAACACAAATTAGTGAGTGAGGGTGGTTATATATTACAAAAAAAAAACTATTTTCAAATCTACATCAAAATACTTTTTAACAGGATATATATAAGTTATAAAAGGTTTTTTTTTAATTGTATTTTATAGTGATAATGATATATATAAACAGAATCTAGTTGATAGCCAGCCGTTTCAATCCTACGAATTGCTTAAAATATATCGATATCAAAATGTTACATCACTACTGTATCCTAGAAGGACGTAATCGTTGTGGGAACTATTTCTGCTATCTCTCTTAAAAATTTTCTGTCTCACTCTCAAATTGTCAGCCAGACTCTCTTACACAAAGCGCGTTGAATACGATAGACGATTGAATGACGCTGTTAACACATGTGCACTCAAATATAATTTCATATTTAATTTACACTATTCTTTCCTATCTGCAAAGGGAACTAACGACAACCAAATCATAATATTAATGTAATCAAATATCGTTGATTTTTTTTTTTTTTTAATAATTTCTGAAATTATTATCGATTAGATTGATATTTTAACTATTTATTATGAATTTATGTAAATTGCATTTCAGCAAGCTTTTATTGTCTATATATATATATATAGATAATTTTCCAGCTTCATATAGCCTAATAATTACAAGCTTAAAAGCTAAAGCTAGTTACATTTGAGGCATAGTGCTTATATTTTCTGATAATTTTTTTTTTCTCTACTAAGTGTTGTGGTTTTAAAAAAAAATAAAACTTCAAAATTACATTTTGATATCGATATATTTTGAGCACTTCATAGTATTGAATTGGCTGGTTAAGAACTAGTTAATTTTTTTACATACCATCAATATAAAATACTTATTTGGCGTTTAAGTTTTTAATAGGCCAGTCGTGGCGCAGTGGCACTGTAAAATCGACTGGTTGTTGATTCGATCCCACTCGAGATATGTAATATCTATTCAGATTTCCACCACTCAACACGAAATGCCTCCAGAATTCAGCGGAAAGTGGAGAACGGAGTGGTGATATCACTAGGTGAAGCTGATTTTTTGATTTACGTTTTTAATAATTTTGTAGTCGAGTCAATCATGTAATTGTATATATGTATATATGTAGTACTCACATGATATTATTTGACGAAACCATCATTAATATGTATTTTTCTTGGGGACTTAATTAAATAAGTTCTAGACAACCTAGAGCCTACAATTCTTAATCTTAGACTTACAAGCTTATTTCTCCATTTCCTTATCGTACTTTTTGTTTTAAAATATGAATAATGAAATTTACTTTGTGCCATTACTTTATTAATAATAGATATTTAACTTTAAGACTTTGAACTAGAGTTTTTTTTTTAATAATTTCACAGGACACTAAAGGCATGTAAACAATAATGTTAACAATAAGCCGTATTTCGGTTCCTTTGTCGGTTGTCTTTGTGAATATTAAAGGTGCCGCTCAATACAAATTTTTACCTTGGCACCATTAAAAATCACTTTCTAGATAAAAGAATATCACTTGCAAATTGCCTCGCTAATAGCATATCTTTCAAAAATAATAATTGCGTAGTGATATTATGTCTATGAACTTAGCAAACCATTGTCCAGTAGATTCGAAAAAAAATAGAGATCGCCAAAACGCCAGAACTATTTGTAAAACCTATCAGGAACTATAGAACTTGACTGCATGCGAAGAGAACAACCATTTTATTTTTTTGATATGCTGGACAATGCTCTGCTCAGTTCACAGACATAGAGTTTAGATACAGGTTTAGGCTTTCACTTAGTGCATCGCCGTGTTGTGTAGGTGCTATGTGAGTAATTTAGATCTTTTTAGAGAGTAAAAGAAATTTATATATTATTTTTTTGAATAATTACAAATACTCGTCTCCACCATATATATAAACGTTGACCGTGAATCACGCAAATGAGTAGTATATGTATGATTATGTCGTAAAGTTTTATAGGTACAAATAAGCTCTACGGTTACTCCGTATAATTATATATTTTTTATCTATATGTGAAAATATGCACTATTAACGTGTTTTCTTTTAAAAAGATTTCAAGCTAATATTGTTTCTGATTTCTCCATATGAGCGTCACATGGAGTGAAGGCGTGTGTGAGGATCGATATCAAATGGTTCAAATAAAAGCGCTACTTTCAATATATTGAAATTTCGAGCAGTTTCTATATTTGTTTGCTGGAAATGGCAAAAAATAAAACATGTCAATGTTAAATCAAATACTAAACTAAGAGTGCGAGGGAAAGCTTTGCAAGTGCTTAAGCTTAACTTATTCAATACTAATCAAACTAAGTGAACTAAGTGTTACTCGTCAACCACGTGAGGATGTCAGCAAGAGGAGAAATTACTGTACCGGCAACCACGACGCCGCGACAACGCCGTGTCCGCCCGATGTCTGGATGCCGACTACGCGCGAATATCATATAATTCAAAGCCGCCACCACACCGCTACGCCGCGATCATAATTGACACGCTGCGCTCGTTTACTATATTTTCGAGTTACTACGAGTTGTTTCTTTTTTTTTAAAGAAATATAGCGGAATGACAATATATGAAAATTTTGTGACATTTTCATTTTTTTTATTTTTTTATTATATTAAATGCCTAAGTGACACTTCTTATTATTTTATTATATTCCCATTAAAATTACTTTTCATTTAACAATTAATACAGAATATATAACATCTATATTATCTATATCGGCTATTACCTATATCACCATTACAACAACCTAATAGTTTTAAAACTATTTGATTAATGTACGTAACGTATCTACTTATGTATTCAATTAAGTAGTTTTTTAATACAAATACACTTTTATATATAATATACAAAACATATTTAGAATAACTAAGTGTTTTCCGGTTGAAAACATGAAATAATCAGCTTCATGCTCTATCCGCATACAGAGGTAGACAGAGGGAACTTATTTGTAGTTTTTTTTACTTCGACTTTCACCACTTTCCTCCGATTTTTTTTTTGGGCATCGCGTGTTGAGTGGCGGAGCTCAACACAGAGCTTTTCCCTTGGTGTCAGTACTAATAAATTAAATTATCATTATATATAATTATAATTAAGCCATTCCTTCAAATGGGGATCGCACACACCTGTGTGTGTCACACGTCTTAGTGTATCGTAGTTTTTACATGATACGATACACGTATCATTTAAAAACTAGGTTAAATTTAATTCAATCACGCTCATTTATATAAAATATATATTTTATACACAGATTTACTTTTATCATGCTGTGATGATTGTAATCTCAGATTGCATCGCTGTGTTATTTCCAAAATATTACAAAGAACTTGATCGTATGAAATTCAATTTGACATAGCAAAATATTCAAAATAAAAAAAAAACTTTCGAAAAACTAAAGTGCTAAAATGAAAACATTTGTAGAAAATAGTTTTTATTCCCTCATTTACATTAGCCATTTCGTTGCAATAAATAAATGTTGGAAATAATTAATAATTTACCATCTTTAATTATAAATTATTATTTAACCTGATAATTTTTTAAACATTTCGTGAACGTGAAAATAATTGTGTCGACCTCATTTGTAACTATAAATTGCAAGTGAAAAAACTGACGTTTTCGACCACCCATTATGGTAGGAAGTATTTTTCATCTCTTTCACACTTACACATTTAGAATACTTATCTTCCTTATCTATTGTTTAACTATTATTACTATCGCAGTTGTGTGTGTGATATATTGTAAAATGGTTCCTGGGATCGGGGTGGTCCAAGGAA
>JBAIZZ010000368.1:353265-367710 GCA_037355905.1 Heliconius aoede | reverse complement strand
TTTGATAATTATATTGTCAGTCAGCGCTAACTTCGTGTTCGGCGTAGGCACCAATGACCTATGAGTAATAGGTATTTTTTAAATATCTCACATGAATAAATATATATTATACTTAAATATCAATATCAGATACTTAGAAGCAGAATTTTGGGGCCGGTCGTGGCGCAGTGGTACAAATTGTGCTGCACAATCGACTGGTTGCGGGTTCGATTCCCACTCGAGGAAAGAAAATATTTATTTATGTTTTCATTTCTTCGCTCTGGTGAAGTCAGCCGTGTGGTCCCGGCTTAGAATAGGATCACCCTGGTACTGTCGGTGTCGTAAGAGGCGACTAAAGTACGTGTGGTAGAGTCACGTCGCCAGTAATGGCAACACGCATGGGCAGACTCGACCGGATTTAATACCACCCCCGGCATTTTAAACTGGCGTGAAGTAGTGGCCCTTGCCACTGCGTTTCGCATTAGGTAATGCCGGGCCCCGGTGACCTTCATCACCTTAAAGGCTGGCAACGCACCTGTGGCTCCTCTGGTGTTGCATGGGGTCGTGGGCGGCGGTGATCACTTACCATCAGGTGACCCGAACGCTCGTTTGCCTTGTCCTCTCCCATAAAAAAAAAAAAAGCTCAATTATATAGTTATATTATGGCCAAAGGATAATATTTAAAAAAACACTAAAAAGTATCCTGCGTCCTTTTGAATATCTCAATGAATAGGTTGTACGAAATTTCCTGATAATCTTAAGGATATTTATTAGAAACTTTATTAGAAACGAATTATTATTTAGTATTCTAAATACTTATTTTAATCTATGAAGCTTTTACAAATAGTAAATAGTAAATGAATAACAAGTATGTTTCGATACTCAACGTTTTGTATATTACCCAAGGTCCAAAGCTCGTAAAGTCAGCTTAAAGATTTACTTTCACAGGTATGAGTGGTAGCGTTAGTAGCAAAATATTTTTCATATAATGTTACAAAATACTAAATATTGTACAAATAAATAATTCGTTTTAAAACGAGTCGTTAACATTGTAAACATTTCAAGCGGAATTAGTTCCTGTGATCGTGACAGTTGAAATAAAAATAACAATATCAAAGTAGCAGAGAGATACAAGCGTGTAAATGTATACTCGACAAGTTGTGATTTCGATTCTGTCTCGAGTGAATACAATATTGAATATTTCCATTTTTTCTGGTGTCGACGCAAAGGGCAGCGTTGAGTTCCGTTCAAAATGTAACACCTACAGAATTCGGCGGAATGTGGGGAGCGGAGAGTTTCAACACTAGGCTCCCTCTGCCTAGTCTTCGGGTCAGTTAGTCTTGCAAGAATTAAATCACTGATATAGTTTTAGTCAAATTTAGTTAAGAAATAGAATAGACCTTGAGAAAGTACATAATCTGCCTTACACCGCCAATAATGAAATTGAAGAGGTGAAAGTTTGTATGAGAGTCGCTTACCAGAGATGGTGGGTGCAATAGAAATTAATATAATATACTTTGACTCTGTACTTTTCGAAAGGCTGTAAAATAAAGCCCGCCGTGGTGTACAGAGTGTCATCTCCACTTTTAATGAAACCACAGTTTTAACTACTCTATAAATGCTTTATACAATTAAGTCAAAACAAATTATCCCCAAAATGATTTTTGTTTTTTTTTCTTCAAACAAAATAAATAATAAAATAATAAGGACGCACGCTGGCATAAACCTATCAAAGGGACACCGCTGCACTCGCCTCATTCCGATATCGAGTCGTAGGTATTGGCGGCAAAGGTAGTAATTTTGTAATTGTAAGTGTTTACATTATTCGTAACTGTGTCACGCGTAATGCACGGTTGACGTATTTTAATTTTTTTTTTTTTAGGTATGGGCTTGAAAGATTTTTCCCTGTGTGCTGCTGCCGTGAAAGGGGCGTACACGCCTCCATGTCTATCTCCTAAATAGTTTTGCCGGCAAAGAATAAAGATATGGATGACACAAAGTTCCCATGAAATCATTGGTATAACAAAAGACAGTTAAATCACTAATTTTTAAATACCTTGAATATAATAGTAATAGTAATGATATAAATGTGATGATGATTAAAGGATTTTGTAAGTACACCTCAGGTGTTTGTGGTGTGAAACATGAAAATGCACGTTTTTTTTTCGTGTTCAATCGTACGTAATTTTTTCACGGGTCCGGGTTGTAAAATCATCTGGTTAATTTTTTCTTGTAACTGATGAAAAGACATAAGACTTCGTATATCTCCAAATGCTTTACTGGAAGAGAGCAAGCCATACCCCAAAATACATGACCAAAGAAGAGAATGTCCTGCTGGTCGGTCTCTAAAATATCTACTACTTTTTTTTTTATTTTCACGATATATCCCGTACAATATAACAGGGTGATCAGGTGGAACATAAAGCCTAGACGCTCAGGTTCCATTAAGAAACTTCCGTTCACCACTGACGGCTCTGGGTTCGATGCACATTCGAGGGAGTGAAAAATTAAAAGTGCGGCGTTGAGTATATTACCAGATTTATATTAAATAACCACAATTTTCGATAATACTAAACAATTCACGAAAAAGAGTAGGGTACTGTAAAATTGGATATTGCAATAAATAAAAACATAATAGTATATTAACATCTACGAAAACACAATTAAAAGACAAATCGATATCACCTTACGAATTAAACTATAATTAAGAATTGCAGTTTTGATAATAAAATCTTTTATGTACACACTTAATATAAGTTTATATTATTTCACATCGCTATAAAAAATAAAATTAGAAAAATATCCTATTAATATATGTCCTTGAATCTCAGACGACCTTAGGGCACAGCGCTTAAGTTATGCATAAGGAATCAAACGTTAAACTGGGTCTGGTATAGAAACTGGTTAGTTCACTTTTGCCTGGTGACGTCAGCCAGTCGCAACGCGGTCCCTTCCGATCTTCTTACGATTATTATAGAAATCGATAGTTTTTGAGCTACTAAATTATTAAGCATTTCATGTTTCTTATTAATTAGTTGGTTTATTTAAATTTTGTTTTGATAATTTTTCTTGTTTTATTTTATTTATATTTAGTTCATTAAAAAATATAACTGTTTATATAAAGTGTAAAAAAATATATTTTACAGTTTAATAAAGTTATATTGCTATCATTGTAAAGGTCAAGAGAAAATGACATCTAATAGGTGTTTTTGACACCTTGTCGTTCATAAATTAATTCAAATCTTTTAATGTATGAGAAAAATACTTTTTCCTCCTTTCTGTATCGTCCAAAGAGGCAGAGGTATCCTAGTATTAAGACACCTTTCCCGTTCCCGTTACCCGTTCCCGCGCAACCACACATTATTCGAGACATTGATGCAGGATTGCGTGCTGAGTAACGGAACTCATCACCGCGCTTTGTCTCCTTAAAAGGTACTGAGAACGAGAAAATATAATCGAATCTACACATGTTGGGAATACAGTCAGACTCTGAGTCATTGATGTCTTGGGATGCCATCAAAGTACATTGTATATGCAATTTTTACATCGAAATGACAACACGTTTTAATTGAATATATTATTAACTTATATTAGATAGAATGGTATTACAAATGATTGCACATTTTGTATGAAAGAATGGTACAGTGATAAATTTAAGTACAAAGTGAATGCATGTGACGCTGCTACTCAATATGGGTCAAGGAACGTTTCCCCTTGCAACCTCCTTGAGCTGGCAAGGCCAATCACCATCACTCGCTATTCTCGTTTTTCTTCCGAATCAAATCATTTTTATTTACGTATTACTTGACCATAGCAAGGGTTATCTGGTCATCAACAAGGACAAACTTAATTTTAACATACAATGTACATTAGTAACTTAAAGAAAAACAAGTATGTGTCTCATATATCTTTCAAAGTGTAATATAATTAAGTTAAAGTTAGATCTAAAACAACTGTGCATGACTCATTATTCTATATAACATAATCTTCTTAATTTTAAGGAGAGATTTTAATTATTTTTTAGTTTACACCTCATAAAAGCCTCTATATACCAATGAGATTTGCACAAAGATGGATTCATGATATATATTGTGATGAGGTCCTTACCGTTTTTCAAATTTTTTTTTACCCTCCTACAGATCTAAACGTAATGTAGCCTTTCTGGATAAATGAGCTATCCAAGTAGTTCCTGAGATTAACATATTCGCCCAAACTAACTCTTCCACTTTATAATATCAGTACCTTAAGATATGGATAACATATGTAGATAATATCAGCCATCGTCGTAGTTGCGATCCAATTATAGAAATTATAATATTTAAATTGTCGCCCCCGTAACACAAAGTGTAGTTGAGCTGCAACTCAGCACGTAGTGTATCGAATTTCGATGGAAAACGGAGAGCGAAGTGTTTTGATACTAAATTCTCTTTGCCTGCTACTTGCTGCAAGTTTTAGTAACAGTAACAAACGCAAACGAGGTTACGTGCAGCCACTAGTGGTGGTAATTTGTACGTATGCGTCCATCCTAAAACAATGTATTATGTATTGAATAAATTTTAATAAACTTAGATATTCTTAATTTTATATATAATATTATTGGTTTTTTTTAAAAAAGTGAAAATAGTCCATATTAAATATGATTTTTTATCCAACTTCCTGTATAAGTATAATAATATAGAGTAAGTATAATATTTTATTGTATTTTATAAGTAAGTATAATAATATTTTATTTTTTAACTATACATATAATTAACATCAAATGCATGATTTAACTATTTTTTTTTTGTATAATTTGGGTTCCTTGTGGATTATGAAACCCATATTATAAATAAGTAATTAAGCAATAACTACACTTACTCCAATATATTACACATTCATTTAAATAAATATATATATATATATTTTATTCTTTATTATTTATTTTATTATTGGATTTTGGTATTTTATGTATTTAGTGTCTTATTTAAGTTCCAGTTGTCGCAGGGGCACTGGCGTGTGACTGTAAACGCGACAGGTAGTTGGTTCGATTCCACTTGAGAAAATGAAATATTTAATATTTTCATTTTCTTCGTTCTAGTGTTGAGGCAAAACACGACACTCAGTTCCGCCACTCAACACACAATGCCTTCAGAAATCGGCGGAAAGTGGGGAGCAGAGTGTCTTAGCACTAGGTTCCATCTACCTACCCTGCTAAACGCGGGATACATGCGTGAAGCTGTAAAAAAATTTATTTAGTATATCATGGTAGTTGTTACAATAATAATGAAAAATTCATGGTGAAAAACATGCTGTTTACGTCATTAGATCTGATATTGGAATAACGTGCTTACATTGCTTACATTATGCGCGTTAAGGGCTGCGTTTTTTGTACTGTTGTACATTTAGTGAATTGATTATTTACCGCCGAGAGTATTTTTATTTTATAATTATTAAAAAATAATAATATACCTAAATACGTTAGAAGCCTAATATTATATTTGATAAAAAAATAGCCTTTTCAAGATATTTTAACGTTGTTTTCACACGGCCACAACCAGGCGTAAATCATATTTTGTTGTTATTGTATATTGACTGCGAAAAAAAAATTCACAGTACTTTAACTTAAAATTTGACAGCCGAATGCCCCAATTTGCTTGAAGACGTATTCCAACACACAGTCAGCCCTGCATCGCGCTTGACCACGTTCCAGTCTCGTCTAAGTTATAATTGCAAAACGTAATGGCGTCAGCGACACTGACCTCCGGCGTCTCAAGTACGAGGGGTCGTTACCTTTGCAGTCCTGCACTCGTTATGCACACACTACTTAGTACGTTTCACAAGCTGATACATATTTACAGAAAATCCGCATTGCTTATGCGGAATATTTTATGGTATTTTCTGACGCTTGCGTTGCTGAACTGTGACAATTTTAAATTTTATCAAATGTTTAATATACGCTTGCAAGTGTTGAGATGTAGCGAATTATATTAAATATAATAAAAAATAATATTCTATCGTCTCCAATGTATTGCTTTAGGAATTTGAAAATAGTTAAAATAATTCAACAGTTTTAAAAACATACAAAAGACAGTTATGGACTTTTCTATAGATCAGTTTGAGATATTGTCTCAAGTTAAAATAATCGGTCCAGCACAAGTCGTGCTCGCCCACAGAGCTTTTTCGGAAATTCAAGTTTAAGATATAATCTGCTGTTATTTTTAGGATTTAACCACAATGTATATAATCTTTTCAAATTTTTTCATGAAATAGCACTGCACCTGTATATGCTAACTGCCAAATTTCATGATTGTAGGTTAACCGGAAGTATTCCATTTATTAATGATTCCCTTTATAGTGTCGAAATACGTATATAAGATATGAGTATATGGTTTGAATTCCAAATCGATATCACCTAGAGCTCCTGAGATAAGGGGTCTTGACGGACAGACGGACAGACAGACAGACAAATATACGGAACTCCATAAATATTCTAAAAATATTTTAAAATCGCTTAAAAGTTTAAACATTATAATCGGTGAACATACATAAAAAAATATTCCGACGAATTGAGAAACTGCTTTTATTTTGAAAATCAGTTAATAAGTCATTAAAGATGTAATTTACTGCAAAATATGATTGTAATATATATTTTACATTAAGCTAAGAGGAAAATTTTGAGCATTATAATATAGAATTCGATAACCCCTTAATTTTGTCAGCTTGATAAATTCACCTTGAACAAATATCAATGACCATACAACAAGGTGACCAGCCTTGTTTGATTTTAAAGTGTTTTTAAAATAAAACACGTTCCAAAACTGGCTTAATATTAAATTATGTACGTACATCAAAACAAAAGACCTATATCAGTATGCATTTGAAGCAATAAAAAAGAAAAAAGGAAGCCGTCGTAGCACAGGGGAACAAGCGCGTCACTGTAACGCGACGGTTCGATTCCCACTTGGGGGAATCAATTATTATTATTATTATTTATGGCTATTTTCATTTCTTCGCTCTAGTACTAAAACAAAAGCGTGGCGTGAAGTTCCTCCACTCAAAACGCAATGTCTTGATTCAGCGGAAAGTAGGGGACGGAGTGTCTTAAAACTAGACAGGGAATGTCTAGCCTGCAATATGCAGGATATAGCGTGTTTTTTTTAAGAAAAGAGGACTGGTTAGATACCATTTAAACTTTTGCTAAAAATCATCTAAGCCTGAATATCTAATTATCTAAGTGACTAATGGCATATGAATGAATCTTTGGTCGCCTTTTTTTGTGCTACAATCAATAATTCAAATTGATTGAAATTTAAAAAAGAACACCTTAAATTGAAAGAATTAACTAAAAGAATTTAACATTGCAACGTGAAATCTCCACCGATAAATTAAAATTTACAAAAATGCACTTATCGTGATGTCGACTCAGAGCTTTTCAAGCATTTCGAACATTAATATAAGAACTTAGTTATCAATATTAATATTTAAAAGATTTATTTTTATTATATACTGTTATGTACTGCACATTGTGACGTGATTATTACTAAAAGTACAATAATTATTACATTCAAACACTTAGATACCTTTGTAATTCTTGCAAATCCGGGTATTTTAAATATTTTTTAAAAAAATATATTTATTATATTTCGTTTCGTAAAAAATTTCGTAATATATTTGTAATATTATATTCCTAAAGCATATATTTGATAACCTTGAGGTTTCGAATACTATAAGATTTATTATACTTAACAAACCAATACTTAGGCCCAGCACTCAAGTTCATACATTTAAAATAAAGTGCGTGTTGTTCGTAGAAATTCTCACCGCATTAAAGACGCCGGCCGCCTCCGCACCACGTGAATTACGTTATCAGACCACAGTCGGAGGTCGGAAATTAATTGAATACCGAATTAAAATGGGATTTGAAATGAAAAACGGAAAACGGAGAATATTTTAAATGTATCTTATTTAGTAGTGAAGTCACTTAAAAATAACTTTTCTAATATTACACAATTAAAAAAGTCAGAAGACTTGTTCTGGTTGATCCATTAATCCATTGTCAATAGTTAAAATTATCCCAGAAAGCTGGATCTTTGTTTTGACCTAAAGTTGTTTGCATTCTACCGTCATTTAATATTTAATAAATCGATTTTAGAAGCAAAATTAGTTTTGGAGCACATATCAATAAGAACATAATCGGTCATTTTTTTTTCTTTTATAACAGTTTAACAAATCACTGGGCGGCAGAATTCTAACCCGTTTCGTCTTCAAATTGCAGGCCCAAACTGGTAGGAGAACTGGCATATATGGAAAGACATTCAGCAATCACTGGATAGAGATCTTTTCATAAAAAGTGTGAGCAGAGATCAAAATTAGTTGAGGAGTGGAATACCTGCCATCTCCTTCTCATCCCTTACTGTCGAAGTGTGACAAATAATAACAAAAGTCATCGGGATACAGCAGTCGCAGTCGCATCAGTTCTATCTGTAAGACATACGAAAACCACTGGGTCATCACACCTACAGGATGTAGATGTGATATGACGAATCAGTAATAAGTATTTGATAAAAACAACATGCTGCGTTAGGTGCCTACCTACTGTAAAGATCTCTGTTTTAATAGTTGTATGTAAATAATACAATCCATACTTTCTATACTAATAATGTAACGGAAAAAACTGGAAATCTGGAAATCGCTCCAATCACAGGAATTAATGGTTCAAAAGAAAAGCCACAAATTATATCTTTTCATTATTTATTTGTTTATTACATAATTGTAGGTCAACTGGAAGACCTATTAATTTTGATTCCCTTTTAGTAGAGTAGCAATACTATTTTTTCAGGAAATCGAGGGTGGATAGTTTGAATTTTAACTCGATATCTCCGAGCGTTAATGAGATAAAGACTCTTGACAGACAACAAACTAATCTTATAAAGATTTTTTTTTCTGTAAAAGGTACGGAACCCTTAAAATAAGAACACTCAGCTTCACACTGTATCCCTCATATAGTAGGGTAGGCTGAGGTGAACTAGGATTAAAACACTTTGTTCTCCACTTTCCGCCGAATTTTCGAAGTATTGGTTTTTGAATGGCGGAACTAAACGCCGCGCTTTTGCCTTTGTACCAGGGCGAAAAAATTAAAATATTAATAAATAATAATCCTCAACTATGAAAATAATATTTATTTTAAAAAATAATTCAATAGTAACTTATGTGACAAAACTTCTCAATATACGTATTGTTGATCTATATAAATTTAACAGCGCTTGCGTTGTCTTGAAAGCGAACGCATCGAGCTTGTTGACCTCTGCCGGTTTCACTTTCATTTGAAGGTCATGTCTGAATCAGCGCTACACTAACCCGTTCTTATCAATTTATAAGTTGATACACTAGGATATGAATGGTTTTATGTAAATTATTTTGTTTAAATCACACATGCAAAGATCGGAGACCATCGTGGTGCAGTGGGGCAGCATTGGAGTGTAAAAAATTTGATTGTGGATTCTATTCCACTTTGGGGAATGAGTTATTTTCCAAGTCTATCTACACTATTTTTTTTTACTTTTTTTTAAATAGGTCAAAAAGTCCCACAGGTGGGACTTAATACATAGTCATTTAGATCTCACATGCTTTGATAAACATATATTATCTATAATTTTGTCGCACTAATATATTATAATGGATACATATAAAAATAACATATAACTTTACCCTATATATATAAAACTGGTTTCATAAGATACTAAAGTCAATGACAGGTCAAAAAAATATGCAAATATCAAATACTATGCAAAATAAGACATAAAATGATCTCAAACGTGTAAGCGATCGTGGCGTATTGGGCCAGCGTT
Organism: Heliconius aoede; assembly: GCA_037355905.1. Taxonomy (NCBI): domain Eukaryota; kingdom Metazoa; phylum Arthropoda; class Insecta; order Lepidoptera; family Nymphalidae; genus Heliconius; species Heliconius aoede. The sequence goes on along the minus strand of JBAIZZ010000368.1, from coordinate 357,904 downwards.
TAATTATAAGTTAAATCTTAATTTATTTTCATTTTCGATTCGATTTTAGACTATTTTCATTTTCTAACTTTGGTGACAGAAAGTAGTTATTCTGTCGAATTCCGCTTATGGCGATGTCTCTAGAGGCGTAAAATGAAGTATAAAGTTTATTGATAGGTTCACTATGAGGAATTGCCCACAGAAAATTCAAATAAATGTTCAACACTTTTATTATATACTATGTATATACATTTTAATTATATGTATAGATTTCTGAACGCCCGCTTTGTTTACATAGACTTCATCGCCGTTTCCATACATTTTATTGAATTGTGAAACTGAACCTAGCACTTTTTTCACCAGAGTGGCGAAAAGGAATCTATTGGATTCATTGGAGTGAAAATCACTCAATGTACAGTAATTTTTATTTGCCAACAAAAATAACAACTAATTGCCATTTTCTCATTTTTTTTTCAGCTGGTTCATGGTGGCCCTTCGATACATACTCCAAATGTTCACTTTTTATACGTCAATGAGTATTGATATCGCTAATTCGGCATTTCATTAATTCATATAGTTTAACTATTGTGGTTCTAGATTTATCAGTTTTTTTATGTTAATGTAAGATAAGCCTATCGTGCTTTAAAACCTTTACTTTAGCTAGACTACTATGGTTCGAACACAGGTGTGCCTGTATTCAAAATTAATTAAAATGTAGATCAAATCTATAGATCAGGTCTAATAGCTTACAACCAAAAATTGAATGTGATAAATAAAACAAAATTTTTAAAAATCTTTTCATAACGTATGAACAATTTTATTACGTCTAAACAAATTAAACTTTGTGATAAAACACTGTTCTGTTCCCATCTTCTCCCCTTTTTTAGTGACAGTTATACTAAACTTGATACCAGAAGTTAAATGGCTTGATTCTATTTTAATAGGCAAAATTATTATTTCTGATTCTAATTGAGTAAAAAAACAAACTAGTTGTAATATTTTATAAAGTAACAGAGTGTTTGAACAGTATGCCTGTATTGTGTTTACTTTATTTTTTTTTATTATTTTTATTATTATATTTATTAGTTTTATTGTGTCTAAAGGAATCTGTTTCTTTTTTTTCGGGCATTCGTATCATTTATACTTAACATGAATATCCATACTTACTCAGGAACCTGGACTAACTGTTGCTTGCTCGACCAAGAGGTGTTCAGGCGCAGATGAATTTATATTTTTTATTTATCATATAAAATATATAACGGTGCAATATAGGAAAAGGAAGAGTAATTTCTCAGTTGAAAAATCATAAATTAAATGTATTAGCGCAAAAACAAGACAACATACGTGTGTATTATAAGTAAATATAATTTAAATTCGCTTTAAGCAGCAAGGAGATAGAAATGAAACAACAATATTTTTCACATTAAATTTATATTTACTGACAGATCTGAGACAGACGACCGATCTGCTACATCAGCAGTGGTAAATTGTGAGTACAATAGTATCTTCATGTGGTCGATTTAACTCAATACAGAAAACATGTCTATATTGAACATTAAATAATTTAAATTTTGCTGATGCTCTTCTCATTCAATCTGTTTTATTTAATGTTTAATGAAAACAACTAAACAATATTTGAAGCATGGCAAAATTTAAATTGTAATGTATGTTATGATATATAAAATCGCACAGCTGTAAGTTCTGACACATCCGTATATGGTTAGGGTCAGTTACTTACACACGGACCCGTCAAAGCATAGCAGTAAAGATCGTTCGCCGTGGCGGTGTGACAGATCTGCCACCTATCATTAGAATGAACTATCATCGATATCTTAACTTACTATGATTCTAGGCAAAACCAAAGTAATCTCAATCACAAGTTGATTTAATTTTTTTTTTTTTTTGATACTTTTTTTTTTGGGGTGTTCAATTTTAGTTTATCTTATATAGTTTTTTTTTCGACATTACTTCGGCTTCGCCTAGCAACAGTTTAATTTCGCACTACGCTTACAATAAACAAATGTAACATAACTTAAAGACATTAAACGCAAGACAAGAAGATCTAAACACACGTCAACTCATGAGGGATATATGTTTAAAGAAAAACAACTTGTTCTCGTATTTATCCTCTCCAATTTTACTCAACTGAATTATAACAGAAATGTGGTAACTGATAATTAAATTATAATATTATAAATAAACATAAGTCGGAATCTTACACTTTTATATTTCTTAATAATACTTAATTATATAAACTTGAAACCACTACTAAACCATTACAAAATAAGAGAAACATGAATTAATACAGTAATAGAATATGATAAATAACAAATTTACCGTTAGTATTTACATGAATTACATCTAATCACTAATACTACTAGTGCACGTTTTAAACAGTACAAGAAAGACAAATATGTCTATAATATATATGGAGACGGGCGTCGGGCGGTGAGGAGACGAGGTTGCCTGCGGTAAATAGAGGTCTGCTATGCTTGAAGGCAAGTTGAGGTATTCGTTAGACGGCAGACCCCGCCAGCCCGCGGCCCACGCCCTCACAACACATCTAACCCTATTACTCGTTACTTGAGGTAGTTCAGTTACATGTTGGGTCATCTTGTTTATTATTACTATGTCCAAAATATTTTGTGTCATATAAAAAATTCATTTGTATATAATATATTTTTCATTCTGACAACAGTTTGTCTTGTTATATATTTATTATATATAGAATATAATTAAATAATTTTTTTAATTGATTTTTTTTTTAATATATTTTTTCTATTTTTTTAATGCGTACCTCGCTCTAGACATTTTTTGTTTGTATGGTGTTATTTGCTATTATTAATTATATAGTGAACGTAATTCATTAATAAATAATATCAATAGACAAACTAGTAACATTAATACGTGTTAATATCATATTATAAACCATTAGAGTTTCACATTATTTCACATAATGATTCAGATTTCAAAATAAATTTTATTACATTTATAAAGATTAAAGATATAGTAAATTATGAGGTAAATAGGTACTGTAAGTGTCACATTACATAATTATATATAAAAATATTTCTGAATATATTCAACAGTCAAATACAAACATTATCAAAATTAAGTCGATACAATGTTCATATTGCAAGTTTACGTTCACAGACACTCGGATCTCATCGATACATGTAGCTACAGTTATCTTGTTATTTGTAAGTACATAACATAACAAGTTCAAAGTCAATTTTAGTTTGATACTCTCAATTTGATTTCAATCATTTATATACTATATACAAAGTACACAATAAAATATTCGTTATATTTCATTCAATACCTAAATAAAATAATAAACATCATTATTCATTTATTTATTATTATACAAAAACATTTACATTATTACTAAAATTATTGCTAGAGAATTTCATTATTAGTTTAAAAATTATTATTAACGTTAAAATGTATAGCAACAGATAGTTGGCGGAGATAATTTGGCAACGTTCAGGAAGACTACTTTCCTACCACTAGCGAAACAGGAATGTTTTTAGTTAACTAAATTCGTTCAAATAATATATTGGTAACTTAAATTGGACATAAATTAATTTACTTTCACGAATAATTCTGAATTTCGTCAACCACCTTAACAGTAAAACAAATTTCAACAGATAAAATAATAAAATAGGAAGCACCGGAAAAATATTAATATAAGTTATAACCAATAGGATAATTTATACCTAAAACAAAAACGATAAGTATAACACCTATTACAGGCGCGTATGCGCCTGCGCACTGGCAGCGTGCGGTTAACGCGCGTTTATCTAAGATGCTATAACGCCAAAAACGCAATGGCACGGAAGAAATCTTACATCTCTCACTCAAAAATAATTTTATTTGTGCAAATTAACACGTAATTAATGAAATGGATTAAATTTTTGACATCGAAAAATATTTCATAATATTTAAAATCAATATACGTCAATTTGACCAAATAATTTAATTAATATATTTTCATTAACAATAAGCTACTCACTAACTAGCGAAACAGAAAATAGGTTTCGTGAGATTTATCGCTTAATAATATAAAAGTAAAAGTCTGGCATTGCGTCCCCTTATTAGATGATGCACATAAAATTATACTGATATCCCGATAACTGACATCACCCATTAAACATTAACAAACATAAACATAATTTTTAACTAAACTTCTCACGGCAAATAATTTCCGATTAAAAGATATGTTTCGATTAAATGTCAAAAATGACGACCACTAACATCACCTAGTGTAAGATCACCTGATATTTTTTATCTAACTAATACTACTATAATAGTAATTCATATGTAAAAATGATATGGATCGGTCTATAAATATTATTACGGAATATCACTCCGACGTCATGTAATTACATGTTTAGCGCCCAGACACTCAGACATGTAAAGTCACCTTGCACCGAATACAAGGTTAGATTGAATGAACAACAAAAAACATAGCTGGCTGACTAAACGCATGCGCCGGAGTCAATCCGCGGCTGCTTTAAAGGACATAACAGATCTACAACAAAACGTCAAGTATTAACGTTATTATATTAACTATTAAAAATATTATATATAAAATTAAGTCATTGCAAAGATTAATTTAAATAATGATATGTGTGTTGCAACTTTAAAAACAAAGACC